>BSBM01000155.1:19527500-20127500 GCA_027924585.1 Larix kaempferi | reverse complement strand
AGAGGAGTATTCAATTACGCAAACTTATGAATGCCTATTGTGACAAGCAATCCATTGATTTCAACTCCATCAAATTTCTGTTTGATGGATGATGTTTGCAAGGTGAGCAAGTTTAACCCACCAATGCGAGATTGCATGCAATTACACTGAGCAAAACCCTAGTTTACGAAATGAATGCACAATGAAGCCACTGGGCCATGGGGAGACGAGGGAGAGGGCCCCCTAGAGGTAATCGCATGCCAGGAGACCAACGGAGTCGACGGTTCGTCGTTCCGACGTCCAGTTTCCGAGTTATGTCGAGTTGCAAGTCGCATGAAAATGTCGTTCAGGGACACTTGGTGAATTTCCGTCCGGGAGCCAAAAAGCAAACGGAGCAGGAAGATTGCGTGCCGTTGGCTCCCGCAAGTGTGTGTGGGCAATGCCGACGTGGGAACACTGCCAACACTGGCTCGGGGGAGGTTTTTGCAGAGTTGACCTACCAATGCGAGATTGCATGCAATTACACTGAGCAAAACCCTAGTTTACGAAATGAATGCACAATGAAGCCACTGGGCCATGGGGAGACGAGGGAGAGGGCCCCCTAGAGGTAATCGCACGCCAGGAGACCAACGGAGTCGACGGTTCGTCGGTCCGACGTCCGGTTTCCGAGTTATGTCGAGTTGCAAGTCGCATGAAAATGCCGTTCAGGGACACTTGGTGAATTTCCGTCCGGGAGCCAAAAAGCAAACGGAGCAAGAAGATTGCGTGCCGTTGGCTCCCACAAGTGTGTGTGGGCAATGCCGACATGGGAACACTGCCAGCACTGGCTCGGGGGAGGTTTTTGCAGAGTTGACCCACCAATGCGAGATTGCATGCAATTACACTGAGCAAAACCCTAGTTTACGAAATGAATGCACAATGAAGCCACTGGGCCATGGGGAGACGAGGGAGAGGGCCCCCTAGAGGTAATCGCATGCCAGGAGACCAACGAAGTCGACGGTTCGTCGATCCGACGTCCGGTTTCCGAGTTATGTCAAGTTGCAAGTCGCATGAAAATGCCGTTCAGGGACACTTGGTGAATTTCCGTCCGGGAGCCAAAAAGCAAACGGAGCAGGAAGATTGCGTGCCGTTGGCTCCCGCAAGTGTGTGTGGGCAATGCCGACGTGGGAACACTGCCAACACTGGCTCGGGGGAGGTTTTTGCAGAGTTGACCTACCAATGCGAGATTGCATGCAATTACACTGAGCAAAACCCTAGTTTACGAAATGAATGCACAATGAAGCCACTGAGCCATGGGGAGACGAGGGAGAGGGCCCCCTAGAGGTAATCGTACGCCAGGAGACCAACGGAATCGACGGTTCGTCGGTCCGACGTCCGGTTTCCGAGTTATGTCGAGTTGCAAGTCGCATGAAAATGCCGTTCAGGGACACTTGGTGAATTTCCGTCCGGGAGCCAAAAAGCAAACGGAGCAGGAAGATTGCGTGCCGTTGGCTCCCGCAAGTGTGTGTGGGCAATGCCGACGTGGGAACACTGCCAACACTGGCTCGGGGGAGGTTTTTGCAGAGTTGACCTACCAATGCGAGATTGCATGCAATTACACTGAGCAAAACCCTAGTTTACGAAATGAATGCACAATGAAGCCACTGGGCCACGGGGAGACGAGGGAGAGGGCCCCCTAGAGGTAATCGCACGCCAGGAGACCAACGGATTCGACGGTTCGTCGGTCCGACGTCCAGTTTCCGAGTTATGTCGAGTTGCAAGTCGCATGAAAATGCCGTTCAGGGACACTTGGTGAATTTCCGCCCATTTTATAATTTAAGCCACTTTTAAATATTTGAACTTCCATATTATTTTTGAAAGAGTATAATATTTCAAAACTCCTAAAGAGACAAAAACACATGATCAAAACTCCTAAGGCTGTAATTTAGAGTAGTAATAATGGGGGTGATGGAGTTGAATTTGATCCTATGGAAGATAATGATACTAATATTATTGAGAATAAAGGGATAATAGGTTGATCCATGACACCTTTGTTTGCATGGATGAGGATGCACCTATGTATGAGACCTATGATAATATTCATGATGTACATCTTATTGATAAGGCACACAAAGGCCTATACAAGAGATCAAAGATGGGTCACTTTGTCTACTAATTTGATGTTGATAAAATTGAAGGTATTGAATGACATTTCAAACAATGGTATGACAAAGATCCTAATGTATACACAAGGTTAATATATAAGGTGCCCCATAAGGTTCTTTGTCATATCCCTATAATTCTAGGTTTTTGATGATTGTTTAGGTTAAAAAACATAGCACATTATATGGATTATCATGTACAAAGATAAGTGAAGATGGTATTATATGAGTGGCTACAAATGGTTCTCAATTTACGATCATCAAGGAAATATTACCCATTTTTTAAGAAGAACCTCATAATGTTAGACTTTCATTGGTAGTTGATGGCAATGGGTGTGCATGAGTGAGTTCGTTGAAACCTTGAAAACATTGTATTGCATTTAGTTTGATTAAATTACACGAGCAAGAACTTTGACATAACTTGTAATGATCATCCAAAATCACAAATTTTAATTAGATACCAATTAGTGCATGCATGTAGTGAATTCGTTGAAACCTTTGAATATAATAGTTTGTTCTTTTGACATAGTGCATTCATGAGTAATTGATAATCCACACAAATCAACACATTAGAATGACACAAGTACATGTATCCAAAAGTACATATATATCCAAAAGTGCATGTCTCCAAAAGTACATGTATATCCAAAAGTCTCCAAAAGTGCATGTCTCCAAAAGTACATGTATATCCAAAAGTATCGAAAAGTACATGTATCCAATGAAGTCAATGTACATGTCTCCAAAAGTACATGCACAATAAAGTCAATGTACATGTCTCCAAAACTGAATGTATCGAAAAGTACATATATATACAAAAGTATCCAAAAGCACATGTGTCCAAAACTATCAAAACTCAAGCTTTCTCTTGTTCTTTCCCGACGTTGATCCTCTAGGCACATCCCTAGGATCAATGTGCATCCCTGGATCCTGCAAATTAAATATCAATTGTTAAATTCAACTAACTATGTACACTAATACATTATCTCAACAATTATCAACTGGTGCATGGAAAGTGCATGAAACACTTGGTCACTGAAGGACATCTCACCTCAACTGACAAAGGAGATTGTGTTGCTTGTGTAGCAGATGGAGCCGTCGGTTGAACATCCAGGATGGTTGAACCAGGGGGGCCAGGCACTGCTCCTGCTGGTGGTGGATACAATGAAAAAATGTTGAAATAGTTAGAAATGCATGAATAAACAATAGGTCCAACAATAATAAACTATGTAAAGATAATGTTGAAATAGTTACATACCTGTGTGTGATCAGTCGCCACTGCAGATGCGGCACTAACTGCTGCATCAACCATCGATGCAAGGTTCTCAGCAGACAACTCGGGTTCCTGTTGCAGTAAACATGCAATTCAAACATTAACAAAAACGATTTATGCACTGGATTTCAAGTTAAACAACAAATATCATCGAAGGATATACATTACCGTGGTGTGAGTAAGCCCATGGTCGTGGGCAGCTGGAGTCTTTCTCGGAGTAGAACGCCTCACATACACACGACCCTTGTTCATGAATGGCCTGGAGGGAGATGCAAATCCAGGCAATGGGCCAGATGTGTCGGATGGTTCCTACAGTCAGCAAGTGTTCATGTAGTTAGACATGCATGATTCAACAAACAAACATGTATTTAAAAAATGTCATTTTTAATTGTTTACCTGGAGCCCAGACGTTTCAGGGGACGGTATGACCATGGGCACTACCTCCACATTACCTTGCCCCTGTGAAGGATCTGCCATCTGCAAGTTTAATAATTGTAAATATTAGACCGTATATAGCATTAATGAACTAAAATGTAAAGTATGTGGAAATTAACAAATTAACAAGTATTAAAAAACTGAAATTTTAAAATGTTTACCTCGGTGTGAGATACGGCAATAGGTGGTGTATAAGATGGGCCTGCCGAATGGGTAGCATCATGCCCCCCTGTCGAGTCTGGAACATCCGGCTCTGGGGCGTCACTGCCGGTAATCATCATCAACTGCAAGTTCACAAAATTAATATATTAGCTCAAACTATATATATGTGTACAAAGACGAAAATAAATGAAGAATTTATTACAATTAACCATCAAGATACCTCTCTCAAAAAGCCACTGAAGGCAACATCTGATGCAATACCATAGCAGGGACGACCACATGATGTGCACTCGTGAGGATCAGTACTAGGATGGGGAATAGCTGATGGTCCTCCACTAGTGGATGGTCCTGATGGTCCTGCAGTAGTGGATGGTCCTGATGGTCCTGCACTAGCTGATGGTCCTGCATGGTGACGAGCTGGTGTATGTACCACACCAGGGACAGATGTCCCTTCCTCACCCATATGTTGAACCATCCTGCCATGGCGAACAACCGTCCGTGCCAAACTCAAAAATGCATCCCGTGTCTGCGGAATAATGCGATGTACTGGTGGGACATCTGGCCCAGGCAACTGCCTGCGAGGTGCAGGGATAGGGCGATCCTGCTCTCGAAGCCTGGCATTGGGTCGGTTTTGGGGCATCCCCCCACCGATCCCCTGGAACTGTAAGATGTCAAAATAGTTAACGTGTTTATGCAACACGAACTCTGCATACATCTTTCGAAGGAAATATAAGGGAATTTCCCTGTTGTTGTGTGGTGGCATATCAAAAACCATGTACCATCTGTCCATCCAGTTATCAACAAATGGTTGAAACGTGCACCACTCAATGGAGATATGCGGCTTGCTTGCATTAGGGATTTCCCCCGTCCGAGGGTCCCTAAACAATGCAAATATGACCTCTTTGGATATTTTCAGCTTTTTTACTGCATTGTAATCTAGTCCATCAGCATATTGTTGTCTTTTTCTTTCTCTGTAAGATGCAATATCATACAGGACATTCGTAGATTGTGAAATTGTGTCCACAATTGCATCCAAGGTTGATGCAAGTGAACGGCGAATCCTGTCGCCACCACTAAAAGCTTCACTTATGCCCCTCAATTGGGCAAGCTCAATCAATATTTCGGCATTGGCATCCATAGCCGCAACTGCAATAAAGACATTAATACGAAAATCATTAGAAACATATACATGGTATATAATGACGTCTCTTCAAAATTGAACATGTATTAAATCAAACTCACATAAGCAATTTAATGGCATTTACTCACATACATTTAAAACTTAAAATTAAACATTTGACAATTAAAAAGTAAGTTAGTCAGATTGGCAGAGAGGAGGGGGAGGAGGATCAAGGCAGTGATGAGTTTGTTGATTTAGGCATGGAGGAGGAGGATCAAGGCAGTGATGAGTTTGCATCTATGTGTCTCAATGTCTCATTGTGTTTTGTGATTGTGAATGACAAATGTGTTGTGATTTGTGAATGATCTAATTTCTATTGAATATTTCATATTTGTAATTGTAAATGTAATTTCTATTGAATATTTGTAATTGTAAATGTTAAATTTTATTGGATGATCTATATGTCTATATTTTTAAATTTTAATATATTTTAAAAATATATTAATTCCGGGGGTCACCGTGTCCTACGTGTCATAATTCCGGGGGTCACCGTGTCTAGTGGGGACCAGGGATCAAATTTGAAGGGTGGGGTCCCATTTCACTATGAAGGGCTATGAGATATTGAACACTATTGAAGGGCTATGAGAAATTTATTAATATTTATTCTATGTGTATATATGGATGTGTTCATGTTGTATGGATTGGATTCTAGGTTAACCGAGGCCTTTTTAGAGCAAAGAATGGGGTAATTACTATTTGGGAACAAGTTTTTTATCAAATGTAAATTGCGGTGATGGAAGATATTGAGGGTGCCACATGTTGTGGAGAAAGTAGTATTGATTCCTATGACGTAATAGGGAGTTCAAAAAGTCTGGTTTCAAGTATTGTCATGCGTAGCTCGATTGATTTTTCTCGCGCTAGGGTTGTAGCAACTGTTATGGCCATTACTGTTAAAAGGATTGATGGGGTGGAATCCCGTGAAATGATGAGTTCTTTTGTTAAGACGTAGATTCAGTGAAATTTGGTGGGAGTCTTATGTTCATTTTATGCACAAAATTCGATTACTTGATTTTGTTGCATTGTTAACTCTCCTCCTAGTCATAGCTACAATCTCTTATATAATTGTGAAGGTTATCAATCCACTCAATATATTAAAGTTGTAGTAGGCCAAAATCATCCACATATTTATTGTACTCACAAATGTTGACATTCCAATTTCTATGTAGAGCGC
This sequence comes from Larix kaempferi, assembly GCA_027924585.1. NCBI lineage: Eukaryota > Viridiplantae > Streptophyta > Pinopsida > Pinales > Pinaceae > Larix > Larix kaempferi. The sequence continues at coordinate 20,121,162 of BSBM01000155.1, read as the reverse complement.
CCATTAACATTAGATTGTATGGGACATGTTTTTGAGGCATGATGTCATTATCTCATAACAACAAGCTTTTTATCCATAAATATGTCATCTACAAGCCAACGGAATTGTTCCTAATCCTTTATAAAACTTTGTCATAATTATATCAATACCAACATCCCTACCTATTGACTTAGCTTAGAAGATATTACACCTTCGGATAACCAAACCTGATTCCAAGGTTGGTAATCATAAACGTAAAAGCATCATCATAAGGAAATAGCATGTTGTGTTGAGGAAATTCCTTTTTTTCCATTTCCTTCTCAGTATAATATTTGGTTGTGGATCATTTAAAATGTATAATTTATTTTAATATAATTGGGAAGCTAAATTCAAATTCATTAATATATTAATATGATTTGATTTTTTTATTAATAATAAGTTATTCTTTTCATTTGAAAATGTAATAGTACATCAAAATTTCAATGTTTACTAACGTAGTAAAGTTGAGAGGCTTTATTTTTCAGTGGATATAGCAGACCTGTAAATTCATAGGATGTCAAAAATCTAGTCAGCCTTGAAGTTGAGCTCCTCAAAGAAAACGAATTTCTTTAAATATGTTTATGGCAGGCTGGCATTGCCAGCTTCGCTCCGCAAAATATCCTGGAGGACTGGAGGAGATAGGGTAGGTGGAACTTGGAAGTAGCTCATCCACAGTGGAATAGGGGTATAAGAAAAAGCTTGTTTCTATTCATGCAATATGGTCGGAGCCATGGAAGCATGGAATTCCAGCATTGACTTGATACAACAAAGAAAACAAAAGGTGGAACTTGGGAGCTGCAGGATTGACTTGATACAACAAAGAAAACACAGGGTGTGAGGCTGGGAGCCGTAGATGGTAGGATTAACTTGATACAACAAAGAAAACACAGGTCTATAGGTAGGGGCCACGGGCAGGAGCAACAACCTGCAACATTACAAGAAGTTTATGGATTGTGGATTTTGTCTGAAATGCCAAATTCGCGGGGGCATATTAACATAATATATTATACATTGAATACTCAATTAACTCACGGAGTCAGCATTCACGAATTGGTATGTGATAACTTGTAACTTGGTAAGCCCGCTAGCAACAACACGTATGAGCCACCTTCCAGGTTTAATAATTTTGTTGATGCCATTAAATGTGTTAAACACGTAAGCGCTCGCTACAAACACGAGAACTTCGAAGCGTTCAAGCCATGGGCTACTCAGTGTAAGCCCGTCCACGTAAGTTGCTCAATGATATTATTAGAGGCCCAATGGTCCATGATCCATGGATGATCGAACACGTGGATATTGGAGAGTAAGCGAGTCCCACTCCCAAGTCACCTAGCTAGTAGCCGCATTCCCAATTTCCCACTAAAAATTGTTGATGGGTGAAATTTGAAGCTACCCTTCTGTTGCAATTTTAAACAGTAGTGGTTAATTTAATTATTGAAGGGCTTACCATGAAATTAAATTTTTTTTGCATGGTAAAATTTGAAGTGGCCTTCTATGACGTGTGGGTAAAATTTGAAGTGGCATGAAGGCTTCAAATTTGAAGCCTGGTGGGGACACTCGTGTCCCGTGTCCTCGTGTCGGGTGACTTAGATGAATACATTGTAGAAAGGGGGGAGTTTTAATTTTTTCAATTTTTGGTTTGATTATGAAGTTTTGAGTTTTTTGAAAAGGGTTTCATTTTGAGGTGTGAATTTAATTACAAATTGGGTTATTCCCAATTTGATCAATATTACAAAACTAGGTTAAACAATAAAAAAATAGTAATTTGGATTATAAAATCACAAAAAAATGATTTGGGTGAATAAATTACCTGACTAGATGAGAATGCACCGGTGAATTTGTCTCCCCTCCAGCGAAATCGAGCAACACGGATAGTTGAGTGGGCCACAAAGCGTCCTCGTCCAGGGTCAATTTCGCCTCTATTCGCGTTTCTGATGCGTGAGTGTCGCGGGTGGTCGGCAATCGGCCGACTGTGTTTTTAAATTCATTTTTAGTTTTACATATCGCGTACGCGATTTGTAAATACATAACGCGTACGCGTTTTTTAACTACATAACGCGTACGCGTTATTGTTACCTAGCCTACATGTCCAATGACATGTTAGGCTCGGGTCTTACCATGGCAGGTGGTAAATATCAAAACGCGTTATGTTTTAGGTATCAGGAACGAGATTTGAAAAAAGTAGCATTGCATCTAAAGTGACCCTCATCTTCTTGCACACACCCATATATATATATATATATATATATATATATATATATATATATATTCCTTGTTCTACATGACATATATTCCTTGTTCTATAGATATTCATTCCTATTCTAAATGCATATTGCAAATTTAAAATAAATTAAAGCAACCTTTATAAAATAAAACCAATTATATAATTAATTTTAATAAAAATTAAATTCTAACACTACATCATGATTATTTAATAAAAAAAATTGTTGTTAAACAAAATAATCCAAAATAACAATAAAAGTTTAAACAACTTCGATACTGTAAATGTTCAGAGTATTAAAAAAAAAGCCATATGACCATTATTCAATACTATAAATCCTCAGTACTAAAAAAAGACATATGACCACTATTATGTTTGAGTATTTATTTTTAGTCACAATATATTTTAAGCATTTGGTTTTTAACAGAAAAATAATACGTTGTAGGTAAAATTCACTATGATATAGCAAATAGACCACCTTATTCATATGTGTTATTTACTGAGAGTAAGGTAAGGCCCAAACCACCTGCATTTATTTTCCCCGCAAGGAAGGCAATGCTTTCATTTATCATCTAAAGGACATTTATTTATATACAAGTGAGTATATTGGGTTATCACCAAACCTACCGATCGGTGCTTTCAGTTGAGAGAAGATCACCAATTTAAACAAATATTTAACGTAAGGATTTTTTGAATCAATTCAAAAAGTAAGAACTAGGTCCTGAAAGAGCATTGATTAGCAGGGGGAAGAGGTGGGACCTTCCCTTATTAAAGGGGGATTAGTAGAATCCGAGGAAAGAGACAAGAAAGAACTCCCTCGAATCGGGCCCAACAAATAGTTGTGGAGGGATAACACATTTATAACTTGTTGACCGTGTGTACTTCTTTATTGATTTTCCCTCTGTGAAAGCAAGAAAAGTCCGATCTTTCTTGCCTTGGTTCTTTATAAATAGTTTCTTTAATTGCATGAAATCGACGGTATAACTGAGTCTGAACTATATCTAATAGGTCTAGAGTTAAGGATTTTCATTAAGGTGAGGTATTGCTTTCTTTTCACTTATATCGAGCTACTACTTAATAATAGTTAAAGTACTTATTATTTCCCTTGTGGCACATTTATTGCATGAAATTGATAACTTCTAACCTACAAGAAAGAAAATAACATAGTTGCATTGAAACTAGCTTCTTTCTTTAGCAGACCTATATGAAACTAGCTTCTTTCTTTAGCAGACCTATATGAAACTAGCTTCTTTCTTTAGCAGACCTATAATATGTTAGTATTCCAACAAACGCTGCCCTTTCTTTATCCCACCCATAATCGCGCATGATAGATAAACTATTTATCAGTCTAGAGTTCTGGATTTTAATGAAGATTGCAAACTATTTTGGGCCTTACCACCCTTTTATATTCTACTTGGTTTCCGCCTGATATTCAAACTAAGTAAAACTGATAGATTATGAGGGGAGTGTGATTTATCTGATGGACTAATATACCATATACCACTCAACGTTATACTTGCCATTTGGAATATATCATTGATAAATAGGCTAGTCAATTTCCTCTTACAAAAAGAACCTTAAATGAAACTGCTTCGAGTCTGAGAGGTGATCGTGTGTAGTCAATTCCATTTAGATTTCTCAGTTGCTCTCTCAGAGAACACAGTGTCTTCTTTTGTATCCAAAAGTAATCGACCTAGCACTTGTACAAGAGCAAATCTATGTTCCACACAACTGTGGAACTAATCATGAGCATTGTAGATTATGTAAATTATGGAGTAAATCTATGGCTTGATGGATATCAACCAAACTAGTTTGTGTAAATTCACCAATTTAATTTTGTACTTTCTCATCGAGCTGAACTGAAGCTGAAAATGGTCCAAATATTTTTATTTGAAAACAAACACACCTCATGGCCATCAGATGTATATACGAGGCCGTCAAAAGCCTATGATGATAATAAAATTTAATGAGTATGATTTTCTTAATTAAGATAAAATTTTCAAAATAAAACATTTTGAAAAGTGCATCTGGTTGATATACGAGATTACAAATAAGTTGATATAAGGAGATAAAAAATAACACATTGCTTGGTTGTATAGCGTGGTAACTCTCTCGCAACGGAGTCTCACTTCATGAAGATACTTTCTATTCATCAGAGGTCATTGACATGTGTCCCTTTACATTCTTAGACTCATACACATGTCTTTTACACCACCAGATGTCATTCTCAACTCATGTGGATACTTCCTCACCACACCACAGGTAAATCACAGACTCATACAAACAACTCTTGGACACAAAGACTGCAGGTTAATTTTACTTGATGAATATTATGAGTATAAGTTTGTTCAAGGAGAGCAATTAATCGAATGATGAATGTGCAACTTATCAATTTTCTCTCACTAACATAGAGCTGGTTGTGTATTCGATGCCTTCCCATTTTCTTTGGATTGGATTGATGATGAGAGAGGAACCATGATAAGCCAAGCATGGATGCCCTATTTATGAATGTTGGGATATTGTTGGTTGTCGGTTTGATTTAGAGTGTGCGAATGAGAATTTATAGACTTCTTTCACTTGGCGGGTACAATTAGGTGTGATGCCTTTTTGGAGGATAATCTGTTGGAGGGCGTGGGTGAACTGACAGATTCTGGTCTGCACAACCCCTCAATATTCACCTAAATTGTAGGTACTTCCATAATCCTTATGTTTTGCATCCAAAATTTTGAGCAATGCCTATGTGTAACAAGAATTTTGGAGAGAAATGTTCAATTGTATAGTGTTTTGTATTTTCGGTATTGTTCTTTCTTGCATTACAGTAAGTCTAAATAACATCCTAGTTAAACACACAAAGAAAATTAATTCTATAGAATGACAAAAACACCTTAACAGAGTTTGACAGGTAATTTATTTACCTTTGATTATTATTGGTAAAATCCAAGCAGAGTTACATATAGAAAGGGAATAATGTATTTGTGTTCTCGCTTCTATATTCTAGCAAAATGTCCAAAAAGTCTTTCGTCTTGCCACAACTGTCCTCAGTTCTTCCCTCTCTTTTATTCGGGAGGTGAGCCTCTACAGATCTATCTAGCAGCCCAAATACAATGCTTTCATTGCAGAAATGGAAAGTAATCAACCAAGTTAGGCTTTCCTCCTGTTACCATCAATTTGGTGACCATTTCCTTGAATTCTTCGGTGGCCTAAGAGTCTCATCCAAACATGTTTTGAGAAAAAATCAAGTTTCCCAACAGATTCAAGCTTGTAAGAAACACAGTGTGCCTGATATTCACACCCTTGGCCTTGTAGAATCCTTAAAAATGGATTGAATGGTGGAAAAGACTTGATCTCTTCTCAGATGCTACAAAGCCTCCAGTCTCTTGATGTTGAAGAGCTCGGTGTTGCAGAATCTTTGAAGCATATGCCAACAAGGCCCACAGTTGCGTCATGCCAACGAAGAGTCATTGTAGTAGAAGGACTTGGCTGCTTCTATGACGGTGCGTCCAGAAAATACTAGGTCTTCATTCTTCAAGATTTCCTTCTCCATTGCCGTAGATGAAACCATAACTGTTGTTTTCAATCCAAGACGAAGGGTCATTAGAAGACATCGATACATAAACTCGTTGGGATTCTCCCCGATTTGGTAATAATAAGACACAATATTACCTTTAATATTTATTGGTAAACAATTCCTTGTAATCTAAAGCAACATTCCATTATTACATGATTGTCTCTGATTTGTTTACTATTGGAGTTAAATACATAATGCATATTAAGTTTCATTGTAATTCATTTGAAAATGAGAAATTTTTTTATGGCATGGTAATCATTTAAAGCCTAAAACATAACCCATACTCTTATTTGATCGCCCCTCGAAGACTTGCATACTCTAGCATCCACCGTGAGGTAAGAATTGGGTCGTATACATTATTTTGTTCTCCATGAGCGCCCCTCAAAAGACCTGCATACTCTAGCATCCATCGTGAGGGAAGAACTGGGTCATATAAATGATTTTATGCTCCATGAGCGCCCCTCAATAGACCTGCAGACTATTGCATAAGTGAGATGGGAAGTGTTAGGCAGCCGCCGAAATGAAATAGAGGGAATAGATATTGCCTTCATTGTAAACAAAAAAACAAAAAACAGGAATATAATCCACCCTCAAACCCCCCAATAGATAAGATCATACCCTTGCATACCAAGGGATAAAGCATGCAAGTTCTTTGCTTGTCCACAGGTGTACCGAGAGTTGGTGAAGGCACTATGTGCTTCAACCATCCATTTATAAAAAATGTAACACTTGATTGCGCACAGAGTTGTCAATTGTGTTTGTGCTTGTTACACCCTTTTGTGTTCCATCCTGCAAGGCATCTATTGATGTATGTATGAACTTGCTCTTCGACCATGCATATATAAACACTGGTGGGGTTTTCTTTTTTATTGGGACCTTACTATTTTTCACCCACCCAAATACCTCACTCCACTATAGACGTATTTTGCTATATGTTATGTGGGAAAAATCTCTCAAAGACCTGCATCCTTCTGCATGTTCAGTGAGCGAAGAAATAGGTCGAATAAATGCTCCTTGGTTGATTTTCGGCTTGTCCTACTATTTTTGTTTTTCTAGTGTGTTCATCATTGTAGTTTGTTAGCTCCAAAAGGTTGCTACCACCAATAATCCCGTCTTCTCTTGTCCCATATCCTATCAATTCACAGCAATGAGAATTCTGGAAGAGTTAGAAAAATGCTTTGCCGTATCAACCAGGTGTTCTGCCTCACAACTACCAACTATTGTTATTGTATATTCATTGATTTGCGTACACTCATAGAGATATGCATTTAATACACTATTGCCATTGTCTATTCATTGATTTGCGTACACTCACAAAGATATGCATTTAATACTAAATTATATTAAATTTAACATGTATTTCATGACCTGCAAACACTTTCATATCTAGAATAAAATACATAAGAGTAGCCAACATGGCAGAATTTGACAGCATTTTTTATAAGCATTTATTTGCCTCAATAAATGAATGAGGCCTTCAAGTACATATGTGGCAAGTTTATGTTTTTTTTCTTATTTTTTATTTTTAAATGTGGCAAGTTTATGTTTTTTTTCTTATTTTTTATTTTTAAATGTTTTTATAATTCAATAATTCATTTGCACACCAGGGAAAAATTGTCAATTCAATATAGTGGACCAATCACAAAATTAGTTCATCCAATTTTAAAAATTTATAATTTGTTTTTTATTTTTAAAAAATTAAGTTAAATATGAAAATGTTCATAGACTTTAGTTAACATGACAAAAAATAGTGAAACTAATCAAAGTCAACGAACTTTGGGCGACCTATCGATCGCTAGAAACCCTGCAAAGCAGAGACTAAAAATAACTACCTAAATAGAGTTGAATCAACTCAAAATTTCGGGAGTAGCTTGAGTTTTTCATAATTTAAGTGTCAAATTTCATGAAGGGTAAAAATTTGGATCTGGATTTTGTATATTTTAAATGGATTAAAAGATTAAAAAATTAATTAAAAATTTAATTTATTAATCATAAAATTTTAATAATTAAAAAAAAAAGTTATTGATGATGTTTACCAAAATGTATTATTAGTCTTTTTTTTAATTTAATTATATGAATGAAAATAATTAATAAAAAACATTTCAATATTCTTTAATGGTTAATGTTTAATTTTTACTTTAATAATTCTATTTATTCTAGATGATTATTCAAGAGGGATCAAATTATTTTATTTTCAATCTTAAACTCAATAAATTTTAAGATTTAATTTTTTATTTTATGAGTACGTATGATTTTTTTTAACAAATGAACAAATGCATGAATGAGGAGAGGAGGGATTTAATTATACATTTCACAAGTATTATTGGGTCACTCACAACTAGAGGTGTTGGTGAAACACAACTACACTAACTAGATTTAGGGCAAGTGAGGACTCCACCTTTTAGCTCGTCCCTTAATGGTTCAACAAACATGTGGGGACCCAAATCTTAACATACCGACAAACTGATAGAACTGAACACTTTACACTGTGGAGTGATTATGGCACCCACAAACCATTATTACAATGTGGAGTATTTTTTTTGTAAGGTTCATAAAATCTATTAATTCAAAATAAAGAGTCTATACATGTCCAAATTTCCCAACTGGAAGATGTCCAAAAAGCCATGCAAATCACAGAAAATGAAAACCAGATGGATCCTAAGGCTTCCCAACTTCCTAGGACTAAGGATTATCAAAACTTCCAAGATGACAAATGTGTAGAGTGACAAATTTCCCCCATAGGTTGGGGGTTATGGACCATGAAATTCAAGATGACTAACAGACATGAAAACCAAAAACCAGACATAATCAAAACCAGTGAATCCTCATCAGAGAAGGGAATGGAAGAGGTGTCAGCACCTGAGACACTACTAGTTCCTTGGTCTGCCTGAGCGGTGGGACTGTGCCTAAAGACAAGTTGAGTAGCTGCAGTTTGGTATGGCGGTGTCTTGGTGAAGGTTTTTCCCATGATAGCTCTGGCTAGGGAATCTAATTTTCCATTCACCCTTTCCATTTCTGAGTGTTGGTACCGAAAGAGGGCGTGCAGAGTGGATTCCAGATTGTGGACTCTATCCACCAGTGGCATGGCATCCTCCTCGGTCTGGATAAGACCCTAGACACAGTCTTCCATTGCTAACGACATGAGGGATTTGGTGGTCTAAAAAAAATTCAAAGTCTTCGTGTGTCTGGTTTCACACATGCGCGTCGAGCCAGAATATTCATCCAGCCCCCTAGATCCACTAGACAACTACTGAGTGGACGAGCAGTTCCTCTTCTGCTGAAGTCTTTTTTCCAATCTGAGAGTGCAAGCTCAAGCTAAGTTAGGGATTTCCTACTCGAAGTAGCCCTGCACCCTACCCAATTCATGGAGGGTGCGTGACATGTGGGTTCGTCGCGGCCCACTTGCAGTTTTAGGTGGAGTTTTCTTGGTGCAAGCCATGGCTGCAGTGAATGCAAGAACAGACCAACACAAAGAATTACAGTGGAGGAACGTTGAAGCATCTGGGAGCATACAGAGCCGAAGAAGGAGCTTTAATGAGGGAATGTGTCCAAAGAGCCTCCATTTAAGCCGAGGCTGATGTAAGCAGTATCTAGGTTGATGCGAACCATACAAAGGGCCATGTCGAAGATGACCAGAATTTATTGCCATTATCATTGGCACTGAAAAACTGATGTGATTCAAAATAGGCCTGCTCTGGCGCACGTGGTGGGAATGAGTATTGCGAATGGCCTATGAAGAGTTATGAACTCTAAAGGTGGTGATATTAGGCCAAATGCCACGCGTCCCCATGCAAGCTAGGGACAACTTCTTAGCTGGAGGGTTAAACATGTGGAGTGGGCTCCGTAGCTGACCTACACCCGTGTGGGGGGCGAGCAGTCCTGAATATTGATGCAATGGCATAAAGTTATGATATTTTCATTGTCAGGCATGTCCCACATTTGATTTCATTCTTTGTAAGGATGATACATGCCCCAATTGGATAGCTTGTTATCCAGCTTATTTGCATCATGTCTGACGTGGTGAGTAACAATAACCGTAGAGTCGTCTAGGTTGGCCGCCAATAATTCTAGTTTTCTAACAAGGCGCTAGCTCGGAGAAATTTTGTCGGCTCTAGATCCATTAAGCAGCTTGTTAAGGATCTAGATCATGAGATTGGAGTCTCCTTCCACTTGAAGTTTGGGGATCTGATCTTGGCGATCAATGAGAATTCCTTTCAACATTGCAAACAATTATGTTGCATTGTTGTTGTCTTTTCTAAGTGAGCCAACATATATCTGGAGGATGTGCCCGTTATGGTCCCTAAAGACCCCATCGTAGCCAACAGGACCAAGGTTCCCTCTACTAGCTCCATCGAAGTTAAGCTTAACATAATCGAGATTCGGAGGGGCCCAAGAGTTTGGGTTGGAGGATGATATCGGTCTGGGGGGCCGAAGAACAGTTGGGTTGCTTGGTTGAAGCTGCCATGATCTCAGAATCATCAGGTCATATGGTGATCCTTCCCAATCAACTGATTCCCATTGAGAGTTTTCTATGGTTTCTTGGATATATTTTTGAATTCTTCGCCAAATCTTATCAATGGGGAGACTGGAGTTCTGGAATATTCTATGATTTCTATCCTTCCATATTTCCCATAGCAAGAATATTGGGAAAATTTTCCAGACTCTGTTCACTATATTGTTGGAGGAGAATTGATCCCGCCAGTTAGCTAAAGTGTCTCTGATACTGGTAATATTTTGATCGGTTTGGCGAAAAGCTTCATCTCCCAGATCCCAAACTTGTTTACTAAATTGGCATGTGTTGAGAAGATGTTCGATATTTTCCTGTGCTTGCCAACAGAGATAGCATACTGAGGGCCCTTCAAATCCTTTTTTGAGAATTTTGTCCCATGTTAGATTTTGCTTCCATGCTACAAGCCAAACGAAGGTGGATACTTTTGGCCAGAGATTTTTCTTCCATATTATGTTGGTGTTATTCTGATCATAGCCTGCTAGAAGAGAATGTGCTTCTTTGAGGTTAAAGGAGCCAAAGTTGGTATGGCCCCATCTGAGGATCTCTCTCCCCCCTTGATTGGTGATTTGTCTAGATTGTAATTCTTCCCAAAAGAGTTGTCTGTGTTCCTTAGATATAATGCTCATCCAGACCTCATGATGCTTCCATGGTCTCCACTGAGAATTTTCCACATTATCATTCCAGAAGTGAGTGGCGAGAAATTGAACATCTTCAGAAGTGCAATCTTGAAGGGGTTGTATGTAATCGAGCGTGGAAAGTTTTTGGATCTACTACCAAGAGTCATCCCAGAAAAAAGTTGAGCTGCCATCGTGGATCTCCCAGAAGGCGTAGTCTTGTATAAGTTTCATGTTCTGTCAGGAAGCATTCTAGATGAGGGAGCCTTTGGGACTTGTTTCTAATCGAATGAGGTCTTGATGCGGCATGGCAGGATCATATTTTCTTTTCCATATCTTTTCCCAAAGGGTGTTAGGGTTTTTCAACCATCTCCACCATAACTTGGCCATCATTTCCTTATTTTCCAGTTTTGGATCTCTGAGGCCCAAGCCTCCCATGATCTTGGGTTGGAAAATTTTGTCCCAAGCAAATAAGGCCCATTTGCATCGAATATAGTTGGATCCTCCCCAGAGGAAGGTTCTTTGCAGCGAGCGTAATTCATTGAGAAAATTTTGGGGGATGCTTGGATGGAAAAGAGATATGAGCTCATACTGCGGATGACTGAGTTCAATAGGACCAATTAACCTACAATGTTAAGAGAATAGAAAGATTAGTTGGCTAAGAATTTATCCATTATGTGGATTAGAAGGGTCCAGGAACCATGCTTGGTGGAAGTTGCAGTGAGGGGAGATCTGAGGTACTTGGAAGGGAGAGTGCCCCACCGAAAGTGTAGAAGTCTAGTGATGGTTGTTTGAAGTCTTATCGGAGTGTTTAGAAAGAAGATTTCCGACTTGTCATTGTTAAGGGAGAGTCCCAAGGAAAGGAGGAACAATTGCAGCAATGTTTTTAGGGTGCGGGCTTCAAGCAAGGTGGCTTTGGCAAGTAACAAAGTGTCATCCACAAATTGTATGTGCATGGCTTTAATGGAGTCATTGGCAAGGTGATTTCCAAAAAGTTCATTACGCTGAGAAGTAGCTTTTAAGGTTCTACCAAGGACCTCAACCATGAGGATGAAAAGAAAATGGGAGAGGGGATCCCCCTATCTTATACCTATGGAGTGGAAAGTGGGAGAAGGGGAGCCATTGACCAAGATGGAGAAAAAGGTTGAAGAGGTAAGTGTAAGAATCCAATTGATCCATTGTTCAGCAAAACCAAAGGCTCTAAGGTTTTGTTTCATGTACTACCAAGATATTTGATCAAAAGCTTTAGATAGATCAAGTTTGAGTAACATACCAAATTGATTTTAGCTTGTGAGAGAATGGATCATTTCATGGGACACCAGAATTACATCTAGGGTTTTACTTCCCTCTGCATAGCCTGATTGATCTTCAAATATGAGGTGCGGCAGGATTGTTTTGAGCCTGTTAGCGATGACTTTTGTGAGGATTTTGTAGGCTACATTGCAGAGGGAAATTGGACAAAATTTTCTAGGACTATAGCATTGAGGAAAGTGGCATTGAGTACAAGTAGGACTGTAGCTTGTTTGCGAGATTCCTCAATGGATTCCCATGGGCTTCCCAAACATCATTTTGAATGATGTGCTAGCATTATTGATGGAAGTCCGTGGTGAATCCATCTGGTCCTGGATATTTGTTGGATGGCATGTCCTTGATTGCGCCAGTGACCTCATCCATGGAGATTGGTTGCAGGAGATATTCATTTTTCTTAGTAGTGACTAGTCACGGAATATGTTGAACTATAGAGTTGATTGCAGCAGTGCGATCCAGGTCCTCTTCTTGAAGTATTTGGCTTTGGTATGACACCAATGCTGCAGTGATATCGTCTTGTTGGGTAACTATTCTCCCATCCTCCTCTTGGAGTCTAGTGATGCGATTGTGTGCATGTCTTTGAATCATGGAGTCATGGAAGAACTTGGAGTTACTTTCCCCCTCTTTCAACCATTTAATTCTTGATTTCTGCTTCCAAATTGTCTCTTCCCGATCTAACCTTTGATTTATGGATGTTTGGAGTTCATTTTCTCTGTGTAGCAGTTCCTCAGTGTAGCCATGATGAATGAATTCTTGCTACAGTTGTTCAATTTCTATTTCCAATTGTTTCCTGGCTTTGAAGATATTGCTAAACACTTCTTTGTTACATATTTTGAGTTTATCCTTGATCATTTTCAACTTTTGTCGCATATTGTACATCTTGGAGCCTAGGTTGATTGGGTCTTCCTCCCACCAGCCGGATAAGGTTTCCATAAACATTGGATGATCCAACCAAAAAATTTTGAATCGGAAGGGCCAATTTTTAGCAGCCACAAACTCATCAATTTCAAGGTTGATTGGCCAATGGTTAGATATTGTTCCTAGAAGAATCATGGAATCAATGATATTTTCCATTCTTTCCAAATAGGTGGAGAGGAGAAATTGATCTAGTCTAGAAGCAATTTGATGTCGACCTCTGTGTTTGTTGTTCCAGGCAAAGGATCCATTCTTTGGTTGAATGTCAACCAAGTCTAGAGTTGCTATGAGCAGTCCAAAAGCTCGGCTAGCAGGGTCAAGGTGACCAGAGCCTCCTTTTCTTTCCATAGAGTTGGATATGAGGTTGGAGTCTCCACCCACAATACATAGGGAGTCATGAACCATGTTTTATTTAATAAAATATAGAGAAGACATAAAGGGGGTTTTGAGAGCAGGATTAGGAGGCCCATATACATTAGTGAGAAAGCCAGAAAGGTTAGTGGAAATTTGTTGAAAGGAAGTCATAATTGAATGGTTTGTTGAAAGGAAGTTGGATAGGTGTATCTGATCTGGGTCCCAAAGAATGGTCAGGCCTACAACTGCTCCGCGAGTGTCCAGAGCGAGCGATTGGAAATATTTCCAGCAGAATTTGGAAAGGGTGGTTAAAATTTCTCCAAAACATTTAGTCTCCTGGATGAAGAGTATCGCAAGTTTGTCTTGGTTGATCTTGGATCAGAGGGTTTGTTTATTAGATTTCCCTCCTAATCCTCTGATGTTCCAATATAACATATTCATTGAGATATTTGTTTAGAGGAGGGTTGGGATTGTAGCCAGTCTGCTAAAGATATGTGATTATCTGATGCGATGAGGGTTTCCCCTAGCTCTGTCAATCATTGCTGGGTTTTTTTGCGTCCCCTTTTTGGATCATTTTTTCTTTCCTGTAAAGGAGTAGCTTTCGATTGAATACCCAGTTTGGACACTGGTTTACCGCGAGCCTTGGTATTCTGGGGCATGAGAAAATTAGCTTCTTGTAGAACCCTTTGAATGATTGGAATATGTGGAGAGGGTATCTCTGCAAGATTACCTTTTTTGCAAGTCTCTACAATATTTTGAAGCTCATGATATGTGATTTGCAATTCTTCTTCTTCCGCTTCAGGGTTGGGATCTTCGTTGTCCTCCATGCTTCTATCCTCTAGATGGTAAAGCTTTATCCTTTTGCTTTGGTATTGATCCTGGTCATATTCAGTTGGAGCGACTTCAATTGTGTCGATTTGGATTTATTGATTTTGTTCTGTGTCCATTTCCTCAATAGTAGTGAAGGGGTTTGGATCTATAGTCCATGCATTGACAGGTTGTTCTTGGGCCTTGCTTCCTCCTTTGCTTCGTCGATTGATTAGTGTAAATACATCATTGGATTGATTATGGTTGTTTTGTGGTGGTTGGTGTTGAGGGATATTAGGGAAATATCGATATAGATGGCCATACTCATGACAGTGTCGGCATATAAAGGGGATGTGCTCATAGTCCAGGATTTGAACCCATTCCTCATCTTGAAAATTTAAGCTTATGGCTTGTGGGAGTGGTTTGGAAACATTCACGTGGACACAGATTCTGGCATATGAGGTGTACCTTCCACTCTTGGTGATTTATGAGCTCTTGATGAATCTACCTAGGGTATTTCCAATTCCCCTTAAGGTTTCCTCATCCCAATATTATTGAGACGGGGAGTAGAGCTAAACCCAAACAGGTACCTCTGTGAAGTCCTTCTTTTCTGGGAAATAGTTTTCTTTCCAATGCCTCATGAATAGATCCGATTTGTTGAAGAAGTAGGGGCCTTATTCTATTATTCCTTCTTGGTCCTATGCATTGATGAAAATAGTTGTGAAGAAACCTTTTGATCTGAGTTTCAAATCTACACCCCCTTTTGGTTTCCATTTGTGTGATATCCAACCCTGTAGCGTTCTTTTGTTGGGACAAAATCCCATGAACTTGTAGATGATGGCATGGTCCCTCATGTATTTCCTGTATTCTACGATTTTGGATGACGCAATTTTAAGGTCAGGGATTGCAGTTGTCTTGGGGAGGCACCTTGATTGGGGGGTTCTAGTTTTTCCTTCCCTTGTTTCCTATTTCTTAGGTTTATCGACCCCCAAGGATGCAAGTGTGTTGGTTCCTTATTCCATTGACTTCCCATAAGATCCATTCGTGATTGGTTCATATTGTTGCTACATAGTGGTGGGGATAGGGTTAGCAGTCATTGCTTTTTTAAGGGTTTCATTCCTTCATCCTATTGGATTGGGATTTTTCCTCAAACTTGAGGTTCTTTTGTTCGGTTTCTTGGGATGTATAACTATGTTACAGAAGGAGGAGGCACCCCTCCCCCAGGGTCCGGCCATTGCAAGGAACGATAGTGTGGCTTGTGAGTTTCAGAGTCGTGAGCAGTTGCAGAGCCAATGCTTAAAAAATAGAGATATATTTATTACAATGTGGGGCATTATCGAGACCCACAACCTTAATATATTGTATGAATTCCCAATTATATTGTTTTCCAAATATCTCATTTTTAAGCTACTCTCTAAGAAAAAAATAACCTGCTTATCTATTTATAGATACGAATGCCACTTTTTCCTTTCTTTTGTTGACAATCAAAATATGAATTATGTCATTTGATTTATAATTTTTGGAGTTAGTTAGAAACTTGCAATGGTTATTAGAAATAAGAACATACACTAACAATAATAGAAAGCATATTAATGCATCATCAAACATATCATTAGAACTACTCAGTTAAAGACTAATTTTCCTCAGATAAACTGAGTAGGTGTTTGTATCCATGTCCTTGAAATTTTTCAAAGCATTCAAAATGTGGTAAAAAATGTTTTAGCACCCTCATTGATTGTAAAATACTAGATATCAAATAGCATAATGTCTACATCTTAGGTCAAACATTCCTTGTACATATTACATACAAACATGATGGAAATGAAGTGTCGTGTTCCAACTAAATCATATATTTATCATACATAACTAGATCCATTTATAGATGATGATAGCAATTACACATCAAAACAAATCACCAAAAAAAAAAATTACTTCTGAATGACCCTTACAGAAAACAAAACATCATAAAAAAATATCGAACCCAATTAGGTCACAAATAAAATTGACGAACTTGGCAATATGAATAAAAAAATATACCAGCCATGAACTTCTCAATACAAATAAAAGAATCTACCAGAACGCTTTGGACAACTCTACAGAAAGACAACCAAAATAATGACCATTCCACTAAACCCCCCCATTATAATCAGTGTCCATTGATTTATATTAGAAACATCCCAAACATCAACAATAAAAGACAAAAGATATGAACATACACACTCTCATGAGCGCCTCTGGTCCAATATCAATTGTATAGCAAGATCTTAATAAAGGCATCTTTTAAACAACTGGGTCAGATTTAGTTTGAATATATAAAAACCGTGTGGCATCTCTCCATCAAGAGTAGTAGCCACTAACAATGTATAAATGTCATCGATGGTTTAAACATGACAAGGCATACAATAAATCATATCTTCTGATTTCTATAACACTTTCATGAAACCAATACTCCTAGGATAGATAAAAACCCTAACAACACCGAATGAGCCCTAAGAATCAAGAGCACCCTAAAATTCAACAAGCCTTAAAAAGCATCCATGATAAAAAAAGCATGATAAAAGACAAATTTATAGTATAATAATCTATTGTAGCCACGGATAAAAAGCATGATAAAAGGTATACTGCGTTAATTATTGAATAGAAAACATGATGTGAGACTGTATTCTATGATAAATTGCATGTGCAGTATGCCCCTTCAAGACCTGATCTTTCAACAATGGATATGTTGAACGAAGATTAAAATCTTGAGAAAACTAAGAATGAAAAGTGGAATCACATAAACCCGAACCTTCACCCTGCAAGTGCAATCCAATGTGTGTGAACCATGAATCACTACAACCATTATATAGGACAAGATTGCCTGTGATCTTCCCTCCAATACTGGAAATCAAAGGCTCAAAGAAGGTATCAACATGAAATTGACTAAAAATCTGGGTGAATGCAACCATATGCATGAATTACAAGGAAAATGGAGGGAAACATAACCCTTGGGAGCCTCCATTACTAAAAATAAGGGGCAAAGCAATGATTCCATTGGAATCTCTTTAGAAATCGGGGGCGAAAGATAGATTGGAGGGAGATTTTGGTAGGGCGAAAATTAGTTTTTTTCATTTTCCTCATTAATATATGAGAGGCTATTTGTTTTGGATTTATTTATTTGCTAATAAATATTGAGAAAATATATTTCAACTGAAAAAAACCCTTTCCATATAAGAAAATATCCTACTAAATTTTTGTAACCCCCTTAATTTAGCTCATGGGCTAAATTTAGCCCCTAAAATTATCCATGCAAAGTATGGTATGAACCGTGCTTAATATGTTGAAGACAAAGCAATATAGAGAAAAGGTGTAAATCAATGAAAGATATATACAAGTATAGGTAGCTAATATAGAAGTCTAATTACAACAAGATAGAGTATATTGATACACTTTGATTTTAGCAAGACTATGTCTATTAAAATAGTTAATACAGTGGGATTATAAATAAGAACATTTTGTTGCATCAAGATTGTGCATTGTGTATAACATCGGTATTTAAGTGCACCAAAGTAAAACCTTCTTATTATATTTGACTTCTTATTTTAAATTATTTAACAAAGGGATTATGATATCAATAATTCCATGGAAGAATTTGTTAGTGTACTATACAGGTACACCTGGTTGCAAGAAGCTTCATCAAACTGAAGTGAAGATAATGGAAAGCAATACATGAGGTATGGATGAGGATTTTATATATGGAAAGTTATGTACCATGAAAAGAAATATGTGAATATTATATCACAGGCTATGATTTAAATATATCATGTATGATTGACAGAGCAAGTATATTACAAAGTGAAGCTTTATAAGTAAAACTTAACTCTAAAAGAATTGGTATGAAAAGGCAACAACATGATGTTGTGAAGGAAAATTATTATTTATGTTCCTCTTGATTTGAGTAATCATGTGTATGCATACGTTGTATGGTTAAATTCTAGAAATAATTTGTATTACATGTGTAAAATACGGGTATTGAAAGGAAAAAAAATCTTAAATACATCCAAGCAAAGATGATGAAGATAAAGAAGTTCGGAAAAGCAAGCAAAAATAACCAAAAATTGTATTCCAAAAAGACAATTGAAAGTTGAAAATAAAGTTTTGAAGGGAACAAACACTGAGGACAACATTACTTCTAAAGGGGGAGAGGATGTAAATCCCCTCTGCTACCCTAATTTTTATGTAACAGAAACACAAATGTAAGTGTACAATGTACAAGTTCTTAGCAAGGACCTCAAGGCCAAAGGGTCGCCAGTAAAGCACTGAAAAAATTATACCCCATTTCCCAAAATAGTAATGAGGAAATTCGGTACATTACAATATTCTTCAGGATAATATCATCTATTACCTTATCCATGCGTTGATAAGTGCTAAACTAAAATATTCACACATTGAGAAACTTGCTTTAGCAGTTGTTTTTGTCATTCAAATACTTTGCCATTATATTTTGCTACGCAAAGCCATTATGGTTGCAGATGTTAATCCATTTCAATATGTTTTGACCCAATGAATAATCGAGGCAAAATTTAATAAATGGATTGTTATCTTGCAGGAATGTGAATTACAGTTTCAGTCTACTAAGTCTAAAAATTCTTTGGTTGTTTCTAAACTTATTGCGGTGTTCTCGAGTGAAGACTATGCTAATATTGTATATGGCTCATTTTCAGATAAGCATATTTTTCTTATTTCTTCATCAGATCCTTGGTATGGAGATATTTTGACATATCTGTAGACTTTGAAGTATACTCAAACTTTTTCACGAGATGAGTGATGAGATCTCTGTCATAATGCTAAGAATTACCTTATTGTTGGTGATTCATTGTATCATTGCGGGATAGATTCTATTTTGCGTCGTTGCTTGACTCATGAAAAGATGAAAGTGTTTTAAATGAATCTCATAGTGGATTCTATATAGGTGATATTTTTGGGTTGGCATCTACCCCAAAAATATTTCGCAGAGTATTTTTGGCACACTATCTTTAAAGATTGTATTGAAGTAGTTAAAAAGGTCATGCTTGTCATCGTTTTAACACGAAAATGTGTGCACATAATTCTTTGTTGTTTCCCATAATCACTATAGGTCCCTCACCAAATGGGGGGTTGATTTTATGACTTGTAACCCATCTTTGACTGGGGTGCATAAGTATACTATTGTGGTTGTCGACTATTTTACTAAATGGGTGGAAGCCATGCCTGGATTTTCTAGTGATCGGGAAACTGTTGCTTACTTCATATTCAACCAACTTATTATTAGGTTTGGCATTCCATGTGATATTGTCACCAATCATGGCATTCATTTTCAAAACAATATGATGACCGAATTAACCACTAACTTGGGGTTTAGGAAAGAATATTCCACCCCATTTTATCCTCAAGAAAATGTTCAAGTTGAAGATGTTAATACAAATTTAAAGACCATGCTTTAGAGAAAGGTTAACACTATTAGGTCAAATTGGCATAATAATCATGGTATACCTTGCATTGTGGGTAGACTGAACCTTAGTTAAGAATGCTATTCGGTTTTCTCCTTTCTAACCATTCATGGAATTGAGTCAGTTCTTTCGATTAAGTGCGAGATTCCCTCATTAAAGCTTGATATTCAACTCTTACTCAATACTTATGCTTTAGAAGAATGTTTAGTGCACCTAGAAAATCTTGACTAACAACATCAAGATATCACTATGGTGAATGAAGCGCGTAAGAAATTTGTCAAAAGTTAGTATGATAAGTCATTTAGTCCTAGATTTTTCTCGAAAGGATATCTAGTCATGGTCTATGATTAGGCTAAAGATCCCTTGGGGGAAATAAATTTTAATTCTATGTGCCTTGGACCATATATCATCACTAAAGTGTTTAAGAAAGGTGCTTATGAATTAGTTGATCATGAGGGTAATAAGTGTGAAAATCCTCACAGCAGATCTAAGAGATGATGTATACCTCACAAGAGTAATTATGATTAAGCACGAAAATAGAAGAAGAGTGGTCAATACAATATAATGAGCAACAGAATAATAATACAGTAGAAATCAGATAGAAGCAAAAATACTTCACACACACTAGTTAATTAATCACAATATGGACAAATAAATAATACAATGCATGAGGATTCAAATGCCTAAGGTGGCAATTCGAATTAGCCTTCATGGAGTGATCAAAGGATCACTGGAGTGTCATCGGAGCACAACTAGTAGTCTATCTCATCATAGGTGGAGTCATCAATGCACAAGTAACTATCAACCATCAGTCAAACTGAGTTTAACTAAGTGTGGTAGGTGTAACTGAATGTAACTGGCACATGGAGACACTAACTGAATGAAGGAGGCTCAGTGGAGAGCGCATGAGGAGCTAACTGGAGTCAGAACAGGTAGTCAAGTCTCACTGGAGGTCCATCGGAGTGCTAAGGTCAGTTAAGAGTCAGTTAATCCTTAAATCAAGGAAGGAACTGAAGATAACTGAACTAAACTGAAGTGGTAGGTAAGAAGGGCGCCTTTATCAACTGGTAGATGAAAGGAGGGCGCACTAATCTCTAGGAGGGATGAAACTGAGTGGAAGGAAGCTCTGGGGGCTGCTTACTAAGGGCTAGGTGCTGGGACTGATGACTAGGATGCATGCAAACCCTAAATAATGCATGCAAACCCTAAAAGTGCATGCATGACTGAAAATATAAATGATCAAAATACTGGTGGGACTAGGATGGAGTATAAGAATATCCTAACACCCCCCCTTAATCCATCCTGGGCCCTAGTAACTAAGACCAAAGGTCACCCAATACAATGAATAATAACAGTCAATAAACCAAGGAAGTGGGAAAATTTCATGGGAAACATACCCCCTTCTCAAAAAACAGACTGTAAGGCACACACAAAAAATAAATGCTCCAAACTCAAGAAGGTGTGATGCTTGGTCATATGTCTGGAGGTATCTTCTTCTTGGGAAGAAGTGGATCATGCTCAAAAAACATGTGCTTGTATTTTCTCTTCAGATCGAATGTGATGAAAACAAATCCAAAAGTATGAGGATGATCCTTGAACCTGTGATTCGAATCAGCTGAGGTAGGATCAAAATCATGAATATGCAAATAGTCTTTTGTCTTCTCCTTTGAACCATCATGGGTGAGATTATGCCAAAAAGAACCATCAAATAATAATTGCTTGAAATCCAAATCAGATTTAAGACTTGAAGAATAGTTTCTTGAGATCTCCTTTGAACCAGCAGGGGTGAGATCAAAACTATCATATGCATGAGAAATTATCCCAAGCGAATGGCAATGGTTTCTTAAGATCTCCTTTGAACCATAAGAGGTGAGATCAAAACCAATGGATGCATGAGAAATTATCTCAAGCAGGTGGCAATGGCCATATTCTTCAATAACCTTCTGAAAGCATGTGCTAATGATCATATAGTAGTAAATAAGAGATGATTGCTTGAGAGGAGCGAATGCATTACCTCCAATAGCTGATTTTACCTCCGAAATAATCATGTGATCATGATGCAAACCAACAGACTTTGGTGCAAGAGAGGATTTAGGACCTTCTGCAATATCTAGAGTGTGAGCTGGCACAGAAAGAGAATAAAGTTGGAGCATGAGTGGAGAATCTGCAAGTTCTTTATCAGCAACTTCAATATGAGATGATACTGGTTCATGATCTGAGAGACCATCAAGGGGAGCGAATGCATCACTTTGCTTGCTCTCGAAAGGGTTTGGACCAATCCCTTCATTATGTCTGCCAAATATTTGATCCAGGTAGGCCCATAGATCTTTTGGAGATGAAAAATCGGGGAGGTGATATAACATGCATCAAGACATAGCATACATCATGGATGCACAAGCTATTTCTCCTTCATTTAACCAGTCATACTCTTCTTCAAAGGATTCGAACTCTCTTTCAAAACAATAATCAAAGAGACCATGTCTCTTCAAATGTGCTATCATTGGTGGTTTCCATTCATCATAGTTGAATGGAGAAAGAGGAGTAATTCCTGATGAATACATAGAAGCTGTAGAGGACCTGCAAAAAAAATATAGAATAACTGCAACTGCTACTGCTGCAAAAATGCAGAAACTGCTGCAACTACTGCACTCAAAATCTTGGTAATAACCTACAAAAACCTCTCAAGAATGGAGATAAACAATACTCTCAACATGCTCTGATACCATGTGAAAATCCTCACAACAGATCTAAGAGATGATGTATACCTCACAAGATTAATTATGATTAAGCAGGAAAATAGAAGAAGAGTGGTCAATACAGTATAATGAGCAACAGAATAATAATACAGTAGAACTCAGATAGAAGCAAAAATACTTCACACACACTAGTTAATTAATCACAATATGGACAAATAAATAGTACAATGCATGAGGATTCGAATGCCTAAGGTGGCAATTCGAATTAGCCTTCATGGAGTGATCAAAGGATCACTGGAGTGTCATTGGAGCACAACTAGTAGTCTATCTCATCATCGGTGGAGTCATCAATGCACAAGTAACTGTCAACCATCAGTCAAACTAAGTCTAACTGAGTGTGGTAGGTGTAACTGAATGTAACTGGCACATGGAGACACTAACTGAATGAAGGAGGCTTAGTGGAGGGCGCGTGAGGAGCTAACTAGAGTCAAAACAGGTAGTCAAGTCTCACTGGAGGTCCATCGGATTGCTAAGGTCAGTTAAGAGTCAATTAATCCTTAAATCAAGGAAGGAACTGAAGATAACTGAACTAAACTAAAGTGGTAGGTAAGAATGGCGCCTTTCTCAACTGGTAGATGAAAGGAGGGTGCACTAAGCTCTAGGAGGGATGAAACTGAGTGGAAGGAAGTTTCGAGGGTTGCTAACTGAGGGCTAGGTGCTGGGACTGATGACTAGGATGCATGCAAACCCTAAATAATGCATGCAAACCCTAAAAGTGCATGCATGACTGAAAATGTAAATGATCAAAATACTGGTGGGACTAGGATGGAGTATAGGAATATCCTAACAATAAGTTGGCAAAGCCAAAGAATGGCTTCTATTTGAAGAAGTACTATTCTTAAGTACATACTTTTTATATACATTATGTACATTTATTTCATTTTTTTTATATATCATAGTTTTCTCTCCTTTTCACTTATTTTTATGTTGTTTGTATTACTAGATACTCTTGAAATAATGGCTTATATAGGTTTTGTGGATGGTGTTAGTTTCCATAAAAGGAATCTAGACTCGGCTGCATGGGTGATTTATTCTCCTATCGGTCAGTTCGTTACATCAAGTGGTGCTTTTCCATGACCAGTAACTATTAATATTGTTGAGTATAGTGTTAAAAACCAAAATTTTCTCACCTGACATATCATTAGCACAGTCACCTTCATATGTCATCATGCCACCTCGTTTATATCCATTTGAATTTGGAAAATTAGTTAAAAAGCTCAAAAAATGAAAGGCAATATTAAAAAAAACACTTATAAATCAGGTTTCTCTTAATCACTCGATAAGAGCGACCCAATTTACTCATAATCCTTCGATTTGAGTGACCTCAGTCTGACACACAAAAGCGCAAAAAAAGTGTGACTCAACAATCGTCTTTTCTTTCAGCTGCCTTTGCTTCGTTTCTAATAAAAATAAGATGAAACTAACACGAGTCTCTATGTGGATGACAAGTGTAGAGCCCAAAACTCAACACTATACTCTCATCATTAGCTATAAAAGACATCAAGGTCCCTCATTCCATACACAATTCCATTCCATTTGCTCAAGTCGTCACTCTGTCGAATTTTCGTCGAGATCGAAGTTGGACTTTTCCCACTTCCCTCCCACCTCTTGGAGATCATATTCCTATAAAGTTTGGCCAAAGAATCACAAGGACCTCAGGAAAACCAACTGACCCTCCCTCAAACAGTTGTAGGAGCCTCTTCCACTACGATCGTTAAGGTATGTCTCTCTCTCCTGTAATATTTTCAATATCAATATGAAAGATTATTTATTCTTTCAAGTATTGTCTTAGTTTAATTTTGATTGAATGAAAATAATCCCAGAAAGAACATTTACTTGCTTTTGTACCAGTGCACTTGCTTAGTTTATTTTTTTATTTTCCTGAAACTCTACTAGAGTTGCACAACCCTCTAGAAGGTTCTCTTTATCACGGGTGTGTGTGAAAACAAATGCTGCAATTTTTGGTGACCACACTAAGGAAGATCCATATATTTATCCGGTTGTGTGGCCTTTCTTTTCCTGGTCTTTGTTTGATATTTTCAGTCCTTTTCTAGCTTCTTTTTTTGTCTAATTTTGGTGGAGTGAAATGTTGTTAGAAATCCCGACACAGAACCCCCTAATTTTTGTAGAACCAAACTGATTTTCTACTTTTTTGGACTCCCTCCTTCCGGGTTGCACCTATCTAGTTATTTTATGTGATCCAGATTGCTCATTTCCCTTAAAAATGAGTGACCTCTACCTAGACTTTCTTTTTTTCCTCAACTCACACCTATCTACCTAATTTGTGTGGCCTAGGTCACCTAGTTATCTTCGAAAAGTGTAACCTATTCTATAAATAATTGTTTAGTTCTTTGGTTTGCTTCGTTTTCTTTATGCCTAAGTTATTTAGAGTCATTTTATCATTTAGAGTATGTTTGCAGTCCCTTTCAGTCTATTTATGGCCTCGTGTGATCACTGTATTAGCTATTTTGCTTTCCCGGTCATATTTTTTGGGTAAAGAACAATCATCTTGAAGTTTAAGTATTTTCCCCCTCTTTTGAAATTATTGTCATGGTTTGCTTCCTTGCTGCATTTTATGTGCAAACCATATAATACCTATTCTCATGAAGAAACTTTAAAGTGTTGAAAATTAGAATGGCCTTCTTTTAAACTTCTTAATTTAATTTTTCCTTACAAAATTACAATCAAGGACCATGAATTGTCTACAAAATAAAGCTACAAGAACAATCTACAAACACCTTGCAACATGGACTCTAAAAACACTAACATGGATAGAGGGGTTGAATGAACCTTCACAAATATTTCTACATCATATGTAAACTCTTTCAATTGTTTATTCACGTGGGAAGGCATCTAGTTCTTCCCCAATTAGAAATCCCAACACTAGAATCAAGTCTAACTTGCCAACATACTCGATCCAATCAACATCAAATTTCATCATTTTATGTTGGGCATGAATTTTGATCTCTTTCTAAAAGAGCCTCTTATATTTTCCTTCTCTTGGGATTTCTTGGAATTATGTGGATTCTTTGGTCTCAATGTAATGATAAGGAGATTGACTAGTTTCCAATCTCTAAGATTTTTTTTTTTAAATTCCTCAACACCATCGAATATCCGATGACCACACAACAGAGATCTTATGGTGTTTCTATACATACGATGGCAAAGTCGTCGGATATTGGGGTTCAGATCCATCACATATTCGACGACCACACAACAATAATCCGATGAGTATGCTATATCTCCGACGGTAACATCCTCGGATTTTGTTGTCGGCTTGTGTTCTGAGCTTATCGGTTATTCAACAACTACGGAGGAATACGTTGTCGGATATTCGACCATATTGTTGTCAGATATTCGACATAATGGTTGTCTATTATTCGACCCGGCGAGATGAATATGTTGTCGGATATTCGGCGTACAAGTTGGGATGAATAACTTTTTGGATATTCGACCTCAGTTGTGTCGGTTATTCGACATGTACTGGGTATCAATACATTGTCTGATATTCGATGACTTGGTTCTCGGTTATTCGACTTATTGGCTAAAAAAGACGTAGGTTATTTGACAAGTTGTTGTTGGATATCTGACTTGGGTTTGTACTGGTCATATATCTGAGGATGTTTAATCGACGTTTAAAAAAACAACTTTGTCCGATCTTAGAAAGAGTGTTGTCAAAATTCAAACAAATATGTCGTTGGATTTTGGGTTCAAATTTTACTGTGATGTGTTAGAGAAATATTATACCTTAGTACCTTAATCATTAATTAATTGATGATTATTTGGTGCTAACTGGTTAATAATACATACCTAGGTGTGAAACTGGTTATTATGAAGTGGTTTGGACTTATCTGGATAAGTGTGAACAAGTTCCCAAGTGTATGAGCCAAAGTATGGGCCAAGGGAGGTCAAACTAGTTGTTGGGTGCTTCCTCCCATGCATTTATTGCCTCCACCATGCCTAAGGCGCCCTCTTTCCCTGTTTTAAGGATCTGCATTGACCAAGGGCGCTCATGCACTGTATGTGGACAATTGCCACTCCCTAGGCCATTTTTGGCATGCCTAAGCCTAACCAACTTCTACCAACCACCTCCTCCACATGTGTGAACCCCATTTTTGGTCTCCCATGCTCACCCAGTGTTCACATTCACATTTCGAACATGTTTGGGATATTTTTGGATCCATTTGGTCAAACCTAGGGGGGATTGAGGCTAAATCTAAGCTAGCTAAGTGTGGACACTCAAAGTGGATATTTTTCCTCCTATTTTGTATATAAGGATGAACCAATCTATTTCATAAGGTTGGACATTTAATATTTTTATCATTTTTATTTTCTG
This sequence comes from Larix kaempferi, assembly GCA_027924585.1. Taxonomy (NCBI): domain Eukaryota; kingdom Viridiplantae; phylum Streptophyta; class Pinopsida; order Pinales; family Pinaceae; genus Larix; species Larix kaempferi. The sequence goes on along the minus strand of BSBM01000155.1, from coordinate 20,094,287 downwards.
GAAAGTTAATCATTTGTTCTATATTTTGATCATTTGTCCATTCTGTAACATGTTTGCACTTGTTTCTTCATAAATGAGTGAAATATTTCAGCTATGAGGAATCCATGGTAGATAGATCGTACTGTGTCATAGATTTACATGGTATCAGAGCTCTTGGAGCTACTATTCGAACTACAAACTGTTTTAGTGGTGTGCTAGAAGCAGTGGAGAAACCACAAAAGTCCCTAGAACCATTGCATTGAAGCCATTGTAGAAATCCATTGGAGTCTATCCAGGGTGTGATGCTTTCCCGAATGTACCCACTATCAAATAGAGTTCGAATATGTTAAGTGTAGATCCCTCCTGAGTGTTGAGAGTTTTCATTTGCAGGTTTTCAAGAGCACCATTGTCACCTAGTGCGCAAGCAGCAGAAGAAGATGGAGCCATCTCACCCAAATCTGCTCACTCCTTTCAACTATTTCGATTGGAAGGCTGAAATGGTGATTTTTTTGAGATCCAAGGGTCTTTTCAGGATCACAATGGGCACAGAGGTTGAGCCAAACTCTGTTGTGGCGAAATCGAAGTTTTTTAACATAATGGATGAAGCATTCGGCCTCCTTTGCCTCAATATTTTGAGAGACCTCATGTTTCATGTGGAAAGTCTAGCTACACCCAATGAATTTTGGCTCAAGCTTGAGTCTCTATTTGGGAAGACTGATGAGATGAGAGGGCATCAACTTAAGAATGAGTTGATCTCACTGAGTCCAAGCAATTTTGAATCCATCCAGGATTTCTTCACCAAGTTCAAGAGCTTGGTCTTGCAAATCAAGCAATGTGGTATTGACAAGAAGGAAGAACAGATGATCTTGTCCATTCTCTCAAAACTGGGTCCTGAGTACTCGGTTTTTGTCTCTACATTCAACTCCACAAAGCTCACAGTTAGAAATTGGAAGATGCCATTTTGGTTGATTTCATGGAGATGCTAACCCATGAGCAAGACAAGATGGTCTTGATGGGCACCATCAAGCAAAAACACCAAGTACTTGCAACTGGAGATTCGAAAAATGGAAGAGGCAAGCAAAAAACCAAGGGGACGAAACCACAAGAGAAGAAGAAGAAGGATGAGAAACCCAAATACAGTGATAGGGGTTTGAATCATGTCAAAGACAAAGGAAAGAAGAAGGAGAAGACTAAGTACAGCTATTTTCAAAGGGGATTTCATCTAGAGAGATCATGCATGAAGAAAACCATAGACATGATGACCTATCTCCTACAGAAAAACAACATTCCCCTTCCTGAAAGTTCCAAGAAGAAAGAGGGTGTTTTTGAAGACAAGGAGAGGTGCCATGGTTTGGTGGATAGTACATATCAGTCATCCTTTTTCATCATTGATTCAGGTGCCTCAAGGAACATGGATTCTTCAAGAGATTCATTCTCTACTCTTGCTCCTTACAATGGTCCCTCCATTCGCATGGGTGATGACTCAGAAATCCCTGCTCATGGCATTGGGAAAATCTCTATGGAGAATGGGTATTTCAGCAATGTGGTGTATGTACCTGATCTTGCATCCAACCTACTCTCTGTATATCATATGACACACACTAGTGCAGCCAAGAGAGTGATGTTCACTCAAACTGATGTGGAGATATCAGAAATTTCCACCGGAAAAATTGTTGCAATGGGTGTTGCAGACCATGATATGAAGATGTACAAGTTCTCACATTTTCTTGGGTTCTCTTCCTCAAATGCACTTCTGTCACATGGAAATGAAGACAGCAAGATATGGCATGAGAGATTTGGACATCTCAACTACAAATATCTCCAAGCATTGAGCAAAGAAGAGATGGTTGAAGGGCTTCCACAAATCATATTTTCCAATGGCACTTGCAAAGGGTGCATTGTTGGGAAGCATGCTGAGAAGAAGTATGAGAAAGGGAAGGCAAGGAGAGCTTATGAAACTCTTGGTTTAGTACATTTTGATTTGATTGATCCACTCCCCACTCCCTCCTATGGCTGCAGCAAATATGTGCTCACCTTCATCGATGACTACTCAAGGTATTGTTGGTTGTATTTTCTCAAGCAAAAATCTGAAGTTTTCCAATGTTTCAAAGATTTTAAGAACATGGTGGAGAACTTTAGTGGGAGATCCATGAAGGTGTTGAGGACTGATAATGGAAGGGAGTATGTCAATAAGGACATGCAGCATCTCTGTGAAGAAAATGGCATCCAAATGCAACATTCTGTGCCCTACACACCTCAGCAAAATGGTGTTGGAGAGCGCAAGAATAAAGCATTGAAGGAGATGGCCACTTGCATGATGGAGGCTAAGTCTTTGTCTCCAAAGATATGGGATGAAGCTATGAATTGTGTTGCATATGTTCATAACAGAGCACCACATAAATCCTTGGAAGGCATGACTCCATATGAGGCTTGAATGGGCCACAAACCCAATGTCTCTCATTTCAGAATTTTTGGCTCAAAGGCTTGGGCTAGAATTCCTCCAGAGAAGAGAAAGGCCTTGCAGCCCCAAAGAAAGGAGTCAATCATGGTTGGGTATGCAAAGGATTCCAAGGGATACAAGCTCTTTGATCCATCCACTCTCAAAACTTTCATCAAAAGAAGTGTCCAATTCCAAGAAGAAGAGCTCATGCAAGCTACAGAACAAGGTGATGGGGAATGCACATATCCTCTTCTTGATGATGATGTAAGTAGTGGTTCTTCCTATGATATTTCTGATTCTGATATATCTGAATATTATGATGATGTGTATTTTGATCATGACCCTCCCTCAGGGCCCAAGTGGGATGAGAAAACAATACAAGCTGCTAGTGAGCTTGCTGGTGATCCTCAAGCTGCTAGGAAAACTAGATCTCAATTTCACAATTCTTTTGCATGTTGTGATTATGATCTGAGTGATGCATATTATTTGATGTTTGGATATGATCCAAAGTCATATTTAGAAGCATCTAAAGACCCAAGGTGGAAAACAACCATGCAAGAAGAGATGAACTCCCTCCATGAGAACAAAACTTGGGCTTTGGTCCCTCTTCCTCCAAAGAGGAAACTAGTGCAATGCAAATGGGGTTATAGAACCAAAGTTGGATGTGATGGCTCTGATATGAATTATAAGGCCAGGTTTGTGGCTAAGGGTTACTCTCGGGTCCAAGGAGTGGACTATATAGAGACATTTGCATCGGTGGCAAAGATGGACTCCATAAGACTAGTTTTGGCCATTGGGGCTTCCAAGCGATGGGAGGTTCATCACATGGATGTGAAGAGTGCATTTCTTCATGGGGATGTGAATAAGGAGATCTATATGCAGCAGCCTGAGGGATTTATTTCTGATCATACACTTGTGTGCAGGTTGAACAAGTCACTCTATGGGCTCAAGCAAGCTCCTAGAGCATGGTATGCAAAAATGGACAATTTTCTGCTATCTTTGGGGTTTGAGAGGTGTAAGTTTGATCCAAATGTGTATATGCATAATATTAGTGATCTGATATTGATTACAGTATTGTATATTGATAATATTTTGATCACTGGTAGCTGCACCAAAGAACTCGACTCAGTTAAGAGTGCATTGCACAGTGCATTCTCCATGACCGACCTAGGATTGCTGAAACAATTTATGGGTTTGGAGATAGACCAAACTGTAAATGGGATATCTATATGTCAGTCAAGGTATGCTTCAGATTTGCTGCAGAAATTCAAGATGGTTGAATGTAAGTCTGCGAAATTCCCATTCCTTTCGGGATTTAAGCTTACAAATTGGGGCTCTTCACCACTAATTGACAATTCACTGTATAGACAACTAGTTGGGAGCTTGTTGTATCTTACACACTCTCGACCAGATTTTTCTTATGTTGTTGGGGTTGTTTCAAGGCACATGCAAGAGCCTCATGAGGTCCATTGGAAGGCAACCAAGAGGATCCTTCATTATGTACAGGGTACTAAGCATTTTGGTATCCACTATGCAGTTGGTTCATCTCTTGAACTAGTTGGTTTTACTAATTCTGATTGGGATGGTGATAGTGTTGATCCGAAGTCCACCTCTGGTTATGTGTTTATGCTTGCACATGGTCCCATTTGCTATTCAAGAAAGAAGCAGCACACTATATCCTTATCTTCAGCTGAGGCCAAATACAGGGGAGCAGTGAATGCAGCTACACAATGTGCGTGGCTGCAAGGTATTCTTGGAGAGTTTGGCATTGTGTTTGATTCACCCACAGTCATTTGGTGTGATAATCAAAGAACAATCAAGTTCTCCACTGATCCAGTACATAGACAGAGTACCAAGCACATAGAGATTCACATGCACTACATTCAAGGCTTGGTGCATGACTAGATCATAGCATTGCAATATTTCCCTTTTGCTGAGCAAACTGCTGATATCTTCACCAAGAGATTTACTTAGAAGACCTTCACTTAACTTAGATCGCTCCTTGGGGTGAGTGATGCATGGTGAAGATTGGTGTATTTTCATATATGCCACATATCCATTTTTTAAGGGAGTTTTTATTTCCCATGTGGTTTTCCTTCTTTCCTTGGCTACATGGACAAATAAATTTTTGTGTTGTAAAAGGTGACTTGAGCCTTAGTTGCCAAGGCCTTAATTTTTATATTCCACTAAGTCTAGCTTATGGGGGGCTGTTAGAGCAATATTTTACCTTATTACCTTAATCATTAATTAATTGATGATTATTTGGTGCTTACTGTTTAATAATACATCCCTAGGTGTGAAACTGGTTATTATGAAGTGGTTTGGACTTATCTGGATAAGTGTGAACAAGTTCCCAAGTGTATGAGCCAAAGTATGGGCCAAGGGAAGTCAAACTAGTTGTTGGGTGCTTCCTCCCATGCATTTATTGCCTCCAACATGCCTAAGGCACCCTCTTTCCCTATTTTAAGGATCTACATTGACCAAGCGCGCTCATGCACTATATGTGGACAATTGTCACTCCCTAGGCCATTTTTGGCATGCCTAAGCCTAACCAACTTCTACCAACCACCTCCTCCACATGTGTGGACCCCAATTTTGGTCTCCCATGCTCACCCAGTGTTCACATTCACATTTCAAACCTGTTTGGGATATTTTTGGATCCATTTGGTCAAACCTAGGGGGGATTGAGGCTAAATCTAAGCTAGCTAAGTGTGGACACTCCAAGTGGATATTTTTCCTCCTATTTTGTATACAAGGATGAACCAATCTATTTCATAAGGTTGGACAATTAATAATATCTCAATTTTCTTTTTATCATTTGTGTTTTCTGGAAAGTTGATCATTTGTTCTGTATTTTGATCATTTTTTCATTCTGTAGCATGTTTGCACTTGTTTCTTGCTAAATGAGTGAAATATTTCAGCTATGAGGAATCCATGGTAGCTATATCCTACTGTGTCATAGATTTTACATGATGGAGTGATAGGTTGTCACAAGAAACAATGATGATGGATGGTATGCATAAGGGACCATGGGATCCAGGAATTGGTTTGGTTTCAGACACAATTGATGTTTTGGAGGGTGCAACTCAGGCAGTGGGATCCAAGAATTCCTTGGCATGATTGATTGTCTTGGATGTCATTGATGTTGTTGAGTGCAATGGTGGTTTTCATAGTCATAGTGCATTCATCATATTCACTTGGGATCCTGGCATTATTTTCAGTTGTTTCAATTGGGAGGAAAATACATTTTTTATTTCAAATATAGTGGATTCACTCAATGGGGAGATGGTTATGTTTATAGTGGCTTGGAGGAAGCATGGTGGACCAATTGAATTCTAATGATATGTCAGTTCAACAGCAAAATATCAATGGTGAGAGGTCATCCATTGGTTTCATGTTTTCTATGGAGTTGGCGTCTTTGCTTGAGGAAACAAAAAATTGAGAGGGGAGGACTTGTAATGTCCCCAAATTAGGACCTGGACCACAATTGCTTAAGTCGCCTATATCGGTTCATGTTTATTCACCTAGGTGGTGATTTGAGTTGATTAATAGTTGATCCTAAGGTCCAAGGGGGGAAATAATGCCACCATAATGTACGTGGACTAGGAAAATTGCATTAAGGGGGATGAGGAAACTTGGTTGGATCATTAAATAATCCAAGTCTCCTTGTGATCCAAAATTATCGAGAAAATCCTAAGGCTGGTTTCATAAGGTTGGAAAAATCATTGGTGGAAAAATCCAAGGAAGAGCAACTCCTAAGTAGTGTGACAAGGTGTCATATCACCACCCTAAGGACACCATGATAAAATCACTAAACCATTAAACCCCATGGGTCCTAGTGACAGTTTGGCATTAATTAATTAAAGGGGGATAAATTTTGGTTTAGTCACCCATGTAAATTAAATAAATGATGGTGGGTCATAGTTTCATTTATTTATTAATATTAATAGATATTTATGATTTATAATGGCTAGGTGGCTCAAGGGGGGGCACATTTGATGAGGATAGATCCTATGGGTTATCATCCTCATAAAATCTAGAAGGAAAGCATCCCCAAAAGAAACAACAATCGGAAAAGCATCCCAAAAGCAGGAAAAGCAGGAAAGTAGTAGAAAATCAAGAAAGTAATAGTTTCCATATTTTTTGAAGATAAGAGAGATTTGGAAAAGGTGGGAAAGAAAGAAAAAGGCTCAAGGAAAGCATCAGAGGCTAAATTTAGCCAGGTATGGAACACTTGTTGAGAGAGGGGGTCCACATGATCCAATCACATGCCAAATACATTATCTCTTGGAATAATAATTTAATTATTATTATTATTTCATTGATTTCATGAGAGATGTTTACAAAAGGGGTTGAGCACTCCATTTTCCAAATTTTGCTAGTTTTCGAATTGAATCTTGAGATCTCTATTCCTCTCTATAGCTTGGGTGATGTGCCCCTATCTTGCATTGGGTGATGTGACCCATTGCATCCACTAAACCAATTGAAGGATCGTGAAATCTCTATACTGGGGATTAAGGAAGAGGATATGCGGTCCTCTTCAATGAGTTAATTTCACTAAATGAAGTGAATTTGCAGATATGATCTGTAATCCAGTTAATATTGGACAAGTCATCTTGAATAAGAAGAAGAATATAGTGAAGCACTGCTCCAATACCAAGAGCCTCAACTAGTCAAGAGCTATCTTCAAGCAGTGCGCACTATGACTATGGTGCACCCCAGGTTGTTCTAGGATTAACTTCTTCAGTTCATGAACCATATACAGTGGTGAAAAATTCCCCTTCTTGCTCTCCAATTCTCCACTTTTCATTCTTCTTTGTAAAATCCTCAATATCTTGGGGTTTCTGGCAGTTTTAATGTAATAAACCAATGATGGCACCTCCAAATGTGTGGTTTTATCTGGATACTATCATTTTATATGTTATCAGACCTATTACTTTCCATTATTTCAGAATTAGAGAATGTACTGAGTCATTTGAGTGGTCAGTTAACTAGACTAGCGCATTTAAGGGTCAAATTTGACTAGTTTTCCAGTTTTGAGCATTTAATGAAACCCTGTGTTTCTTATTTATTTTATTAAGTTCCCTACAACTAATTAATTAGTAAATGAAACCATATATTCCATCGTATCAGAATTTTTGGAGGATTTAGACCCATTCGAACTCATATGGAAATCTCCTCCTTCACTAGTCCAAGTGAAGGATTTTACACCTAGTTTATATTTTACCAATCAGGTCTCAGCCAAATCAGTATATCAGGTCTGAAATAGGTTGATGATATTCTGATAATTCCCCTAAATGTTTAGTATCTTCCATACTTCACCAGAAGCAGTGTCGTTTCCACAGAAGTCCTGCGACCAATGCCTTAAAGCCTTTGGCCTAGCCAAAGGAGTCTACCTAGGCATGACGTACTCCTGAAAGTGAAGTTGTCAAAGTTAGAACCTTGATTCAGCCTTCAAATCATCCTTTCAATGTGTCTAATCCATCCTCACTGAGCCCAAGTTGTCAGTCTTGTGTCAAATCCCTCTCTGGTGAGTCCAATCTTGAAATGTTTTGAGTTAGTGTGCCTAGAATGCCTTAGGTACATTACAAATTTTGTTTGAAATCAATTATTCAATTGAAAAATATAGACCCACTAACTTAAAAACCTATTTGAAAGTTTGTACATTCCAAAGTACTTGATTTCACTTGATCTCACCTCACCCTTCTAACCTAGATTCCAACGAAATCATGGATCAATTTTCACATTTGGTTACTTCTTTCATGTCTATCCATAATTTTCCCTTTTCTTATATGGAACCTATCCATATCCTTCCCATTTATCCCTCAATAACTATACTTAGGGATTATAGTAAATTGGTTGTCAATATTTCTGATTTTCCTCTTGATGATATTACGAGGAAAGTGTTGGAGAAAGGACATAACCTATCCATAGGCTCATGAAAGATCCCCCTCAAATAAATTATGTGTATTTTTTAAAATGGTTTTAGGATTTTTCTCGATGACATCAAAGAATAATTGAGGCAAAATTGTGGATTTATTCTTTGTCAAGCCAAACCCTCTAAGAGCAACCTCTCCAAGATGAAATGTTTTTCCCTTAAAGCTCTCAATATGCATCAGGACTTGGTGGTTCTTGAAGCATAAATTGGTGTGGAAGTGGTCCTTATGACCAAGAAGGAATACATTTTGAAGATGTTGGATCACCTTAACAACAATGGAAGCTACAGGATCCTTAATAAGAACCCCATAAAGAAGGTTTCTAAGGAGGTATCGAATGACATTAAATCAAGCAAAGTGATGAAATGGATAAAATCATCGTCATATGTCCATCAACCCTAAGAATCTATTGCCTTCCAAAAATTCACAAAAAGGAGTTCTCCTTAGACCCATTTTCAACACCTTAGGAATCCCTACCATCTACTTGCAAAATATTTGGCAGGAAATCTCAAACCATTGGTGGGAAACACCAACTCCTTTGTGAAAGACTAATATTTTGTTGTTAGTAATATTAAGGATATTAAGCTCGATGCTAATGACCATCTAGTTAAATTTTATGTTGTTTCCCTCTTCACCCAAATCCCATCGAGCCCAAACTAGTGCAACCATTCACGTTGTTGAAATCCACTTTGTCATCCATGCTGCATATTGAGCTTCTGGAACCTTTGTTGCACAATTCATTTATGGGATCCATGTATCCATTGGTTTGAACAGATTGGAGGAAAGTGTTCAAAGGAGGGTAGGGATCAGTAATGCCATCAAATGAAGGAATAGAAGGGGAGAAACCAAATCTATTTACGATGAGAATACCATCCACGCAGTTCCAATCTAGGTTGTATGCATCGCCTTTGGAAACCACATTGCAATCCACGTCCTTGCTTATATGAAATGAAATTTCATTAAACTCTTGGTGGTTCACGCTGGAGAGAATGAGCACACCAATTAACAAATGAGTAGAAGGGGAGGTAATATAACCATGAATGAATCCCAAATTGTTGATAGTAAGATCAATTATAATGGATTTAAGGGCGTTCTTATGGATGGTGTTCAAGTGGATATTAGGGTTAGGGTTTCCATTGAAGCTGGAATTAAACAAATCAATGAAAATGTTAAAAGGATGTTCATCTTCACTAAACATACATATACGAATATTTCCTGATGATAATGCATTATTGTTAAGGATTCATATTACACCCAAAATCTACTCATCATCAAATTCAATGTATACACCCCTAAAGATAATTGGACTAAATAATCATCCTGGAAGGATTTGTGCTCAGTTGTGCTAGGTTTTGAAGGGTCGTCGCAGGTTGCACACTATCAACATGCGACGTCGCAGCTTGCTCCACTGCAGGGTGCGACGAGATCAGTTAATGGGAAAAAATAGCTTATTCAAGATCCTTCTCGAAACTTGCTCATTTAGGGGCATATCCCTGACCTCTAGGGGAGATGGTACTCAACCCCTAACTCTTTGGGAGGATACCCTATCTCTCTCCTACCATCTCTCAGCCTATCCTATCCACTTAGTTCTATATAAGTGAAGCTCACTCCCATCCCAAGGGGAGGAAGCCTATGGTATCTACATGCTGGTGAATCACTCTTAAGACACCTCAATTCACCTCTTGGAGAACTCATACTTCCTTGGAAGGATATGGCAATTGGCTTCGTCGGAGAAGGGCTACAGTATTAAGCCTTGGTTTTGGTTCTATATCTCTATCATGTACTCCTCTATTTACAGTAATACAAATGCTTTCCACCAATATTGTTCATGTGTGCAATGATATTGAGTAGTTTACCTGCTTAACTATTTACTTAGATCTCTTATTGTATAGATGTCTTTTACTGGTTTCTCTTGTTTCTTGTCTTGACAGTTCTTGCAGCTTGGATCTGACAACCGCAGGATGTGGAGCAACATTCAGGAGAAAGGATTGCATAGTAAAAAGGTAAGACATCTAGTACTTGATCCTTAACTAGATCTAGGAAATGCATTGGTAGTCTGTTCTATTTGTTCTAGACTCACATTGAGCTAGGGATATCCTGCTCGCATCCGCTCGAGTGGATTGTCCGATAACAAATATGGCGACCATACTGGGAAGTATATAGAGTTTGGCCAGTAGTTGTTAATCTGAAAGTCATTTTCAGTTGATTGCTTGACACACACCTTTTATTTTTTGCCATTTTCTTCTTGAGGTTGATTTCACTATCAGATCTTTGCATTGAAGACTTTGATTTACTTCCTATGAGTTTATACAACTCATTTTCAAGCTTGTTTTTGGTTCATGGTTGAGAGATCTGATTCATTTTTTAACCTAGACCTCGCTCATCGCACCTGGGTAGTGGAAAGAAAACAACACTGTGTCTTTCTGAGTCTCTGTTCTTCACCTGTTAGTCACCCGTCGCATCCTTTGCATTGGTATACTGCAACATCATCGCACCTCCCGTGAAGGCAAACTGCGACGTCACACTATGTGTAAGGGCAGAGTGCGCCGATCTGTCAAAAGTTGTCATACTAGCATCCCTTCCCTCATTTGACAATTTGAACTTTGGTCTGATGTATGAACTCCCTTTGTGCTGCAAGATCCAGCCAGAGACCCCATTTATGATTTGTGTGTTGAGAGTTTTGTTTCATTTGGATTGACTTTGGGTTCCGTCTTGGACAAGTTTGAGACTGGTAGTGGTGGATACTCTTGTCTCCTCCACCTTCATCCGTTCACTCTTTCATTCCCTTCCTTCCATCCCTGATCTAATCATTGCATTGGATCAACCTCCAAACCTCATTTACATTTGTTTTGAGCTTTGCTTGCTTAGTTTTCTTGTTGCTGCTTGATTTTGACCTAAGTGTGTCTTTCAGCTTGGTTGAGTGCTTGTCTTTTCTTGAGTTTTCTGGATATACTAATGCTGCAAGTAGTGTTTTCTTTTCAGTCATTTAGATTTGAAAGTAGAGTTGTTATCAAATTATTGCTTTGATGCATCCATTGGAAGATTAAAAGTGCTTCTTTCCCATCATTTCTTGAAAATTATTGAAGAAAATTGTTGTGCATTGGAAAATTCTCGTTTATATTTTGGAAAGTTGAATGAATGTATGATCTATTGTGTTTTTCTCGAATTATGAATCCCTCATTCTCTCGAAAGACTCAAAGTACACTTCGCTTTTCGCAAAAATTGATTCCATGCTAAGGAAAGATGGATGCATTTTTAATTTTTGTTGCCTTTAGATCATTGAAAGTGAAATTGAAAAGCTTGCATATTCCATTTCAGAATCCTCTCTTTTCATTACCTAGTGTCGTTTTGATTTGAAAAGAAAAAGGAAAAGAAAAAATGCTTTGATTTGGATAGTAGTGTTATGATTTTTTGTGTTTCGTAGAAAAAGGAAAAGAGTACTTTCATTGTCAAGTTTTGCTTGAATTGGGATTGTGTTGCATTGAGTTTGTTTTGGCAATACGATTGGAAAAATCTTTCTCCTTCCCATAGCTAGAATTCGTTGAAAGAAAAGAATATTTCATGCATGTAGCTAGGGCTTGCGTTATGCTTCCGATTATGTACTCACCTCATGCATTTACCTAACCATCCAAGATCAAATTAACGGTAGAACTAGGTAAAAATGTTAGTAACTTGTGTGTGAGTTAGAGACGTGTTCCGACGTCGTTAAGCGTGGCAGCTGTCGTTATTTGTCAGCACTGTATCCCGGGGGTATTGTAGTCTTCCACGTACATCGGTATATCGAGCTCCTTCATGTACCCACCAAGTACCATAATCCGTACTTGGCATATATCGAAGGGTGTATCACGTACTCGACACATATATCAGAAGGTCTCTTGCCGAATGCTTGTGCATTAGACAACACCACTACAGATTTGAGCTCCCACGTACCTTGCGTATATCGGTAGACACCACTAGGATTCCTGAAACCAACCGAGTTAACCATTTAGCCGTCTTGGCAAAGCAATACACCGAGAACAGCACTTGGGGAGATTAGCACACATGTATTGTCCTGGTAATCGGGTATGCAGGAAAGGGTACAGTCCCAATCCTCCTTGTCGTGTCATATTGTTGGACCCTGTAGTATATCACGGTTTGCGATGCCTTGATAATCCCGTGAGGTTCCAGACTTTTGAATCCACTCTATCACATAAGTTTGCTTGCTGCCTTAGTTTGAGTAGGGTTTTTCTGGACTGCTTTTCTTTTAGCATACCCTTAGGAGAAACGTTGTTTCGGCCTTTCTGGCTGATTTTCCTGATACTCTGGCGGATTTTCCCTGGAGAAGATCCTGTAGGATCTTGAACTTACCACCTGAATATCCATTTTATTCGAAGGTTATTTCGAGGGTAAGAATGGATCAGTGTAACACGATCGTAGTTACTGAAGTGGAAAACCCCACTTTGAATGTTGGAGGACTCTTGTTTCCACAAAATCCTCCAGATTCACTTGCCTCTCATCCCCCGCAGGATGAAGAAGCACAAACCCCCGCTTCAAAAGGCCTTTCTCCCGTCATCCTGGGAGAACCTGAATCGTTGGAATGGATAAACTGACCCAAGGACGACCCTAAAGCAGCTGTTGGTCCTTCAATAGCTTACTGGACATCTTCTACAGACCACCCAGTGGCTCATTTTGCCACCTCATCCTCACCCAGTGAGACTACCTCGGAAGACACTTTAGCTTACTTTCGTGGCCAATTAGCTCACTTTCATTCCATGGCTGAAGAGTTTCGGAATTCAAGTCTCCAACGGAGGGTTCAAGACCCATCGTTACCTCCTTACCAACCCATCCCAGTTCATCTAATATCTTTCGGATCACCTAAAGCACCCCAACACGAGACTACTAACAAGACTATTCAACCCTCACAAGAGTCCAGTCCTGCACCTCAAGTGAACCAACCGGTGGAAGGACAACAGTCCAACACACCCGTCACTACCATAGTTACTTTACCAGTTCCTCCCCTACCTCAAAATTCGAGGGGAGGGTATTCCATTCCCATGAATTATCTTATTGGTAATGTTATTACTACGGTAGCTAGTCAACAACCTATGTTGGTTCAACCTTTGAATAGTGGTCAGCCTACTGTGGCTGGGGGGAAACCCCCGTTTCCTAACCAGAACATAGGTGGTGGAAATTCCAACGGACCTTCTGTTGGACCGCCCCAACCCGCTAGAACATCCACCATGCGATTATCTCATGTTGGGGGGCCATCCAATGTAAATCAACCCCCATGGAGTCAAGCGTATCCAGGTTCCGTTAACCCTGTGCCGGGCCATCCCAATCCCGAAAACGCACCATATGGGATACCTTATCCTAGGAATTCATACACTCTATGGGGGAAACAACCTGTGTTGCAACACGGACCCCAACTGACTATCCCTCAAGTACCACCACCCTCGATCGGTCCTCCCCCACCTCCTGCTGAAGGAGACAGGCCCCCACCTAACCTTAGTGGAGGCCCACCTCATTTTACCTACAACATCCCTCACCCTTCTGGCGGTGGCGGGAATGGTCCACCACCCCTTCCCGGTGAAGGCGGTGGGGGACCACCCTATCATGGTGGAGGAGGTCATTTCCCTTCGGGTGGCGGAGGTGGTCCACCACCCCCTCCTGGAAAAGGCGGTGGAGGACCTAATTACTACGGTGGTAGCGGTGGTGGTGGAGACCCTCATCCTTCCAGAGGCGGAGGTGGCAGGGGCCCCCATCCTTCTGGTGATGGAAGCGGTCCACCACCCCCTCCAGGCGGAGGTGGTGGTGGGCCACCTTATTACGGTTATGGACCCCCACCTCCTCTCGGTGGTGGCGACAGACCTCCGCCCCCTCCCGGTGGTGGAGGTGGACCCCCACCTTATTGTAATGGACCAACTTATGGTGGCATACCCCCTTATGGTCCGGGCGGCACACCCCCCTATGGTCAGTTTCCTCCTAGTACACCTTACGGTCAGTTTGGTCCTTACACGCCTTATCCGTATTATCAATACGCGCAGCCTAACCCACAGCTGGCCTTCTTGGCTACTTTGGACCTGCCTGACCTATCCCGTTTAACCAACGATCCTATTTACCATGAATCTAACTGGCCACCGATTCCAGTGAAACTTTCATCTGATATCCCCAAGTTTGACGACAAGCTGGGTGAAGACCCTAAAAACCACGTGATGACATACCACCTACGGTGTTCATCTAATTCCTTAATGGACGATTCAATTCATCTTAGATTGTTTCAAAGGACTCTCACCAGTTCGGCTACCAAGTGGTACATTGAGTTGCCACCACACTCTTTTCCTGATTTTGGTTCTCTTGCCATGAACTTTTTGACACATTTCCAGCTGCCCATATGGTATGAGACTGGTACTGAGCTTTTAACCTCGCTCTGTCAGAATACCGCCACTGACATTTCAGATCATATCCACGAGTGGCAAAGGAGACGACGTCTCATTAAAGCTCCCATTCCAAATCAGCTCCTAGCAAACTGGTTCACAAAATCCCTCATCCCTACCATAGCAAGAGACATTTCTATGCGAGGTGTTGTCACAGAAGAACAAGCCATCGCGAGTGCCCATGTCCTAGACCTAGTCTACACTCAATCTGGCACTTTGTTTGATATTCTGCCTGATGCACCCCATGACGTTAATGACCCTACAAAACCACATAAGGGACTCCAAATTGATGGAATCATTGGTTCCCTTAACACCCAGCCTGCTGTTAGCACTATTGGATCATCAAACTCAAATCTGGATGGCCACAGCACTACGAATTCGATCGCTCCTGCTGTAACTGGAGAGGTGAATTTTGTTCAATCAACTTCATCTCAGAAGTTTAACGGCAAAAAGAAGAACAAGGGGAAACTCAAAAAGTCTTCTACACAGCAGGAACCAAAGAGCACTCCTAACGATACCAAGCAGAAAAGGAAACTAAAGTATCCTTGCTTACTGTGTGGAGATGACCATTTCTCCAAAGAATGTCCCCATAGAGACGAAGTACAAAAGTTTCTTAGGGGTAAACCAACTCCCATAGTCCTCAATGATCTGTTTCCTACTCAGAACCAACAGATGATTGCTCAACCCCCCCAATCCCAAGGGGAACCATCCAATACCACGCATGTTCTCATGTTGCTTAACAAGACGATCAATTTGAACACTCGCTCGTGATCTTACGAACCAGTCCCTTCGAAGGAATCCACTAAAGTAATACTAAAAAAGCTTTCGACTCTTTGACTAATGTCACTGTACCATCAACTTCTCTCACCATTGAGAATCCATCCTTGGATTCGATATTGTGACCGCCCAAAAGCATGATTCGAAAAGTTGTTTTCAATCCTAACGCTTGGGAGGCTCAAAATTACAATATCGTGGAAGACTTGGTAGAAGCTCCTTGCGCCATGTCTACCCTAGAAGTTTTGCAGAGTTGTCCTAATCAACGCAAAACTCTCCTTGCAACCATCGGTGCAGTTGACCTGGATTCCTCTAATACCATCATGTTCTAGCTTGACAACTTTAAGTCGAGGCTCTCACACTAGCTTGCATTCCAAGTTTCTGTGAACATTGCTGGGAAGATTGTCCATCGTACCCTTCTAGAAAAAGGTGCCTCCACTTCTTTCATGTCGATCACCTGTTGGAGATCCATCGGCTCCCCTGAATTGAATCATTCTCCTACTACGTTGAAAGCATTCGACGGGCATGGCTTTCAACCTCATGGGCTCTTACAAGCTCTTGAAGTTGAGTTGGGCAGAAAGACCGTAACCATTAACGTGGAAGTGGTCTTGGCCCCGATAGATTATAACTCTTGCTTGGTCGCAATTGGTTTTACACCATGCAGGCGATAGCCTCTTCAGTCTTCCGCATAGTACAATTCCCCCACCAAGGATGAATTGTTACTATTGACCAATTAGACTTTTGTACACCAGACGCCACTACTCATCCTGGTGACCACGTTCCTTCCATTGGACAGATGTCAAAATAGTATGAGAGTGTAGGGGTTGGCCTATTGAAAGATTCATCTCTCATGGGCGTTTTTCCAACCACGGACCCCCCTAATCATGTTTCTACGGTGCACATGGTCTCCACAAAGATTTCATCTCACTCTAACGATGCTTGGCTTGTACCGGATGAAGCCACAACACACCTGCTTGAAGATATAATGCCTCTTTCACCCACTGAACGTATTTACGAGGTTATCCAATCAGCACCCGAGGACCATTTAACCGTGGCCTCTCCGTCTTGTTCTCTACGACAGACGTCATCTCTACCTTATCTCTTTCTTCAGACTTTTCACTCAGACGAGTTCATCATGGAAGTAATGAATATTAACGACAGTCCGTGGGATGATCTCCACCATAGGTCATCTTTTTTTCCTCCTTTCGAGTACATAGAGGACAACATTCACACCCTCTTTTCACCAAATATCTACCCATCCCCTCATTCCCCCATCCTTACGTGTCTTACAGACACAAAGGGAAACTTGGCCAACATTGAGCCAACCACCCCGGTAGACATCTCGATGAAACTAGGTATAATGGAACACATTCGTATAGGCCAGAAGTGTTCCCCTGAAGAAATCACTGGTAGCACGGCCTTAATCAAGCAATTTCGAGACGTATTTGCTTGGTCCTATGAGGAGATTCCTAGGATAGACCCCGCGATTGTTTCTCATGAAATAAAAACCTATCCTGACATCAAACCTGTATGCCAAAAGTTGCGACCGATACACTCCCGGAAGACTGCGGAAATTAAGGCAGAAATTGAAAAGCTCTTAAAGGTTGGTTTTATTTATCCTGTCCCATTGACGAATTGGGTCTCAAACGTCATTCCTATGAACAAAAAGCAGGGCACCATTCACGTCTGTGTTGATTATCGGGACCTTAACCGGGCTTGTCCAAAAGACAACTACTCGACCCCCTTCATTAACCAGATCATCGACAACTATGCCGGAAGCATCATCTTCTCATTCATGGATGGCTTTTCTGGTTACAACCAGATTGAGATCAACCCAGTCGACCAACATAAGATGGCTTTCATCTTCCCATGGGGTGAATTTGCATACTGCAAACTCCCATTTGGCCTTAAAAATGTTGGCGCCACGTTTCAGCGGCTATGTCATATGCCTTCCATGATATTAAGGACTTTGTGGAACCTTACCTGGATGATCTCACTGCTCATTCAAAGCAGCGCGAATTCCACATTGATAATTTGATGGCCATTTTCCTCAAATGTAGATGGTACAATATCCGTCTAAATCCTCATAAGTGTATCTTTTGAATTGAGTCCGAACACCTCTTAGGATTTATCGTTTCGAAGGATGAGATCCACATTGATCCCTTAAAGGTGGAGGCCATCATCAACCTACCACCCTCTACTGATGTTACGGAACTTCAAAGTCTCCAAGGGAAGGCGACTTATTTAAGACGTTTTGTTTGCAATTTTGCGGAGACGACTCAGGGGTATATGAGACTGCTCAAGAAGGACGTCCCATTCATTTGAGACGACCAAGCTCAAAAATCCTTTGACGGTATCAAACATGCCATCACGCATGCCCCCGTGCTCCAACCGCCTAATTATTATCGAGATTACATCTTATATCTCGTCGCTTCTACTACCACTATCACCATGGTTTTGGTACAGGAGGATCAAAATGCCCAGGAACATGTAATATAATATGCAAGTAAGGGTCTAGCTGACGCTGAAACTAGATATTCACATGTTGAAAAACTCGCATTCACGACGGTCATCGCCATCCAGAAATTCCGACACTATATCTTGCTCCACACCACCACTATCATCGTCGACTCGAACCCCATGTACCACGTAGTGACATGTTAGGTGCTTGGGGGCAAGTACTCACGCTGGATCGTGATACTACAAGAATTCGATCTTCTTTTCGAGAAAGCCAAGTCTAAAAAGTCTTTGGTGTTTGCCGAGCTCATTTGCGACCTTCCTCGTCCTGATGCAGAAGTTGAGCACAATGACTCCTTTCCAGATGAATCATTGTTTCTCATCAGTACGACTGATCCGTGGTATGGAGATCTCTTGTTATATCTCCAAACCCAACGCTTCGATCCTCAACTGTCTCACAACGACCGTCGTAAGATACGTCACCATGCAAAGTATTATTTGATCATCCATGATACTTTGTATCGCCGTGGCATTGATTCAGTTCTTCGATGTTATCTCACTCACGATGAGGCCGAACGCATTCTCAATGACTGTCACGCTGGGGCATGTGGCGATCACCTCTCTGGGATGGATACAACCCAGAAGATTTTATGCGCAGGATATTACTGGCTTACCATCTTCAAAGATTGTATTGAGGCCGTTAAGAAATGTCCTCCTTACCAACACTTCCATACAAAGAAGCGCACTCATCCTGCCCCGTTACATCCGGTTATTTTCGTTGGCCCATTCACAAAATGGAGCATTGACTTTATGCATTGTAAGCCTACCTCGATCGAGGGGCATAGTTACATAATTGTAGTTGTGGATTACTTTACAAAGTGGGCCAAAGCTATGCCTACATACCAGAATGATGGCAAAACCGCCACACTCTTCATGTTCAATCATGTAATAGCGCGATTCGGAGTTCCCCAATAAATTGTTACCGATCATGGTTCCCATTTCCAGAACCATATGGTTGATGAACTGAGCGATAGGTTGGGTTTCGCCAAGAAAATTCGACACCCTACTACTCGTAGTCCAATGGACAGGTCGAGGCCATTAACAAGGTCTTGAAAACTATGGTCCAAAGGATGGTAGGGACACATAAGTACGTCCAATTCGCATAACATACTCTTTTCAGCATTATGGGCCTACCGAACTTCTGTCAAAATCGCCACAGGCTTCACTCCCTTCCAATTGGTATATGGATTGGAGGATGTCCTACCTATAGAGTGCGAAATTCTGTCTCTACAACTCGTTGTTGAACTTCTTCCTAACACTACTACCGAGGAAGAACGTCTCTTGCACTTAGCAAAACTTGACGAGTCTCGTCGAGATGCCGCTCTTGCTAATCAAGTGCACAAGAAACACATCAAAGCCCAATACGATAAGTCAGTTGAACCTCGTATCTTCAACGAGGGTGACCTAGTTCTTACTTATGACGAGAAGCACGACAAACTAGGAGCAGGGAAGTTCGAGTCCATGTGGCATCGACCTTACGTTATAAAACATGTGTTGGAAAAAGGTGCTTATGAGCTTGAAGACTATGATGGAATCTCTTTGGGTGAACCCCGCAATGGGCTTTACCTGAAGAGATACTATGCTTGATCTCTCATGCATAAACTTGCTTGTATATACTATACATAGCGTGTTTTTTTGTTTTTGTGTGGTGTGACGCATTTCTTTTTCGAGTGTCTTTTGATCTTGTTTCCACTTCTTATACCATGTTCTGTCTACGTGTGCAGATGGAAACGTGCTATGGATTCGTAGATGGCGCCAGCCGGCATACCCGTAACCTTGCTTCGGTAGCGTGGGTACTATATTCCCCAACAAGTGAGCTCATGAGCTCAGGAGGAAGTTGCCTAGGGTTTGCAACCAACAATGCCACAGAATATCAGGCAGTAATCGGAACCCTAGCTAATGCCATTTCCTTGGGTATGAACCACATTGTCATCCACATGGATTCTCAATTAGTGGTTTCCCATCTTAACCAGGTCTACGCATCCGTGATCCCAGCTTACTCTGTCTCTTCAGACGAGTACGTCTCTTGGAAAGGTCGTTTGAATCCGTTCAATACCTGCACATTCCACAAGAGTTAAACACAGTTGCTGACTCGATGGCCAACTTCATTTTGGATTGGTACATCACACACACATAATATCCATAATATGTAAAAGCATTCACGACATGTAAATACAATGTATAAAAGAAAACATGTAAACAAGATCACATCACTAATCATTTTAAAAACACATCATGTATAAATCGCCGATAATGTCTGTATATATATATATCGCTCAAAAGTAGTGCTGCTACAAAATCTGAAGCACGATAGCTTTCAGTGAGTCTACAAAAATCTGAAGCATCGTAGCTTTCAGTAGTACAAACTCTGAGGCCTCTAAGCTCTCAATACAAGTATAGAAGTGTCATCAGGACTGACGCCTAACCTGTACACCACCCCTAGCTCAAACAACTCACTGACGCTGGGTGAGGAAACAGTCCACGGTCCGAGCCACCTTGCGGAGTAAGGTGTTGAAGCACACAGACGCTCCAACCCCAAATCTCTGCATGGGCCTCGGTAAGTCATCAATAGCTGGCTCCAGGTTCTCCACGGTCAGCTGGGATAGGTTCCTGTACACCTCCTCCATCTCCTCGATGGTAGCATGAGCACCTGCAGGAACGACTGCCTCCCCGCCTCTTTCTCTCCTGGCCAGAAGGGAGAGACCCATTGGCCGTACGGGGCCCACATCTGCACACACATATTACGTACTTGTCAGCACTACATCAAAAAATATATATATATATATATATAATATACAAAACTAAAAATACAAGGGTAGTTTTGTTCTCACCTATGTCACCCCATGTTGCACCCTCGAGCAGCACCAAGTCGAGATCCTCTCAAAAGTTCATGCCGTTGTATGGAAATTCCTCGACCATGAGTAACTGGCCCTCTAGCTAGCTAAAAAACTCAGGACCAAAGCTAATGATGGGCCCACCACCATGCGAGGTCATGACCTCAGCCCATCTAAGCATATGGGGATCCCTGGGCTCCCTCTCATCAAGTAGCAACAGCGGACGTAGAAGAGGAATCAGCTCTAAGAGGAACAATACTATGATCGATCCATACCCAAACTCATTGAGCTCCCCTCGCTGACACTTGGTCAGTTGAGCTCGGATGTTTACGAGGAGACCCTCGCACCAGTTGAAAACCATGGGGGACATATAGTCCTTCGCATGCAGCATCTGGTTCTGAGTAGACGTGTGTGGGGCTTGGCTACCTGCCACCCTAGTAATGGTAAGAAATATGGTCCACGGTGGATGGCTCACCACATCCCTGATGAGAATCTTCCCACTGGAAGGTCGAGAGCTAGCGATACAGTGCTGCGATATCATGTCCTCAACTGTACGATCACTGGCTCGTGTCCCAGTAAGATGTATAGTGTCCCCTTTTCGGGACAAACCGGTAAGAAAGTAGATATCCTCAATGTCTACCGTGAGGATATGCTCACCTACCACAAAGTATTGTTGGGCCGCATCCCAACTCTGGAGCATGTGTGTCAGTAGTGGGATCTGGGATCTCATCCCCTGGATCTCAAAGAACTTGAGTAACCCGCAGTTTCCTAAAGCTTCCACGCATTGTGGATCGTTCGCAGCTTGTTCATCTTCGAGCTCATGTTCTCTCTCTCGCCACTCCAATACCATATTGGCTAGCTGGTAACCTACCAAGAAGGACATTTTAAAATTGTTAGGTTCTGCTTCAACCTTCAGAAGTCCATTTTTTGAATTCTTTTTTATGTTTGGATTATGGTTCTCCGCCGTCACACTATACGTTTAGATACAATGCGATGACATCGCACCTCTCGCATTTGAGGCTTTCGATGACTCGATCTCGTCGCAGGTCTCGAAAGGGAAACCTGCGATGAGCCGAGGGCGCATGAAGCCCTCCATAACACCATCAAAAACCCAAAAAAAGGACCTAAAAGCAAAAACTAAACCATTGGAAAGTTGTTGGATGAAGTTTAGGCCTACCAGATCCAGACGGTTGGTGAAATGGTGGATCGTAGCTCCCGAAATCGACAAAGGAAGTTTTAGCTCCAGATTGGTACTTCTCCACCCAAATTGGCAATTGAAACAATGTTTTCTATTTTTGGCCCATATTTCTATTTATAAATAGAATGGAATATTCCTTTTCAAATATTTTGATGCTTTTGGACCATTTACTATAGTTTCAACCATTTGTCATTATATTTGGGGCTATTTGACACTTTCTCTAGTGTACAGGAGTCGTAAAGTGGTCTTTTGTGTCATTTCTCACATCACCAACGGTAACTACAGGTATGAACACCCCTTTGAATGTTTTGTCATTATTATTTTTTGTTAGTCGTAATTATTGCATGAGGATGAGTTTACTCTTCGTTTGTTCTCGTACTCATGAAACCATGAGAGCAAGTACCGAGTTATGATTTATCACTTTTCCAGGCTCGTTAAACTCCCACAGAAAAGGACACCCCCCGGAGTCTACAGTTAAGCTCTTTTCAGGCTCTCGAAAAATGAAAAGATTGCCAAGCGAACTTGTCGCGTTCATGCTTGTTAAAGTATTTGAATGGTCGTCTTCCTGGTGATAGTTTACCCCTTTTTTCGAACCAGGAGGTACTAATTACGAAAAAGGTATACTCCATCCAATCATGACTGGAAGAGTCCTCTCCCGCGTTGTTTTACCCTTTTTCAGGCGATGAGGCTAACTTTACGAAAAAGGACCGTTGGAGTCTTCTTTTGTTCTTTTCAGACTCTCTAAACATGAAATGATGACCGAGTTTACCTTCTATGGGCTCGTTAAAATTTTCACATTGAAGGGCCCGTCATGGGATGAGCCCCTCCTATCCCAGTTTTGAAAAATATTTGGGATTGGATTCATCTATGAGATGAGCTATACCGAGCATCTGGTTACCTTCATCAAGCTCGTAAAAAACAAATGAGGTACTCATCATTCATGATGGGGAAAAAGGAAAGTGTTTTTGTTACATACCTTAGTGGTAATATATAGTCGTTCTTGAACATAGCACTCATCTGCATTTGCATACAACACTTGGGTCATTTGTTTGTCTATGAGTCCCCGCTTACTTTCTGAGTCCTGTTACTCCTCTGATTCATTCGGAGAAAGCTTCCACTATCAGTTGCATTAGAATTTTTCGTCATTCTCATTATGTCAATGCTTCCAAGTCATGCCATGCCCATGTTCAAGAACACGTTCACCATCCATCATCTACAGTCAGTACACACATCGTCATGCCGTTGTTACTTTGAGTCAGTCTCACATGTTACTGTACCATCCGATCCACTCTACACATATTTTGTCGTGTTTCGTGTCGATTGATGGGGGATTCATCAGGCCCTCCTTCGACGGATTCATCCTTGTCGACTTCAACACATCATCCGAGGATTGAATCTAGAAACCAACCAAGTACCTTGGCCCTGCATGCCTCAATGGCAGGTTACCTCACTTTCATCATGAGTTTACATCATTGAATTTTGATTGAAAGATTTCATCTTGCATTCGACTTCAACTCATTTATTCACGCTCGATGATATGTACTGTGATACCTTGGGAATCATTGACATCAATGATGATCTCCCTCGCACTTGTTAATGGTTTACATCAATGACCGGTAATCAAGTGGTTTCTACCATGTTCGACGTGAAGGCATTTGTAATCACATGGATAGATTTGTATCATTGCGGGTTCAGCTTGAAGATCCTAGGGAGTCATGTTTTACCCATGTTGCGATGGAGTTTGTATTGAGTCATATTACACGGATCCACTTTTGTATTGGTCGTGGCTGTGTTATCATCTCATCATGGATCTACGCTTGTGTCTAGTAGCCATGATTGTGTTCAGTCGGTCATTACTACCATGGATCTACAATGTATTGGTCGGCAGCCATGTTGTACTTCATATGAGGTTGTCAATTCAGAGTCAGCTGTACTGCAGCAGTGTCCTTCGTCCAACAAGTCTATTTCATTACTTCTTTCAAAACACTTCACTTGTACATCCTTAACAACTTCATGCTTTGGGGGGCATTCTGTTACACCCAAAATCTACTCGTCATCAGATTCAGTGTATACACCCCTAAAGATACTTGGACTAAATAATCATCCTGGGAGGATTTGTGCTCAGTTGTGCTAGGTTTTGAAGGGTCGTTGCAGGTTTCACACTATTAACATGCGACGTCGCAGCTTACTCCACTGCAGGGTGCGATGAGGTCAGTTAATGGGAAAACATATCTTATTTGAGATCCTTCTCGAAACTTGATCATTTAGGGGCTTATCCCTGACCTCTAGGGGAGCTGGTACTCGACCCCTAACTTTTTGGGAGGATCCCATATCTCTCTCCTACCATCTCTCAACCTATCCTATCCATATCCTATCCACTTAGTCCTATATAAGTGAAGCTCACTCCCATCCCAAGGGGAGGAAGCCTATGGTATCTACATGCTAGTGAAATCACTCTTAAGACACCTCCATTCACCTCTTAGAGAACTCATACTTCCTTGGAAGGATATGGAAATTGGCTTCGTCAGAGAAGGGCTACAGCATTAAGCCTTGGTTGTGGTTCTATATCTCTATCATGTACTCCTCTATTTATAGTAATACAAATGCTTTCCACCAATATTGTTCATGTGTGCAATGATATTGAGTAGTTTACCTGCCTAACTGTTTACTTAGATCTCTTATTGTATAGATGTCTTTTACTAGTTTCTCTTGTTTCTTGTCTTGATAGGTCTTGCAACTTGGATCTGATGACCGCGGGACGTGGAGCAACATTCAGGAGAAAGGATTGCATAGTAAAAAGGTAAGACATCTAGTACTTGATCCTTAAGTAGATCTAGGAAATGCATTGGTAGTCTATTCTATTTGTTCTAGACTCACATTGTGCTAGGGAGATCCTTCTTGCGTCCACTCGAGTGGATTGTCCGATAACAATTCAATAGAGGAAGGACAGGTTCGATCAACATAGGAAGAACGTGTTCGATTAGAAGGGGAAGAAAATGGTCTAGAGGCCAAACACTAGAATTTATTGCATTGTTTTTCTACGATTAAGGATTCAACCTTTTCAGTTCTCAAGGAAGAGAAAGAATCTATTCTATCCCAAAGTTCAAGATCAATTTTATTGGCTAGGATTAGGTGCAAACTTAAGAGCCTGACAGAAAGCAGATTAAGTTTTGATCGGGTCTTACGAATTTCACCTTGGATTAAATCCAAGACAACATTGTGGAAGACATGCTTATTCATGTTGTTACACATATGGTGAACAATTTTGTAAAATATGGGGATTAGGTTAAAACCCCTACACCTATTTATAAAGGTCAGATAATAAAAAAATTCCCTTCATTAAATGCATCCGGGTTCGCTCAAACAAACCGTACATTATCAACAATATCTCTTATGTAGAGGGTCAGTATTTCTATTATGAGGCTTCTGCGATCAATCAATTATTGAAATTTTCTTTCGGATCCATCGCATTAGTTTTCCAAGCTTCAAATTTTAAGACCAAGCTAGGGTGATCAATCCTTAGGAACTAGAGACAAACCTAGGGACTAGGATGGGTGTCTAGTTATTGTTGATCTTCCATCCATCATCTCTATTGAGATTATTGATGGAAGTTGAAATTGTTGGGAGCCTTCCTTTTCTTGATATTTTATTTACTAAAAAAATTTACAGATCCTTGGCACACCAAGTATTTAGGAAAAAGACTCACACAGAATAGTATCTTTATTCTAAATCCCACCACCTTCCATCTCTAAAATGTGGAGTTCTTAATACTCTAGCTACAAGAGCTTTGATAATTTTTATAATGATCACTTAGAAGAAGAAAAGGATCACCTCCTCAAGGTTTTTGAAGACAATGGTTATATCAGGTATCAAGGTATCAAATCTTTTGAGAAGTCTAATAATGGGCCTAGGATTATCCCTCGTAACAATGATGTTATTTTCATAGTGGTCCTTCCTTATATTCAAGGCACAAAAGGAAAGTTGGACAAATTCCTTAGAAAGAGAAACATCACAACCTTTTTCAAACCCCTAACTACCATTAGGGGACTCTCTTATATCTATAAAGGACCCATTGACCCTTCAAAAAGAAAAGGTGTCTATCCAATTCCTTTCCCCTATAGAATTCCTTATGTTGGTGAAACTGGTCAGTCTTTCAAAATCAAGTTTCTTAAACATGCAGCTGATATTAAACACAATTGTTCTTATTCATCTGCTCTTGAAAAACATTTAGAAAATACTAAATATCACATTTTCATTGAAGATGCCAAAATCCTATCCAATGAGGACGAGTACTTTAATAGGAAATTCATGGAGGCCATTGAAATCGAGAAGCGCCCCGATAATGTCGACATATATGATGGATGGAAGATCAACAATAGCTCGGTTCTTTCCCTAGCCCCTAGGTTTTTCTGGCGTTCCTGATGATGGACTACCCTAGATTGGTCCAAAACATCGAAGCTTGGTAAAATAATTCGATGGATCTGGAAGGCACATTTCAATAATTTTCTTTTTACTTCTAACAAATCATAAAGACATATATAGTTGTAAACAAAAATGCATGAATAACATATAGGGCTGAAAATAAAATTTGGAAACCACAAAAGATTTGGACAACTGAAAATTTGATTTATATGCTCAAGATGAAGTACGTATACATATGATATCCTTTTCTCAAATATAATATGTCATGTCCTCGATGGCCTCAGCAGCCCATTCTGGCCATAAGGAATGATTTATTTCTTATACCAAGACATGTATATGTCTCTTTTAATAAACATATTACTGTGCAACAGTTTGTGCCATACGTTTAAATTTTACTTGCTTAGTCTGATGCACTATGTGCATAATACTTTGGCATATGCACAACACTACGTGCACTGATTTTACCTTGCAGAATCATGCACTTATC
Organism: Larix kaempferi; assembly: GCA_027924585.1. Lineage (NCBI taxonomy): Eukaryota > Viridiplantae > Streptophyta > Pinopsida > Pinales > Pinaceae > Larix > Larix kaempferi. The sequence continues at coordinate 20,067,287 of BSBM01000155.1, read as the reverse complement.
AACTTATCTATTGCGCATATGCACTGTGCACATTAAGTCTAACTGCCGCATGATCCATCGTACGACAACCTTTAACCATTGTGCCTCAACTGACGCGCATGAAAGCCACTATGTGGCAACTTTAACTTCTAATTGTTATTCATTGACTTCATGTAGATTTAGTGTTGTATGAATAATGGGACTTCATATACAATACATATATGTATGCAAGCATTTCATGAAGTGCAATATCCAACACTTAAATTCAAAGATTCATGATTACTACTAACTAAGCAATTCATTTTCAAAACTACTAAGTTTAGTGTGCATCTCCATGATTTTAGATCAACATTAATACAATGGAATTGAAATAACAACAATGAGGCATCAAGTAAACACTTATCTTGAATGTATATTCTCCAAGCAACTGACTACGCAAGAGCAATGTTCCACCCAACCATAAGCACTTTGTCTAGCATATACTATTTTTGCTAAGACACCACCTCTACACTGGGCATGATTTCCTTAAAGAAAGGGGAACTATTTAGAGATCACTTTTAGTCAAATTAGAATAAGTTCATAGCTAAGCCAAAGCATAGCTGGGTTACCAAGATGCAAAGGTAGTGGAGGGGAAATGCTAACTAGTAACTCGCACCTCATTTAGACTCAGCTAGCTTGGGGTCCACAATACCCACCCCACACAACACCAAGAAGGTACCACTTCACCACTCATTATTCCCTCGAGCATCACCTTCCTCCAAGTGTTATTCAGTGTGAGCATAAAAATACGTGACCCAACCCACTCATCTACCAGGAGGACACATCCTTCACTGGTCTCATTAGCCAGTTCCATGCTCCATACCACTCTGGTACTCAATAATGATCAATCAACACCACAAAGGGTTTATAAAATTCAAATAAAGGGGAACTATTTAGAGCTCACTCTTAGTCAAATAGGAACAAGTGCACAACCAAGCCAAATCACAACTAGGTTAACAATATGCAAAGGTAGTGGATGGGAAATACTAACTAGTAACTCACCACAAAGTTAGAGGAACCTCCCATAGAATCAGCTATCTTGGGTTCCACATTACCCTCCCCACACAACAACAAGAAGGTACCCATTCACTTATAAATAGTCCATCAGGAATCACCTTCCTTTGGGTGTTATTCAGTGTGTGCATAAAAATACCACATGAACCCCAAATCATCTTCCAAGAGGTTTTGTCCTCTTGAGTCTTACAAATTTCGGTTTTGCACACCCAACTACCTTCCAAGAATTCACTCATATTGCATCCTAGCTAACCACCCAAGTTATAACGAGACCAACATGAAAATATGCTCAGTATGACAACAAACAACAAGGAGTAAGGGATATATTGCATGCGAATGACACTAGGGAAGGGTTCAACGAGTCCTGGGTATGCTTATGACAATTGGGCATGCTACAGATGCTTCACAGAATAACTTCACCACTTTAGACATACTAAGACAATATTAGAACAATCTTCCAATTTCTAGCATACACTCACGATCTTAGGGTTCACTGGAACAAGTTGAACAACTGGGAATATCTACTAGCTCTTTTAAATGGAAAATATATAAGGGATGTGCTCATAGAATCCATACTTGTATTTTATCCTTGACCATGAACCAGAACTCAAAAGCACTCTCGGATCACCCAAAAACAAAGAGATATATCTCTCGACATGGAGGGTCGAGTTACTTATACCAAGGAACTATATGTGTTGAATTCCAACTGAAAATTAATTTAGGGATGACTTCAATACGACTAATCACTTACCCAATAAGAAACCCCCATTCCTATTACTATAGGGTGATTGACACAAGAAATCTCAGACCCACACCTTCCTTTCCCCAAGACAATAACTGCCTCAACTACCTGCCTCTTGGAAGCATTAAATGATTGGGTTGCATGAGTCAAATTAGATTCATGTGTTCAATATGTACCTCCCTAAGCTTATGAAAATCATTCCCCGTGCTCTTGTTTCCTTTCACAGTCGGTTGTGGGTTGTCTTTATTATTATCATGCATATGTACATTATATTTACAATTCCATTATGCTTGTCTAGTGCATGGTTCACTAACCATATTTATTTCTTGATATAAATTTATATATTCAGGATATCCATGGTAGGGCCTTGGCCTTGATCTCCTCACCATGTTCCTTACAATAATCAACAATATTACATCATTTACATAGTATATGCCAAGCAGTCAAAACAGGGGACATTATAGTACCCTCCCCCTTGAAATGGCATTGTCCTTAGTGCTCTTCATAATTGAACAAAAATAGGTATGTCTGCCTCATGGCATCCTCCATCTCCCACATATCCTAATATAGATCAAATTGATTCCAATGCACCTTTACCAGTACGATGGATCGGTTCTAGATGACAGTCTCCTTCATGCCTATGATGTGCATAGGATCCACTTGGAACATTCCCTCAGGTTCCACCTAAATCACATTCCAATCAATAATGTGATTAGGATCATGTATATACTTTTTAAGAAATGAGACATGGAAAACATTATGGGCTTTCATATGCATAGGAAATGCAATCATATATGCAATTGGTCCTATCCTTTCAAGGACTTCAAAAGGGCCACAATATATTGGTTCCATATTGGTGCCAACTTGGCACAACCTCCAAGCTTTAAAGAGATTTTATTTGGCTTCACTCGCAAACAAACATGGTCTCCAAACCTAAATTCTCTATGCACTCTTTTCATATTTGCATAACACTTCTTCTTGTCCTAACGTACTTTCAAATTCTATCAAATTTTAACCATGTCCTACTCCATTTCTTTGAGCCTTTTTGGTCCAAGTACCACTCTCTCTACCAGGTTTTCCCAACTTACTTGAGTCCTACATTCCCTTCCATACATGGCTTCAAATGTATCATTCCAAATTATTTTTGGTGATCATTGTTGTAAGAAAATTCAACTAGATGTAAGTAATCGTCCCACTTGGATGGTTTATCCATGACATACACCCTTGAAATGTCTTCTAGCACTTGATTTACCCTCTCTTTCTAACCATTTGTTTAAGGGTGGTACGGTGTGCTAAAATTGAGTTGATATCCTAAGTCATTGAACAATCCTTTCTATAAATTCAATGTGAATTTTGTATGTTGATCTAAAATTATTGCCTTAGGAAATCCATGCAACTTGAAAATTTCCCTCGTGGAAATATACACAATGTCAATAGTCTTATGTGTTGACTTAACTTGTATGAAATGTACCACTTTGTTCAACTTTTCCACTGCCACCATATTCGAGTCATGTTGCTTCGCATTCACTGGTATTATTGTAATAAAATCCATAGATATGTCTTCCCACTTCCACTCACAAATGGGCACTGCCTGCAGTAATTCAGTTGGGTGTTGGTGCTCAACTTTCACTTGTTGGAATTTCTGACATCTAGCTATGTACTACATGATATCCCTCTTCATTATTGGCCAAAAATATTGCTTCTTGGTTGCTGTAACGCTCTTTTGATAACCCGGGTGACCCAAGTAGGGCATTTGATGCATCTCCTCCATCTCTAGCTTCTTTAATGTAGCATTGTCTGGAATGCATGACCATCCTTGAAAAATAAAAATTTCATATTCTTCTAACTGATATCCCCCATACTCCTTATTATATCATGCTTGTCTAAGTTCTGGATTCACTTGCACGTATTGTTCATCTTCAACTTAGACTTTGTTGACTCATTCTCTAAGGTCATTGTTGCATAAGCTCATGGATATGACATGAAATTTTTGTTGAGCGCATTACCAAATTTGTTTTCTTTACCTTTTACATGCTTTATCTCAAGATAAATTTTAGTTAGAAATTCTAACCACCTATCATATCAGTCATTCATATTCGACTAATCAAAAATATACTCAGAACTCATGTGACCAATCTAGAACTCAAATTTTCATCCAAGCAGGTAGTGTCTCCACATATTCAAGTCATGTACTATGGAGGCTACTTACAATCATGAGTCGTATAATTATTTTCATGTTCCTTCAACTTCCTGGACTCATAACATATCACATGTACTTCTTTCATGCATACTCCTCCCATCCCTTAAATGCAAGGATATGTGCATACCACGGAGTATTTATTGGGATCTACAATCTTTACAATAGGGGTTCTAGTGAGTAATTCCTTTAGGATATGGAATTTTTCTCATAATTTTCAGACCATATGAACTTTACATTATTTATCCGTAATTATGTGATAGGATGCACCACCTTGGAGAAATCTTTGATGAATCTCCTATAATATCCTGCTAGACCCATAAAATATCCAACATCTGTCACATTAATTGGCATAGACTAATTTACTATAGCCTCAATCTTCTCATGATCTACTGAGATTCCATCCGTTGAAATAACATGGCCCAAATAATGAATATTCTTTTTATAAAATTGGCAATTGCTTATCTTTGCGTACAATGTATGTGCCCTATGCACCTATAGTACCATTCTTATATGCTCTGCGTGCTCTTCCTCATTCTTGGAATATATGAGGATGTCATCTAGGAATACCAACACAAAATTATCCAAACACTGGTTAAACACATTGTTTATGAGGCACATGAAAGTAGTTGGCACATTGGTGAGGCTAAATGACACAATTGTAAACTCATAGTGGCCATACCAAGTTCTTAAATTTGTCTTATGGACATCCTCTTCTATGATTCTAACCTGGTGATATCCTAACCTTAAGTAAATATTGGAGAATATTCTAGCTCCCTTTATCTTATCAAAGAGATCATCTATCATGGACAATGGATACATGTTCTTGACTATGACCTTATTGAGATACTTGTAGTCAATAGACAGTCTTAATGTTCCATCATTCCTATTAACAAATAGCACCGGTGAACCCCACGAGGACATACTTGGTTTAATATAGTTCTTATCCATCAATTCTTGAAGTTTCATTTTCACTTCTACTAGCTCTGGAGTGCTCATTCTGTAAGGGGCCTTGGACACTAGGGCTACGTTGGGCACCATATTAATTGTAAATTCAATATCTCTTTTGGAAATCATTCTTGGCACCTCTTATATGAATACATCCCTATATTCTTGCAGCAGTGGGTGATATTCTAATGTGGGTCTTCTTTCCTCTTGTGAACCTGATACATGAACCGCATATATTTGATAGTTCCTCTTGAAGTACCTTCCCAATTGTAGCAATTTTCTTATTTAAACCTTCTTCAACACACCCTTTACTAGTCGGGCCTTCCCTCATCATCTAGGCATTCAAGAAACTTGTTATAACAATCAAGCTTGGCATGATGCGGTTCTAGCCAATCCATGCCAATGAGAACATCATATGATCCTAGCAATAGGATATCCAAGTTTGCTACGCTTGATAGAGCATCCAAAATTATTGGACATATTTCCACTACTGCACTTACTTTTGTCTTTTTCCCTGTGGCTAACTGAACTAACCATGATTTCCCATGTTTAATTTTCTTAAGAGTGCAAACTTCAACAATATTAGGATGAATATAGCTATGACTAGACGCTAGATCAATCAAAATAGAAATAGACTGTGCAAAAATCTTACCTCCAACTTCAACCACTGTTGCTTGGTCATTTACATGGTGATCATCCAAAGCTGCATAGATTCTATGTAACATCCCTCCAGGGGACACTACTAAAAACCCTTATGTGCATGCATATAATAACAACTAGATCTGAAAATTTAAGTTAAGAGCACCATTTTTTTAACAAATAAAGAACAAGTCATATATATATATATGTACTTCAACAAATATTAAGCAGATCCACTTACATCCTTTAAATTCAACCATTTCCATTTTCATGTGCAATTAATAACAATTTCAATAGAAAATACATAACTCATGTCATATATATATGTAGTCTTGCAAATATTAAACAGATCCACTTACAACATTAAATTCATCCATTTCCATTTTCATGCATAATTAATATCAAATACAATAACTATAAAAACCCTGTCCAACACTAGTTGCCGAAGGTTGAGGACGAAGCCAAAGGTTGATGTTGTTGCTGAAATCCACTGCAATCCAGGTCTACAAGATTGAAAATCTCTAAAGATCCACTCGTTTCCTCCCTACCGTACCCAATGGGTACTCTTCTTCCCCGGGGACCCCCGAGTTGCGATGGGGCTAACGATACTTTGCTAGAAACTAAATTATGACACCATACTAATGTTGGGAGGTTCCCAACCTATCTCCTATCATAATGAACCACACTCTACTCCATGCACCAACACAGGAGACACAACCCAAGTTGTTCTCCAAAACCACAAAAGGTAAAAGTAAAAAGTGATGGCTTCATGCTCTCTTTGCGCTTTTTATAGCCTTTGTGCATCCGTGCATTCGCATTCCATATCTTGAGTTAATTATTTATTTTATATTTTTATTCAACCACCCAGTTTTTAGTTAAATTTAGACTTTCAATTATTTTCTTTCAATTAAGATTTGCTATCTTTCAGTTTCCTAAATTTGCTCAATTTTAAAACTATTTACTTATCGTAACCTCAGTTAACTACATGCAGTTGCTCCAATATTCTTTTTAATATTATCTTAATGGGTTTGATAATCAATTATCTTGCTAAATATTTTCTAATTCTATTGCTAAATGTTTTATTAATCCCCCCATTTAGAATTAACGTTGATTATCGCCGCATTTTCGGCGCGACTAGGAATATTAAGGATCCATGCTTTCTCATGCCCTTCAGATAATTCCTATAGGTGGGGATATCGTATGACGATTGAGAGCATGTTAACACAATCCTTCTACCTTGGGTAGCGCCCGGTGGTTCTTGGGGATTAAGGCCGAGTCCTTAATGCGTGCACCCCAATTTATTTCCTTTTGAGTGACCGACATACAGCCTACCCTCACGACAACGCGCATCTGATGAGCTAGAGTACTCTAAATCTATACCAAACCCATCATGCTGACAACTTGCTAGACTTATACTATATCCATTGTTTCATCCCCATCACCTCATGTGGACCAATTGGAAATCGCAATATGACACATGCACATCAAAACACCATATGCATCAAATATTAAATAAGATTTAAATATAACATAGCACAAAAACCAGATTGACATCACCTGACAATATTACCGAATCCTTTAGAGGCTCTGTGCATCGATGCATTCTCGCATCGCGTGTCCCTTTCTTTCCTGTCATAGTCGACAACTCATCAAAGTACATGATAGATATAACATAAGCATTGTTTATTCATCATCGACATAATTTTTCATATTCCACATACATTCAATCACGATATGATCATAAGAATTTTAATCATGAGAAAAACATAATATAATATTATTCACAAGATTTCAAATATAATATGAACATCAAATCAACATCACCCATCGATGGTTCCTGACTCATCGAGAGTCCATGCACATCATACCTAATTACGTGTATCAAATATTATACAGAATATTTCACCATGTGTATAATGACTAGGTCAACATCACCTATGACATTGACGCTCTTCGCACCACATGTACTTTCCTTTCATGTCACACTCGACATCAGATCAGAGTACATGATAAATAGTAGTAAGAATTCATCAACAATTATTCACTATTTACATCAGTTTTCATATTGCTTATTCATTAAATTTATGCCCAATCATAATAACATCATATGCACATATCCTTCATTATTGGAATCATAACAGAATTTAAACAAGTAGTTCGATTGATATTGACATCCCTTCATAACCACATGCACTTATCATTGATAACATTTTAGACAATATTTTCACTAATTATCTTTCATAAGCCAAATATTTGTTCCCCACATGTCCAGGTAATCCAAAATCATATTTCCTCAAAGAATAATGGTATCCCATAGTCTAGGTTTAAAAGAAAACAAACATAACTAGGTCATTCGTAATTGAATGCCCTCAAAGAATAAGTCATGGTCATAGATAATAATCATTGATAAAAACAAGGTGTTACATTCTAGGGTTTGATTTGTCCATGTCCTCCATAGTAAAAAATTATTCATTGTTATGTATCCTTCGAGGCTTCTCCTTCCTATGGGGAAATCATACAACTTATGATTCTCTCCACATCCCCAACATTGAATTGGTTCTTTGGGTCTTCCTTCAGTTGGCATAACTCGCTTGAACCTACCTTGAGCTTGTTGTTCTTGTTGGACATTCCTTGGCTAATTTATATAGGGTACAGGTCTGAATTCTTTCTTCCTTTGATCGAAATTTCCCTTGGGATTTCCTCTCCCTACTTGATGATCCTCAAATATTCCCATGTTTTTCTCATACCAATATATAGGCTTCTGGATAGCATCATTGAAGGTGTTGGGATCCAAGAATTCAATTTTATCTCTGTAATTATGGGGCATTCCACGTAAGAATCTCTAAATATTTACCTTCTCATTTTGGAGATAATCCACATACCAGAGTATCTCCATGAACTTGTTCACATATTCCTCAATTATCATCGGTCCTAGCTTTATCTCATGAAACTCTATACCCTTATTATCATAGTACCTGTGAAAGGTATTTCTATTTAAAATACTTTTCAAACTTTTTCCAATCAATCTTCCGTTCTTTTAGGCCATTCATTTGGTATAGGTTCTCCCACCATATTGAAGCTCTACCATTTAGGTTAAAAATGGCAATCATGGCCTTCTCATTCCCATATTATTCATGGATCTTGAAGTACTTCTTCATTCCTGGAATCCATGCTTCATCCTCTTGTCTTGTCTTACTCTTTCCATCGAATGTAGGTAGCTTCACATTCCTGAATTCCCCAGAGGGACTCTCTTTAAAATGATTCCTCCTCTTAGATATTCAGTCCAAATGATACGAACTATTTGACGAGTTTCATGATCTACTCAATTTGTTTCCTGAGGTATCTGATGGATACATTCTTATTCTCCTCCTGCCCACGATTTTTTCTTGGCATTGTGATCTTCCTCTAGAGTGTTTCTCTCACTCTTTCCATCCTTGCTTCCATTGTTCTGATTTGATACCATATTAGCTTTCTGCTGAAGTCCCTTGTCAGGCTATGCAATATGGCAGCGTTGATTTGATGTTTCTCTTCCTGCACCTTATTCATCCTTTTGTTGAAACTTCTTAGAGTCTCAACCATTTTCAAAGGTGTGATTTTTTCCCTCCTTCTATTAGATTATGTTTTTGCATTACCTCCTTGAAAATCTTCACCTATAACATCTTCATATTCGTAAGGATCATGTGCATCATCCACGATGATCATTCCACTAGCTAAATTCATGATCCGTCTGCTTGCTACCTTTTTTCCTTTGCTATAATAGTCTTACTATTGTTGCTAGAGCTATGAAAAAATAGAATTTTTATTAGATAACACATTAATAAATCCTAATAATTATTTTAACATTACCGCACTAGCTTCCTCCTATACTTAGAGGCCTAGTGTTGAAATCACTTCTCTGATACCACTTTGTCATGTCCCCGGTAGCCTCAGTGTCCCATTGTGACCACGAGGGATGCTTTCTTTCTTATACCAAGACTTTTCTATGTCTCTTTAAATAAATATATGACTGTGCAGAAGTCTACGACATACATTTAATTTTTACATGTTTTGTTTGATGCATTGTGTGAATCATACTTTGGCCTATGTGTAACACTATGCGCATTGAATTAACCTTATGTAATCCTACGCTTATCAATTTATATATCGTGCAGATAGCTTGTGTGCATTAAGTATGATCATCGTGTGACCCACCATGCGACAACCTTTAACCACTACATGTTGATTTCCATGTACAATAGCCACTGCATGGCAAGTTCAACTTCTAATTGCTAGTCATTGAATTCCTACAGAGTTAGCGTTGTATTCATAATGGGACTTCATATGAAAGACATAGATATATACATAATCATTTAATGAAGAGAAATATCCAACACTTAAATTCCAAGTTTCATGAATACTACTAACCAAGCAATTCATATTCACAACTACTAATTTTAGTGTGCATCTTCATCATTTCATATCAACATTCATATAATGGAATTGAAATAAAATCAATGAGGCATCATTTAAACACTTATCTTTAATGTAGCTTCTCCAAGCAACTGACAATAAAAGAGAAACATTCCACTCGACCGTAGGCACTCTATCTAGCATATACTATTTCTACTAAGAGGCCACCCCCATGCTGGGCATGATTTCATTAAGGAAAGGGGAACTTTTTAGAGCTCACTCTCAGTCAATTATGCACAAGGCCACAACCAAGCCAATGCATAGCTGGGTTAACAGGATGCAAAGGTAGTGGATGGGAAATGCTAACTAGTAACTCACAATAGAGTTAGAGGAACCTCATTCAGAATCAACCAGCATGGGGTCCACAATACCTATTCCACACAACACCAAGAAGGTACCCCTTCACTGATAAATAGTCCCTACGTGTCACCTTCCTCCATGTTTTATTCAGTGTGTGCATAGAAAGACCACCCAACCTAGTTGTCTACTAGGAGGTCACATCCTTCACTAGTCTCATCAACCAATTCCATGCTCCATACCTGCACTTTGGTACTCAAAACCACTCAATCAACACCATATGGGGGCTTAGAAAACTCAAGAGTTACAAATAGTCATATATGGTTTACCATCAAAATTGTAGGCACCTCATGCAGACTCGGCTAGCTTGTGGTCCACTTTACCCTCCCCACACAACACTAAGCCTATGTACCCGTTCACTACTCAATAGTCCCTCAAGAATCACCTTCATCTAGGTGTTATCCATTGTGTGCATAGAAATACCACCCAAACCCCGGATCATATTCCAAGAGGTTATATCCTCTTGATGCTTACAAATATTGGCTATGCACACCCAACTACCTTCCAAGGATTCACTCCAATTGTATTCCAATTGACCACTCAAGTTATAACAAGACTAAAAGGAAACTATGCTCAATATGACATCAAACAAAAAGGAGTGAGGGATATTTGGCATGTGAATGATATTGGGGAAGGATTCAACAAGTCCTGGGTATGATTATGACAACTGGGAGCATAGGAATCATAGACCAACTTCACCAATGTTATACATACTCAGATAGTATTGGAACAATCTTCCAATCGTTGGCATACACTCACAATCTAAGGCACAAGTTCAACAGCTGGGAAAATCTTCCAGCTCTCGCAAATGGAAAATACATAAGGGATGTGCTCATAGACTCCATACTCGACTTTCATCCTTGACCATGAACCAAAACTCAGAAACACTCTCGAATCGCCTAGAAACAAAGAAATAGATCCCTTGACTTGAAGGGTCGAATTACTTAGACCAAGGAACTATTTGCATCAAATTCCAACTGAAATATAATGTAAGGATTACTTCAATTTGATTGATCACTTACCCAATAAGAAACCCCCATTCATAGTACTACAGGGTGACTGACACAAGAAATCTCAGACCCACGGCTTCCTCTCCCCAAGAAAATAACTACCCCAACTACCTACTTCTTTGAAGCATTAAATGATTGGAGCACATGAGTCAACTTAGCTGCATGGGTTTAATGCGCCCCTCCCTAGCCTTAGGAAAATCATTCTTCGTACTCTTGTTGCCTTGCACAATCAAATATGGGTTTTATTTATTATTATCATGCATATGTACATCATATTTAAAATTCCATTACACTTTTCCAATGCATTGTTCACTAACCATATTTACTTGTTGCTATACAATTATATAATCATGATATCCATGTTAGGGCCTTGGCCTTGAGCTCTTCACCATGTTCCTTAAAATAATCAATGACATTGCATCATTTACATAGCATATTCCAAGGGGTCAAAACAAGGGACATTACATTATACAAGTCCAATAACTCTCCAAAATACTTGCTAGGGAAAACAAGTAAACCCTAGCTCAACCAAGGAGCTATAATATGAAAGATTCACTCCAACACATCCTCCAAGAACACATCCACTTCTCTTCTTCTCCAACAAAAGAACTATTGGGTTTTATCACAAAACCCACATCTCCAATATCCAAGTGATAAACCCTAACCTTATACCTCCAAGATGACCCAATATACTCTAAGAATACTAAGAAACCCTAGAGACTCTAAGAGAAAGAGATAGAGAGTACAAGAGGCGACCAAGGGACAGAAAGAAGATTAGTGCACACTACTCTTCTCTAGGTCACATGTCATCACAAGAGTGAATACAAGTAAGTGAATAAATAATTAATGAAAAGGACTATTTCCTTCCTTTATTTATATGAGAGGTAAGGGATGCCAACAACACAATGGAGGCCCAAGCCCTTAAAAAAAACCTACAATGAGAACTTGTAGTCTTGTAGGACAACACAAGTGAGATGCTAACAACTACACTCCAAAGTACATTTTTCATACTGTAAGATAATTTCATACACAATAAGGGCTCCAAGATTATGTATCAACATGAGGTAATTCCACATGCCTCCATCACAAGCCTCTATGGAATCTATTGATTCTCCTAAGAAATGTGCTCCATTGGATCAATTCCCACCTCTAAGAACATTGGCATAGCCTAGGGGTCTCCGAGCCAACTCCAAGCCTCTGAATAGGTATCCAAGAAACCCCATGCTACCTAGGTCTTGATGCCCTCCTCCAAGATGCACAACCCTCCTCCTCCCAAGTAGGGTGTCCTCCAACTAGGTAAACTCTCCATGTGGCAACAATGAAGGATGTCCACCAACTTGTCAAGAGAACTACAATGCTTAAGGAAAAAATAGCTAACCAACAAACATTTGATGTAAAGCGATCATTGTGAAAACTATCTTAATTGTGCAGTTCCATCGCATACCATCTCCCATGTGCTAATCCATTTCAAACCATCAAAGGGGTGATCATATACCATGTACCATAAATCTAGTGTATCACCTTAAACATGTTGTAAACACTTTTAGAGTAACCTGGAAAACCCAACAATTTGAACCAGGGAAAATTTTAAGACCCCCCCTAAATTTCTATGTATAAAAATTGGGCAAATCCCCATGATATACCAGAAAATATGAAGGTTATTTTAGCAATGTTATTATGTATATATAATTTTTTGGCGAATCTATCATTAAATTATATAATCTTGGCGAATCTTTCACTAAATTATAAAACCTTGTAAAATCTTGGCTTATCTGTCACAAAATCATAAAACCTTATAAAGACTTGGTGAATCTTTATAACGCTAGTACTGGAAATCCCCTTGTCAAACACTAAATCAACAACAACACCAAATATTGTGTTAATCCACCTGAGTTACAAATTTAGAATAATGATAGAGATGTACTTAACAAGTAGAATATCTATGCACAAGAACAAAGGTAACATCATGAAGCGCTTATCAACTCATTGTAAACGACAGATATAGAGGTTTGATGCATAAGAAGCAATGATGTTGCCTCCACTCATGATAATCCAGTTCAAGCTAAGGGGGCACTTTATGGCGCACATAAAGGTACACATACAAAAATTATTGATGAACAATTACAACTTCCAAACATCTACATCAAAATGATGTTGCCATGATTTCACTCACAAAATACCCATAAGCTGTTAAAGTGATTGCACCATCCTCACAATAATAACTCCATCTAGCACATGTATAAGTCACAAAATAGACAATAACACAAAATATAATATTATGATCATTGGGGCTAACAATGACAGATATGGTTTTGTGTAGTTTGTGCAGTCAGCTATGGCAATCTAACGAGTCTAGATATGCACCATAGGCTTCAAGAGATTTAACACAAATTTTCTTTATTCCATAATGGAATGGTTAAACTTTAAAGATACTCTTGACTTCACATTTGTCTTTTGACCTTGTAGAATGCAATTTTGTTGGCATTTATAGACCTACCTAGCACATATGGGACTAAAAAACCACCTTGATATTTAATTGATAAACCTTTAGTGTCACAAAAATCAAATTAAAAACTGTGATTTCCATCTAGCTGGTCAAACTGGAGTACCTCGGTACATTGAAGAAAGTTAGCTCTTCGTAAGGAAATGCTCTGGAACAAATGTTGATATTTTTTCCGACATAATGACAATTAGAGGGTTGATAAGCACATACCCAACCAAAGTTCACATCTTAAAAATAACACAAAAAATTATTAAATACTTGAATGATACTGATATTTCCTCTAAGATGTTTGTGGATATAGCATGTAATATAGGTTAAACCACCTTATTATCTTAAAATTCACTCAAAAATGCCAATGCCCCAATGGATCTAGAAAGATAAAATGTCGGTAAAATAACAAAGTGCATTATCAATTAAGACCTTGGTAAGAAGAATAAATTAATTCCCTAAATATGGAAAAATAATTTCGATTCATTATTTTGCAGGAACTGTTGAGAATAGTATCCCCTTCATCATACCAACAGTGGATTGGTTCTATAATGTGTAATTGTAGAAAATTTTAAACATATATCTATACAGGAAATATGCTCTCTTCAGCAACATAAATAATTCTACTGAGTACAACTATGCACATTAATAGATGATATCCTTGAGCAAGTTCACTCTTATTCCATAAGTTAGAAGCCAACAATTTGAACTCAATTTTATCACATTTCTGTAGAATCATCCATTTGGAGCTATGTTGAACTTTGTTAGGATAATACTTAACACTTTCTAGAAGTGATCCCAATATAAAACAACATTGGAGCACAATATATACAATTAACTATTAGTGGCACAAGCACGTGCACCCCACCTGTAACCTTCTTTTAGAACCTACATTGAGCCAATTTTTTGGATAAGTTGTGCCCATGAAAAACATTGAACCAATTTACTAATAGATAGCCATTTCTCTACAGTACAAGGAACAACATTTCAGGACTAACTTTTTAAGTCATTCCCTCTAAATATAACATTGAACTAAAAGCTTCTAAGTTTGAATAACCATTGATTTCCAACATGTGTTCTTAAGGGTTCCCTTTTCAATTACAACAGATAGTATATCTGGCTACAATTTAAACAATCATTAGCATATTTTCATTATATTGCTTCCATAGATGCCTTTCAACATATGTAGATTAATTACTTGCCACATCAACTTATATCAAAATGCCCCTGATGTGTTACAAAATTTACTCTTCCTCATTACCATCATGGACAGCCACTTACCCACCTGTTCCTGGAGGCAAAAGGGTATATATTCATGAGACTCACTGAATAGGGAAGGTGAAGATGACTCTTCATCCAACATATATGATCCACTGTGCCTTCTCTGGAAGGGCTGAACCTAGTTCTTACTACAACCTTTGTTGCCTTCTCCAAGCAAATCTTACTTCTCCAACCTATTTCTTTACTCTCTAGTAACTCAACCAACCAGACCCCCTGATTATAACATTGAACTAAAAGCTTTTAAGTTTTAAATTTTAATAGACCATTGATTTCCAACACGTGTCCTCAACAGATCCCTTTTCAATTACAACACATACTTACAATAGTCTGTAGTATATCCGACTACAACTTAAACAAACATTAGCAATTTTTCGAGATCCTGATTTCTGGACGCTTTGAGCCTCCATGGACAAAGCTTTTGTTGATTCAGGATCACTGACAACTACTTTGCTTGGACCTACTGTAGTCACACCAGTAGCAGAGGAGGCATCGTCCTGGGAAGGCCCTTTTATTTTTTATTTTATTTTTGCAATCCTTCAAAAGTTGATGTCCCCTATATATTAAATCAGGAAAACCTTGACATCAAATTCAAATAGGAAAGTGGTGAAGTGCACTACCAGTCAAACAAGCCATATCTTCAATCTCAAAACTTTATTGTATAACAAATATTTCAAAAGAATTATCTCCTACAGGGAAATGCATTAAACCAACCATAGCAGTAACAAATGTCTTGAAACGCCTCGGCTTCAGATGAAGCTTTGAAGCTGAGCAACTATGCTTCTCTAGCAATGACCACCTGCCACAAGTAAAACAAACAAAATAAAATGGTGAAATAACATTACAGCCTGCTTATTTTACTAAAGCAAAGCAAATGTACAACATAAATAAAAACTTAAGACAATACATTAACTGCAGACAAATAAATATTGAGCACAAGGAAATCTCTCATGCTACCCAAGCTTTGTGTGCTTTGATAAGCTGATTAATACATGAATGTTAACAATCTTGTTTCAATATTGTATAAATTAACTTTAATATTATAACAGTTGGCATCACACTGAAATGAGAAAAGACAAGAAGACAATACTGTATTTGAATTATAAGAATTTGATGAATCAATTAACATGGATATGCCAAAACATAAGTATTGATCCACAAATTGAAATACTTAACTCCAACTTGTGTAGATAATGTAAAAAGTTTACAAATTCTAAACGAGAATGACTTCAAAAGACGCTAAAGTGCTACTTAGTGTTAACTTTTCCATTTATCACTTGCTGAGTTAAATCACAAACCCTGACCATCATTAGGATTTGCCACTTGTTTGACAAGCAGAAAACTTAACAGTTTTCAGGATTTCGGGATTTAACTTAACATGTACATAAATAATAATGAGACAAGTGTTAACCTCTACATTTATCACTTGCTGAGTTAAATCACAAACCCTGACCATCATTAGGATTTGCCACTTGTTTGACAAGCAGAAAACTTAACAGTTTTCAAGATTTCAGGATTTAACTTAACATGTACATAAATAATCATGAGACAACTCTGGCAAGTGGCGATATTCAGAAAGGAACTGATAGTTTTATATGAACCCCCTTAAAACGAATCTGAATAGAGAGGAGATTTGCTTGACAAGAATGACAAAGAATAAATTACTAAGGATTCTTCTTCATCTACGAAGAAAAGAAAATCGAAAAGTCTAGGTAAGAAAACCATATAGATGGTGCTTAGATATAGACAAACCCCAAAATCTGTAGGATTTGTCCATCGCTACACCTCTTTCAACATTGTGCCAGATGATTGACACAATGGTGGATTTGCAGTTGAGGCCAGTTGTAGGCCCTGGGGAATTTTGACCAAAAAGACACCCTGCATTCCTGGCATCATGGTTGAAAAAGGAATTGAAAGCTTATTCCTCAAAGTGCATCAGATAATTTCAGAAGATTCATGATCTAAGGTGGCTATGCATTTGCGCTTCAGTCAAGATGAAGAAAAAAAAAAAAAAGAGACAAGTATGAGAAGTCTTTACTTCCAAAAGTACATTAATGTAAAAAAAATGTAAAACCTCTGTAAGTTTGAATACAACAGAGTTTCTATTGATAAGATTGCCTGAAACTCAACATGCATACAATGCACATGAAACTCTTGAATCATAATAGAAATGTGCCATAAACTCTTGGATCTCATCAAACACTAAAACTTCATATCCTCAATTAAATTAGTCTTGGTTAATTGGGCCAAATGTTTTATTTTTGAGTTTCTATTTGGCCAAATCGATCTAGAACTATCTAAAGATTAGACAATTTTAAAGTTTTTTGCTATTATTAATAGAATCTAACAATTTAATCTTTCGCCAAATCATAATTTTTTATTGTTCATAGTACATTTTTTATTGCAAAAATAGATCAACGTGCTAAAAACTCCATATCCTACTCAAATTCAACCTTATACTTGTTCCACATGTTCAATCTTATATTTGTTCCACCTATTCAACCTTATATTTATAATTCCAACAATTCTAAACTAAACTAAACCGCAATTGACTGTAAAGTTGTGAATCGGAATGGAGATCCATCATCCGATTCATCCCTAAATAATTACAGTCAATTGCTGTTTAGTCAGCAAGATTACGAAGAGCATCGTGCATTTACCGCCATGACCCCACCAACATTTGTTTCCACTATGTTTTACGTCACGGCTTACGTATGTGCAATATGTTTTGCGTCACGGCTTACGTATGTGGTCTGTACGAAAAGTCACGCTGACGTCATTTTCGGATTGCCACCTAAGACAGCGTTTCTAGTGGCCGGAGGAATACGATCCGATCCCGTCAGCTTTTATATTATGTGAGTACACGTCATCTTGAAAAGGAGATTGTTCTCTAGTTTGTATGTAATTCAAAACTTTAATCAATAATTTTTCCGTTTCATTGTCAATACAAAACAGTCGTGAGACATGCAATTATCAATACACGAACTAAAGAGCGCCCAACTATTGAAATAATTTATGTTAAACTTAGATCTTAATTAGGTGTGATGGAACCCACACAACAACCAGCCAATGGGACGATCTATCAACTCAATATAATAATTTATATTTCGAAAACATCTCAATTAAATGTGATGACACGGACACAAGGAAAAGGCCAAGGGCAGGGGGCGATTGATTTGGCTTTTTTAGTTATGAGTTATTTTTTTCCAACTCCAATGAATTGAGAAGAATGACAAATATAAATTAATAACATTGTATAATTTTATTGTGACAAGGTTATTTTATGGTGATTATTTATGCATTCAACATTGTAATTTGAGTCACAAAAAATATATAGCGAACTAGTGATGATAACAAAAAAATCTAAATAATATAACATTATAACATTTACACTACTTATATTTAATATTTTTTTCCATATTAATATTTTATTCCATAATAATATCTAGATATGCTTAAATGAATGGATTTTAGTTCTTAAATAATATGAGTATCTTCATCACTACTTTTCTTTATATCAATGATGTTGGTTTTGTGGTGAGTCATTATGATATCAACAAATAAGTGAAAATTGTCAAATACTTTTTTTGTAATATGAATATGACTATTAATAATGACAAAACAAAGGTTATAAAAATCAATTCCAAAAAAATCAGTTATGTTAATTACAACAAAAACTTGGAGGAAGTGACTTCATATCAATGTTTTGAAATTGGTTTTCATCACCAAATTAACCTAAGCTATAACCTTGAGAAAATGATAAATGGATGGTGGAAAGCTTATTATGGATTTGAAAAATTGCAATCAATAGACCTTTGGTTTTGGGATAAGAAAAAACTCGTCTTTGAGACTCCCGTCACTCTTGTTATCTTATATGGGTTGTGAAGTGTGGGGTTGCACCATTTATAAGAAGCTGAAATGTGGAGTGAACTTCAAAAGTGTTTTATAACTTATAATCTAAAATTAAATTCATTATACACTATCTATCCTCATAGAAGTGAATCTATCCACCATTGAGAGCATGGTTGTGACTAGATACCTAAGGTATAGGAATAAGATCAACAACATGGAAGACAAGAGGCTTCCTAAGACTGTGTCGGACTCCAATCATAATCACCTGCGATTGAAAGGCAGTGTTGGCATAAAGATGCCTAGTCTTGGCTAAATTATTGGGGAATCAAGAAAGAGATCACTCTATAGAATAATGATAATATTAAAAATATTATTACATCTAAAATTTAAACAGAAATTTTGATGCAATAAAAAACTAGAGAATAAGATAAAATTATGATACTTTAAGGAGGTGAACAACCCTCATCTAGAAAATGAAAAAATATCTCTTTGTGTTAACTAACATAAATAAGAAAGCATTGCTAATTAAGAATGGGTCAAAAGAATTTGTCATCTTTGTGACACTAAGAGGGTTGATGTTTTCAGTACACCACATAAAATCAAATTTCAAAATATTTATTACAATACTTACCCTCCTAACCTTTTAACTTATCCAAACTAATTTGATTTAGGAATGCTTCTCCTAAAAAATTTCAAACACAAAAATAAAATTCTAAAACAAATCAAATAATTCCTTCACTTTCTAAAGGTATAATATATCATCATCATTATCAATAATTAATGTTAATTTGAAAGTTAACATGTTCAACTTAAATTAATACTAATCAATATTAACTAACTTGAGTACTATTAGATAAACACAATCTTAAAGCCTAAAATATTAATATCATAATTGTTTTTTATGCGTTTGCTATGAATATTAAATATTGTATTAAATTAATCAGTAAATTATTAATTAGTTTAATTGAAGGGACGTAACCCTTCTTAAGAAATGCTCAAACCTTATAAAAGGCGAGCTCTTGTAAAGCGTTAAGCATCTCATCAATTCAATAATATATCTTTTTATTCAATATGGATTTCGTGTCCTAGTTTTTCTATTGCATTTGGTATTAGAGCTACTCGGTTCTCGACTACTCAGCTTTCATCCACTTGGTTGCTGCTCCAGAATGGGATTCGCTTCCAGCTTATTCACCAACCTCCTGCTCCCACGCACTCCATCCTCGACCCCCGGCTCCCTCACCCCTCCTTCCACCCACGTCCCTGCTCCCTCACGCCACATTCTTCTCCTTTTTTCTACACCCCGTCTACGCCATCACCTCAATGCCTGCTCCCTTCTCCTGCTCCCACGTCCCTCTCCTCCTTATCACGTCCATCCCCCATCCCCCTCCCTTCTCTCCCGCAAATCCTCTCCCTGCTAAAACCCTCACCACTTGCATACGCCACATCGACGCCTCACATCCATTCCTCCTTAGCCTCTGCTCACTCTCCCGCCTACTGCGCCACTGCACTCCATACCCATCCCTCCACTGCACTCCATACCCAGCTCACTCTCCCGCCACTCTTCCCATGCGCAGCTCCACTATCCTACGCTCCTTCCGTCCAACCCTTCTATTCATCCTCCCCTTCACTCCTCGACACACCCTGGTCCACCCTCCTCGCATTCTTTCCTTCCACCGCAGGCCTCCCCTCCCTCCTGCGCTCGCCCCAACAGCCGCCAACCTCCACGCCATCGCTCGGCCTCCACCTCCACGACCCAAAAAAATTTCAAAAACAAAGTTAAAAAATATATATATATATATGTTATATAATAATTTTATTATTACCACAATATATATATATATATTTAAAAAAAAAGAGAGAACTTTATAATATATGATAATATTATTATGTTCAAATAATAATAATTATTATATTATTTTTTTTTCTACTACTTGATTTAATAATAATAATTATTATTAATTAATCAATCCCACACAAATCTCCCAAATCTCTAGAGTATCACTTCACCCCATAAGCCAAAATTGGGTCCAATTATTCACCACCACACTTAAGAAGCATGACGGCGGAGTTAAAAGCTCAAATTGCGAAAATAGAGAAGGATTTCCAAACTTTCAAGGAAATGATCACCAAGAGCCAGGAAGCGCTTAAGAAGGAAATTAAGGATGAAGTCATTCGGGTAATGGAGCAGAAAATAGATGACAAGTTCGACATTATGAGCAAGGAACAGAAAATGTTAGATCAAAAAGTGACTGAGAGCCAGAAAGGTATCGAGGCGATATTAGAAAAAATGAATGATAAGGAAAAAAATCATAAACAACATGGCTTGGATATGTCGGTTACCCCATCTTCCAATTCTGAGTCACCAGAACGCAACAGGATGAAAGGTACTCAATACCAACCATTCGTAATGTACCCGCCGAGAGCAAAAATAGAAATGACGAAATATAACGGAGGAGAAGACCAATGCGTCGTTTGGTTGAATAAAGCAGAAGAGTATTTTGACATATATAACATTACAATGGACGAAGAAAAGGTCAAGTATGCTTCAATGCACCTTGAAGGATATGCCTACAACTGGTACATGTGGTGGAAGGGAGACAACTTCGCATACACTTGGAACTTATTCAAGAATGATTTCTTAAAAAGGTTTCAAGGAATCACAGAAGATGAATTCTTCTCAAAACTTACCAGATTACAACAAAGGGGAAGCGTCAAAGAATTCACGCATCAATGGGAATCCCTCGCTACCAGAGTATTTGGGCTATCCGACAAACAACGGTTGGAAACCTACTTGGGAGGACTAAAACCATACATACAAAAAGAGTTAAAAATGCATGACATAACGAATGTTGAGGCAGCAAGACGAAAAGCAAAAGTAGCCGAGGCCAAATTTGACAGTTTCCAATCAAATAAAGGGAAGTCATACTCACAAAGAAACATCCAGTCGACTCTAGAGGATGATACAAACAAATACATCCCTCCGCCTAGAAGGGACGATAGGAAGAGCCTCGAGAATCAACGTATGAGGGAAGGAAAATGTCGACGATGTGGAGACAAATGGAATCCTAAACATAGATGTCGCCCCGAGGACAGCTCAAAGAAATTATATACTTGTGAAGCAGAGGAGAATAGTGAATCAGAAGAAGAAGAGCCAGAAGATGAAGAGGAGGAAACCGCAAATATGACAGCTGGGAACGACGAGACCCCCAAAATCTCCCTAGCAGCCATGACAGGAATTAGTCAAACACAGACTCTCAAGTTAAAAGGGCATATAAAAAATGAGAATGTTACAGTGCTAGTAGACACTGGAAGCACTCACAACTTTCTTGATATAAGAGTGGCACGAAAACTCAAGTTGTTCGTACATCCAGTTCCAGACATGAAGGTGATGGTTGCAGATGGCAAGAAGATCGAAAAAGTTGGAAAGTGTCACAAGGTGAGACTTCAAATACAAGACTTCGAACTAGAATCAGAACTCTACACCTTACCATTGGGAGGAGTAGACATCGTTTTGGGAGTCTAATGGTTACAAACATTGGGAACATATTCTTCCAATCATCAAAAACATTTCATCAAGTTTAAGTGGCAAGGGCAAAATTTTAAGCTATATGGTTTTCATCCACCAAACACACAGGTAGTTTCATCTCAGCATATGGAAAAACTCATTCGAAAAGGGGCATCAGCATACGTAATACAATGTCATCAACTGGAAGGAAAGGAGGAGGAACTAAATGAATTCAAGAAGGAAATCCAAAAATTAGTCCAGAAACATGAACACATATTTCAAGACTTACCCATGCAGCAACCACCAGAAAGGAGTATAGAACACATAATCGATATTAAACCAGGGTCAAATCCTGTCAAGGTTAAACCATATAGGTATCCCCACCACCACAAAATAGAAATAGAAAGGTTGGTTCAAGATCTATTGAATTGTGGTGTCATCACCAAGAGTAGAAGCCCTTATGCAGCTCCAGTCGTACTAGTACGGAAGAAGGATGGATCGTTTAGATTATGTATAGATTATAGAGGATTAAACAAAATAACAATTAAGAACAAGTTTCCAATCCCTTTCATCGATGACATGCTGGATGAACTTCATGACGCAAAGTATTTTTCGAAACTCGATTTAAGGTCAGGGTACTATCAAATCAAGGTCAGATTAGAGGATATCGCAAAGACTGCTTTCCAAACTCATGAAGGACATTATGAATTTAAAGTAATGCCTTTTGGGTTAACCAATGCCCCTGCCACATTCCAGGAAACTATGAATGAACTATTTCAGCCATACCTAAGGAAATTTGTGTTAGTATTCTTCGATGACATCCTTATATATAGCAAGACATGGAAAGAACATTTGACGCATCTAGAAGAGGTTCTATCTCTTCTGAAGGAAAACCAGTTCTATGTAAAAAAGTCAAAATGCACATTTGGGAAGCAAGAAGTGGAGTATCTCGGTCATATAATCTCAAAGGAAGGAGTTAAGGTGGACCCAAAGAAGATCCAGGCGATGAAGGAGTGGCCCGAACCAAAGAATGTTTCAAAATTGCAAGGATTTTTGGGATTAACAGGTTACTATCGAAGGTTCATCAGGAACTATGCACATGTCACTGCCCCACTAACAAATCTCCTAAAAAGAAATTCTTTTCAATGGGATGATGAAGCAAGAAGATGCTTTGAAACGTTGAAACAAATTATGTCTTCCACTCCCGTTTTGGCAACACCTAATTTTGCAAAACCATTCGTGATCGAATGTGATGCTTCAAGGTTTGGGATAGGAGTTGTGCTAATGCAAGAAGGTCATCCAATCGCTTTTGAAAGCAAGAAGTTGAACAAAAGAGAATACCTACAGTCTACATACAACAAGGAAATTCTTGCCATCATGCATGCATTAACTAAATGGCGACAATACCTTTTGGGAAGTAAATTCCTAATCCGAACAGATCATAATAGTTACAACACTTGTTACAGTAGAAGACATTAACAACCGAACAACAAAAGTGGATAGAGAAAATCTCTACCTTCGATATGGAGATCCTACATAAAAGGGGGAAGGACAATGTAGTAGCTGATGCTTTATCAAGGAAAGATGAAGAGATACAAGTCTACGCCGTATCCATGGTGATCCCAGAATTTTTGGACAAAATTCGTAAAGAATATGCCAAGAATTCAGAGGTTTGCTCCATAATTAACAACATAAATCAGTATCCGAAGTTTGAATGGAAGAATGATCTCTTATGGTACAAAGGACGTATTTACTTAAGTTCCAATTCCAGTTTTAAGACCAAGGTGCTTAAAGAGTCACATGACTTCCCAGCCGCTGGTCATGTAGGAATTTTTAAAACCTACTATAATGCAAGGCAATCATTATTTTGGAAGGGTATGTATGCCGAAATTCACAAGTATGTTGCAGATTGTGACATTTGTTAGCGGAATAAAACTGAGAATATCTCAAGTCCGAGGTTACTCCATCCATTACATATTCCAAATAAGAAATGGGAGGAAATTTCAATGGATTTCATTGAAGGTCTACCCATATCAGATGGAAAAGACAAAATACTGGTTGTGGTAGACAGGCTAACCAAATATGCACATTTTGTTGGAGTGAAGAAAACTGATTCGGCAAAAGAAACAGTTGAAGCTTTTTGTAAAAATGTCTACAAATTACATGGTTTTCCGAAGATTATAGTAAGTGATAGGGATGCCAAGTTTAAAGGGAACATTTGGAGAGAGTTTTGCAAGCAAATTGGAACGTCTCTTAACATGAGCTCAACTTATCATCCCCAAACAGATGGACAAACAGAAGTTGTCAATAAATGCTTAGAAACCTACCTCCGTTGTTTTGTAACTGATAAGCAAAATAAATGGTTCCAATGGCTACATCTTGCGAAATGGTGGTATAATTCTACTTATCATACATCTGCAAGAATGACACCATTTCAAGCCCTATATGGATATGAACCCCCAAAATGGAAGGATTTCATCACCAACCAAGCAAGGGTCGCATCAGTAAATGACCATTTAGAAGAAAACCAAAAGGTTGTCCAAGTACTTAAAGAGAATTTGAATACTGCCAGGAATAGAATGAGACAACAAGAAGATCGACACCGAACAGAATGAGAATTTGAAATTGGAGATTGGGTATATGTAAGACTACAACCCTATAAACAATTATCACTTAAACAAGGTGGAAAAAATAAATTGGCTCCACGTTTTTATGGCCCATATCAAATCAATAAGAAGATTAGTCAGGTGGCATATGTGTTGGAATTGCCAACTACAAGTCGCATCCACAATGTCCTTCATGTTTCATGTTTGAAAAAGATGATAGGTCAACACCAGAAGGCACAAACAATACTTCCCTTGTTAGATGAAGAAGGAAGAATCATATTCGAGCCAGAATCTATCATTGCTACTAGAGAGAAGAGATTAAGAACGCGAGTCATTAAAGAATACCTCATAAAATGGAAAAATCTTCCCGAAGAAGATGCAACATGGGAATCAGAACAATTTCGACAATTACATTCCTCATTACCATTGCTTTGAGGACAAAGCTCTTTAAAAGGGAGTGGCAATGCTATGAATATTAAATATTGTATTAAATTAATCAGTAAATTATTAATTAGTTTAATTGAAGGGACGTAACCCTTCTTAAGAAATGCTCAAACCTTATAAAAGGCGAGCTCTTGTAAAGCGTTAAGCATCTCATCAATTCAATAATATATCTTTTTATTCAATATGGATTTCGTGTCCTAGTTTTTCTGTTGCAGCGTTATGAAACATTAGAATGTGAGATAACATTTTTTCATTTGAAAAATGTAATAGGATAAAACATCAGAATGTGATATAATATATATTTTTATTTCAAAATTGTAATAGGATAGAAATCTTGTTCTTTGTTGAATTTTAAAATATAACATAACTCTCTTTTGTTCATTATAAAATTTCACAAATTATGGCTAAACACTTCATTATAAAATTTCACAAATTATGGTGAAACCCTTCATTATAAAATATGTAAGTATAGAAAAAACTTAATTGATATTATTTATTATAAAATATTATAAAATCATAATTGATATTAGTTGACTTAATCAAACACAACTCAATCACAATAGTTAACAATATTGAAATTACAAAATATTAATAAATTTTAACACAAGTTAACCTATCATTAAAAAAAAAACATAATTTAAAATTAATCAACTCCAAACCTTAACCAACTTATTTAACAATAGTTAAAGTAACCAACTTTAATTAAATTTAATCAAAACTAATATATATATATATTAATTCATATTAATTATCATTTAAATCAATATTCAATTTAATTAATAGATCAATAAACACAAACCAACAATATTAAAAATGGCATACATCAAGTGATTGGTTTACTTCGATACCAATCATGTAATTCATTAATATAAGATTTATCATCATGAACTCAACCATACAATGTATTGTCTATTGGATGTAACTTGGGTGGTTGCGAGGAATAGTTGCTACCCTCCCCACCTAGGTTCAATTCCTGTAAGTGACATGATGCTCTTAGAACCCCTATGTAATGAATGTAATTCTGGCCATACCTTGATTCTACAGAAAAAAAACATTTGCATATCATTTAGCAAGTAACCTCACCTTATGCCTTTCAAAATGTGTCATCGTTCTTTTACTTACTTTTTATATATTCATTTTAATCATCTTATCACTTCTTTAGACTTTAAAAATCCAACCAACTCCAAAGATTCTTTAGACTTTAAAAATCCAACCAACTCCAAAAATCAATCTTAAAAATCCAACCAACTCCACAAATCAATCTTAAAAATCCAACCAACTCCACAAATCAATCTTCTAGTTTGCCCTAATTTCCTCCTTTAATGCTTTACTCGTGCCTTACTTTAATATAAATCTTATAAAATAAGTAAAAATTAACAAATCTCATATATATATCTGTCAATAAACCAAAATTTCTAAAATCTCTAACAAAAAGACTTCTTCCAAACCATGCTTATTCCAATTAACAATTCTTCATTTTTATTATAAAACTATAAATAAAAATATACATGATTTTAACTACTTCTTTTTCCCAAAAATTCATTTACATATACTTTTCTTGTAACATGGACCTTCTCATTTCAAAGAAGGTATACTTTTTTCACTCATTGATGCAATTATGATGTGGTGTGTATGATTTTGAATTTTTCTTTTAATTCTATAATTAAATCTTTATGCATTAAATTATTTTCATGTGAACTCAACCTTTTAATTATTTTCATGTAAACTCAACCCTTTAGTGGGTACATAATTTTTAAGAGAATAGCCACTTTATTTTTAAGCTAAAACATTAAAATTCACAAAACATCCAAACGTTTTTCAAGAAATAAATTAATATCCTCTCGGAATAATCATCTATAAAAGTTAAAAATAAAAATATTTACCAAATTATACATATAGCCACAAATATTTAAATAAACCAAATGTTGTGATTGTAAAGCTTGCATGATTTCCCAATTAGAAATTTGTCTCTGTGTTAATTCTCTAGTGCACAATTAGAGAAAACCTCATCATTTGCTTCAATATTGGGAAATCCTTGAGCCATCTTCTTTATGTGTAATAAATTTATCCCCTTAAAATATAAATGCCCATAATGCATATGCTATTATAGCCTTCAATCATTTCTTTCAAAGCATTTGAGCTTGTTGGATGCATCTTTATTAGAAACAATATATTTTCTATCACGAGAGCTATCGAAGTTAACCTTCCAGCATTTTACGAGTTCCATTATCAAACAACACATTATAATATTTTTTAAACAACTCGCCATATTTCAAAAGACTATTCTCAAGGGTAGAAACTGAAAGGTGCCTTGAAAAATTTTTACCTCGCCTTTCTTGGTGTATACATCAAATATTTTTTATTGACCAGTTATATTTCCTTATCGTCTCAAAGTTTCACCTGAAATAATATTGTTTCATCAATTTCCTCAAATAAATTATTGTTGCATGTTGTATCATTGGAGTAACCAAATATCATCTAGAAAATTCTCTATATTATTAAAAAGAAACATATTAGATATGGAATTCTCTCCTTCATGTTGGATGAAATTTTTCTTATTTGTTTAATGTGTGATTCTTTTAAGCATAGACTCCTTTTCAAAATGACCAATCTTCTATAGTAATGACATTGAATATTCCTCTTATCTGCATAACCACACTCACAACATATTTCTCTTCTTTTTGAATAATTAGATTACTCTCATTTCTCTTTTGGAAAAGGTAAGTTTTGTACTGTGGCTACTTTTTTTTCAAACTTTTGTCTTCATTACGAGAGCTTGTTTTGAACTTTTTGTAATCCTTTCCAATCTACTTTCATGAAATGAGAATGATTGGGCCAAGATCATATTTTCCAACTTCATTGTCGTTAGATTGCTTTATTTTATTAAAACAACTAATTAATTCTATTTCACTAGTAAACATCTAAGCATTTTTTCACAAATTACTTGGTTTGTAATGGTCTTTCCTTGGGTATGCAAGTGGTTAATAATATTCCACCTAAAGATAAAAGATCAACTATTTCTTAATGTCATTCATTTGAATATTCTCAAAGTGTCTCTATGCAATTTGAAAACAAACCAATTTTCATTTAATAATGCCTTGGTAAATACATTGCAATATGTCTTATTAAGCTTCCTTATGCATTTTTCATCATAGTGATTTTGTGAAAATGCTTAAATTTTATATAGCCTTTCCATTAAAAAATTTGCTACTTGGTGTCCTTCTTCTTCACCTAATTGCCTTCTCATTTATGTCATATTTTCAATGTTTTCCAATCTTGGAGCTCATCATATCCCTCTTGAACTATATCTCGTGCATCTTTATGAACCATCAAGGTTTGCATTTTCATTGCCCAATATTCATAGTGGTGAAATATTTGTTGTTGCCATCGATTCTACTCTTAAACTTTAGATATTAAAAACATGTAATGAACAAACAACCTTGGGATCTCCCAAACTCAACTTCAATAACAACTAAAGATAAAAATGTGTTGTAGATTTGTTGTAACTTCATTATCATTTTACATGAAAATAAAATATAGACACCGAACCTTTCTTCATTCTTTCTCTCTTATTATTTATGAAAGATTACATCAATATATGTAAAACCTAAAAATTGATAAAAAGTTATGCATAAACAAATCTAAAATAAAATGCTTAATTCACAAAATATTAAAAAAAAAACATTAATACCAAAATCTAGTAATTATATGCTTTATTCCACTCTTAATCTATTAAAGTTAAATAACTTCTACTTTCAGCATTATTTGATCAATTTCAATAGTGAAAAATAACACTCTAACACTACTAAGTTGTCATTTTCTTTATCAAGATCAATAGAAGATATCAATATTCTCTTACAAGCATCTTTTCTATTCACTCATTGATCGCTCCATACTTTATCACCATTGTACAATCGTAATGTTCCTCCTACGTACATTGAATAAGTAACCATACATCACACACACAACAATTATTTTCTTTGTATGTCAAAAAACAATAGAACATATTTACTAAAATAAAATCTATATTTCAAAAAATTATTTTATATATCTATATATATCCTAAAAGAAATTGTCAAGAGTTTTGACAATTTCCGGCGTGAATTAATTTTCTTTCCTCTCTATAATTTTCATTTACAACACTTTTCAATACCATAGTGACTCTTAAGATCATATCATATGCTAATCATATTCTTAAATTACATTTAAGCATTTTTTTACATATATCATAGCATTTTATATTTATAAACCGTTTTAAGGATTAATTTGATAGGTAAAAGATTTTATAAATATTTGAAAATAAAATATCATTACATTTTTTGAATTATTAGATTATTTTGAGTTATTACACAGTTAGATAATTAATCAACTTTTCTATTCAAAGTAGAAAAAAGAAAACCTCAAACTCTAACATAATATCAATCACCATTCTTCACTAAAATGTACAAAGGTGAAGTGAAACTATTTCTATAAAAATAAAGTATTTTCAAATATTGAACTTTTTTGAATTTAAACATACACTAAATATTGAATTTCTTTGAATTTAAACATGCACTAAATATTGAATTTGAATTTCTTTGAGTTTAAACATACACTTAAGAGTGTAATAACCAAAGTCAATATCTAAGTTTATGATAGTTGATGTTGTTTTTTATATATTTCATTTAATTTTAGTTTGAATGCATATATAGGATATATTAATATAAATATATTTTAATTTTAGATTTAATAAGCATATTTAAATTATTATATATATATATATATATATATATATATATATATATATATAGATATATATATATAATTTTATTGTTTTTTAAAGGTTCTAAATTATAATAATTTATGTTTGTTTATGTTATTGTAATTTTTTTTTATGATATTTTTTAACTTTTTATTAATATAATAACTTGTGTTTCTAATTTTGTGTTTTTAATTTTGTAATGTTATGAATTTCATTTTTCTCTAATTTAATTTATTAATATTAATTTGAATCTATAACTTTTTGTTTTTTATTTTCTCCTTCTTTAAAATACAAACTTCTTATTATAGCTATAATAAGAGTGGAAATATCCTATCTTATCTTTAAAAAGAGCAACAAGATATTAATTTATTATATTTATTATCAAAATAAAAAAATAAATATAGACAAATATTAAATATTACATCTTAAGAGTTGAAGAAAAAGATTTGTTCCAAACCATAAGCTAAGTTCTCATCACCTACCACTGAAAATAAAAAAGATAAAAAAAACTATAAAAAGACTAATGCCTATTATTATTTTGAAAAAAAAAAGAAATTAAAGACAAAGAACATATGCTATATAATATCATATGTAGAGAGGAGGCAAGGAATTGACATGTGATATTGAATTAAAAGTAAAAGAAAACTAGCCAATTCGATATGAAAATTTGGGTAAAGATTCTGTTGAACTTGTTAATAAATAGAGAAAAGTAATTATATTAAAGATGTTAAAAATATAAAGAAAAATAAAATATAAAGTTGAATATAATTTTTATTGAATTTGACAATAAATAGAAAACTGTAATTATATTAAAAATTTTAATAATATTAAAAAAAATATTGCAAATTAACATATTCTTCAAATAAAAACTTCAAAACTATAAAATAAATTCTTATAACATCTATTCATAAACAAAAATAAAAATAACTAATATATAAAAACAAACTTGTGATTTTATTCTATTTTCTCATATTACACATTCACATCAATTTCTCAAGTCTCATTTGACATTTTGTTGATTGGACAAATATTGTTGAAATAACTTCATAAGCTGAAGTTTAAATTTTAAATTTCATAATAGTAAAACTAGTAGATTAGAGCATTCATAAACCTTCAAATTTCACTTTTTATTGTTAAAGTTAAGTTAGAGAAAGAATATAAATTTTAAAGAAGGAGGAGTCTCTGTTAATGCTTTTGAAGTTCCACGTTCCTCTCTAAGGTCATCATCATAGTATAAATTTTATTTTAATTGTCCAAATAAAGTTAGATAAGAAATATAAATTTCTATAAATGAAGTTGGGCAGCTTAGAACTATACATAATCTTATGGTTAGATAAGAAATATAAATTTTTATAAATGAAGTTGGGCAGCTTAGAACTATACATAATCTTATGATTGTGTATTCTCATAAGCAAAAGTTTAAATTTTAAGTTTCATAATAGTAAAACCAATAAATTTGTGCATTCATAAACCTTCAAATTTCATTTTTTTATTGTTAAAGTTAAGTTAGATTAAGAATATAAATTTTATTTTAATTGTCCAAATTAAGTTAGATAAAAAATGTAAATTCTTATGAATAAAGTTGGTCAACTTAGAACTATATTGAATCTTATGATTGTTTATTCTATTTTCTCATATTACACATTCACATCAATTTCTCAAATCCCATTTAACATTATGTTGATTTGACAAATATTGTTGAAATAACTTCATAAGCTGAAGTTTAAATTTTAAGTTTTATAATAGTAAAACCAATCAAATTGGGCATTCATAAACTTTCAAATTTCATTTTTTATTGTTAAAGTTAATTTAGATAAAGAATATAAATTTTATTTTAATTGTCCAAATTAAGCTAGATAAAAAAATGTAAATTCTTATGAATGAAGTTGGTCAACTTAGAACTATACTGAAACTTATGATTGTTTATTCTATTTTCTCATATTATACATTCACATCAATTTCTCAAATCCCATTTAACAATATGTTGATTTTACAAATATTGTTGAAATAACTTCATAAGATTAAGTTTAAATTTTAAGTTTCATAATAATAAAATCAATAAATTTGGGTATTCATAAACCTTCAAATTTCATTTTTTATTGTTAAAGTTAATTTAGATAAAGAATATAATTTAATTTTTTTTTTTCAGAAGAAAAAAAACGTACTATTGCTATTCATTGAATCAAATACTACAAAGATAGATCATACCCCATAGTTTCAAGACTTAACACCATATCCAAGGCACACAGGCCCATATAGACTAAACAACTAATCAGTAAACAGCTATATAAAAAACTTCCATCCATCAAAATTAAAGGAGGATCATCTCAAATTTCCCCAAAAAAGTAATGGGCACCCTTATTCAAAATATTAGAGTTTAGCCATTCTTCCCAGATAAGATACCCTTCAGCTCCATCCAACGCTTGCTTTGACAGTTTATCAGCCAAGTCATTATGTTCCCTGTATATATGTTCAAATGAAATAGCCGTATGTTTGTCAATCTCAGCCCTAATGTGCATACACCAATGCCGGAGAGCCAAAACATTTAGCCTGAATTCTCCAGTAGCCCATTTGATTGTTACATGGGAATCACCAAATACCTTCAAGCCTACTAACCCAAAGATGTTTGCAGTCTTCAATACACACCACAAAGCCAGTAATTCCACTTTCATATTTGTCCCCAAACCACAATTGAGATGGAGAGTAAAATAGTGATCCTTATTTAAGTAAATCACACCACCTGCTACACAAATACCATGCTAAGCTGCCCCATCAAAAAAGAGAACCGGCTGATTGACATTGAATGAGAACAGACTGATCCATGCAGTACCATGCTCCACCTTATCAGAATTATAAAGCTGTACCTTCTTTAAAATAGAAATCCCACAAGTCTTAACCTCAAGAAATCTCCCTTGGAAAGTAGCGCAATTTCTTGCATACCATATTACCCATGAAACTAAAATAGGTAATAGAAATAAGGACTTAGATTTTCTGTACCAGTTGAGAAGACAATACCCAAAGTCACCAACATCCTAAGTATCATCAATATGCAAATTTGCAC
The DNA here is from genome assembly GCA_027924585.1 of Larix kaempferi. Classification (NCBI taxonomy): domain Eukaryota; kingdom Viridiplantae; phylum Streptophyta; class Pinopsida; order Pinales; family Pinaceae; genus Larix; species Larix kaempferi. Next base: position 20,033,935 of record BSBM01000155.1, on the reverse strand, counting down.
AAACTAAATTCCAGACATCCTTCCCAAAACGACATTCAACAAAAAGATGACAAACTGATTCTATATTTTGCTTGCAAAGTATACACCAGTTGGGACCACACCAGCCTCGCCTAACCAAATTGTCCCAAGTTTTAAGATTACCCTATAAATCTTTCCAAAGAAAACACTTAATTTTCAATGGGAGTTCCCATTTCCAAAGTCTCTTGTACCACCAGTGCTGTGGAAAAATGTAACGCTCTTGAAGAATTCTGGTATATGCAGCCTTCGCAGTAACAATACCAGTTTTTTCATTCCCATTCCACACGATTTTATCGGCATCAGCATTTAAATGACAACCCACAGCACATAATGCACACACATATCCATCCCATTCATGAGCGTCAGGTCCTTGCAGCCCCAGATCTCTTGAACTAAGCCAGTAATTGCCAACACCAAGGATACTATTCCCATTTCTCATTCAACTCAGAGTTGACATCCCATAAAAATTTAAATAAGCCTGCAATCTTTCAAAGAGTTTAAATGAGTCCTCCATACCCAAGATTGGGTCCTTCCTGACCATAATATGTTCACCAGAACCTACCTGCCATCTTATATCATCTGCAATCCAGACAAAAACTTTCAGCAATCCTCTCCACATAGGAGAGATACTCCCATCAAGTCTCTTTGGTTTCCTTAACCAAGTAATCACATCAGAATTAAGATATTTAACATGAAGAACCCGAGACCAAAGTGAATTCCCAAAGATTCCACGCCACAGACTTTTTAATCTAAATGCTATATTGAAAGTCTTGAGGTCTTTAATACCCCATCCACCATATTTTTCAGGCCTTGATAGTGCCTCCCAACCTGTCATGATAAGCTTTGCGTGCCCAACACTACCAGTCCATAGGAAATTAAATAAAATTTTCCTTAATGCATTTAAAATTGAAACTGGGACTTCCAGAAGGGACATCTAATATACTGGAAAACCTGTTAAGACTGCTTTCACCAGAATAAGTTCCCTCCGATTGAGAGGAACCTATAAGCCCAATGTGAGATTCAGGCCTCCGCCTTGCGAATTAGACACCTCCAGTCATTGGTGAGATAATTATTCAGCTTTAAGTAAAACCCTAAATATTTAAAGCCATTCTCTAAATCACAACATTTGTATGGCAGAATCCCCTCAATTTCATTTCTTCTTAAATCATCCACATTAAAATGGAAAAAGTTGGACTTTGAAGAACTAACCTTCATACCAGAGACATTGCAGAAGGTATATAAATTTCATTTTAATTGTCCAAATTAAGTTATATAAGAAATATAAATTCTTATAAATTTGAAGTTGGTCAACTTAGAACTATACATAATCTTATGATTGTTTATTCTATTTTCTTATATTACACATTTACATCAATTTCCGAAGCTTAAATTTTAAGTTTCTGACAATCATTACATAGTCAAAGTCGGCTCCCAAGGAGCAAGTGCCGCAATGCTAGATTTGAACCAAGGTGGGGAAGACAACAACATTCCTCCCCTACACTCAATTAACAAATTTTACGTTTCATAATAATAGAACGAATATATTTATTCATAAACCTTTAAATTTCATTTTTATTGTTAAAGTTAAATTAAATAAAAAATACAAATTTCATTTTAATTATCAAATTAAGTTAGGTAAAAAAATATAAATTCTTATATATAAATAAAGTTAGTCAACTTAAAATTATAATCCCAAAGTCTAGACAACTTGAAAGTCCTCCCAAATCAAATTAATAATTTCTTTAGGAGAGTGAAATATTCACATCTTTTAATATCTCAAAAAACTTTAAATTTATTCATAAACCTTTAAATTTGATTTTTATTATTAAAATTAAATTAAATTAAAAATATAAATTCTTATATATAAATAAAGTTAGTCAACTTAAAATTATACAAAATATTAAAATTATAATTCCACAATCCACGCAACTTGAAAGTCCTCCCAAATCAAATTAATATCCTGAATTTCTTTAGGAGAATAAGATATTCACATCTTTTAATATCTCCAAAAACTTTAAATTTATTCATAAACCAAAAAAATTTATTTTTATTATTAAAATTAAATTAAATATAAATATAAATTCTTATATATAAATAAAATTAGTAAACATAAAATTATACAAAATATTAAAATTATAATCCCACAATCCACACAACTTGAAAGTCCTCCCCATTCAAATTAATATCCTGCATTTCTTAAATAGGAGAGTGAGATATTCACATCTTTCAATATTTCAAAAACAAAATGACTAAGACGTGCATATACCCACAATTTCATTTCGTTCACGGGTCCATTCGGTTGGTTTGAAAGTGTATAAAGGACCATTTGGTTGCTGGAAAGTTCCCTTCATCAATAGAATACAACAAAGAGTTTTCTTACAACGAATGTCTTTTTAGAGTAAAAAGTAGCATTACATAACAATTGTATACAATTTATTTTTACAATATTCATTATTTGAAACTGGGAATGTTCCGAGTGACCAGAGATGAGCCAACTCCATTATACCTTACAACTACAACAACATCCTGAACAAACCAACAGAAACACACAATTCTAGCTACGCTCGGCTCAAGTGGTGGACGTAGCAGTAAAGTTACGATATGAAACGAGCGCCTGTAGGCGACGTTCTAACAAAGCGAAGTTGTCATCTCGCTTGATCAAACTCAATCGAACATACCGTTTCTCTCCTCCAAACGCCGGGCCCGCTCGCCCGATGATCCCTCCATTCTTCATCACCGCTGTGCAGTCCTCATCTTCTACTTTCTCGCATTTCACCCACGCGTACGCTGAACAATCATAAATTACACAAACAGCAACGTCATTTCACAATTCCAAAACCAGTACAACATTTTCATATCACAAAATGATACATATAGATACCTGGCGAAGGCCCTGTGACCGTCTTGAAAAAATTACAGTACTTAGATGTCAAGTTTTGAAGGGAGAAACGGTCGGAGCCACGGAAAATCCTTTGCAGTCTTTGCCATCTGTCTTGCATAACATGGTAAGCGTAGTGGAAAATAAGCTCATGATGCCTTGAATCATTTGCCTTCCCTTCTTCCAATTTGCGTTGATAACCAGCTATGGCTGTTTTCAGTAACCTAGTAGCTCTAAGCTGCGTATCATGGGATACCCCAATGGTATTCCCAGAAACGTATTCAAGCATCTTCTGGTAAACATCATAGTCTTTCACAATAGCCCATCTGCACGCAGATATTAAATCTCTCAGAGTTCAAAATATAAGTAAGATCCCTGATCAATATCCTTGAAAATGAAGAAGAAATTAATGAAAACGATGAGTAATCTCTACCCGAGCCTGCTGCCCGCGTGTCCGGTGAGTTTGGAGAGGGTAAAGAGCATCACATCCTTGTTAGCTGGTTCAATGATGGCTGTGAAGTGGGGCCAATAGTAGGCATGATCATAGACAGTCCTCACGTTTTCACCCTCTAACACGCCTTCTTGAAGAAAAGCTGTGGGATTGTTTGGAGATGCTACAATCTCCACAAATCTGGTGGAATTGAGGGATTCGGAACGTTTTGCCCATGTCCAAGCGTCTCCCTCCCAGATGGAATCGACAGAGTCGAACATTTGAGTCTGGCTTCGGTACGCCTGCAGCAAACCAAATTAGCCTAATGTCAATGCTTGGATTTCAGCCTATCTACAGAAAAAACTTGAGAAAGCTCAACGATAGCCTGGACTTACTCCGTAGTAGGGCGCAGCTGCGACTATTTGTGCAGGATGTTGTGCATCATGATGCCTAGGAGAAAGACTGTAAACTGCAGCGTTGATAAGCTGCATAGAGCCAGTTCCAATCACTATATAGCTCCCCTCTGTCACGGCGTTTCCCACCAACGCATGAATCCCACGAATTTGAGTCTCTAACTCGGGGGATATCAGTAATGATCGGCCATCGTGTATAAGATAGCTCATCCTATACCACCCCGGTACCACCGTTGCGCTCGCTTCGGCATTCCTGAGCCAGAAGGGCTCTAGGAATACAGGATCTCCACTACAGTACAGTATTCAAGTTACCCTTTTGTCAGAACTTCATAAATCATATCTGGAAATTGAATTCCTTTGATTTGTTTGTTGATTCAGAATGATATTTATGTTAATAGGATTCAAGCTTACCTGTCAGCATTTACTACGCAATCAGCAACAATTAGGGAACAATCGGGACCTTTGTAGCAGTCATTACATTCGCAATTAAATGTTTTACCCCCATCATCTGCCGCAATATTTACGGTATCGACGAAGACATATCCATGGCCGGAACAATGATAGGCTGCCGCTGCCTCTGCTTCCTCCGCGGCTTGCTTAGTCCATGTCAGCGCCTGTAAATTATTATAACTTGCGCCTCCTGCATCTCGATGCAGTGCCTGGGGCAAAGATGAATATATAGGAAATATCCAGAGCACAAGAAATAGCAGATTCAATAAGAGCGAAAATACGAACACAGCATTCTTCAGTCTGGACTTGAATCGGCCGGAAGAATAACTGTAGATGCAATTATCAGCGTCTGAATTAAGCAAGAATTGCTTTTGATGATGGTCCATCTTGAAAAAATTTCACTCCTTTCACTCCCGCGAACGATATATGAAAGAACTCCTCTTGGCGGGAATTCCTTCGGCCTTTGGTTAGAACTCCTCTTGGTGAAGATTCTTTCGGCCTGGAGGCAGGGGCACTGGTTGTAAATAGAGTGGAATCTTTCACCAGGGGCAGTGGTTGTAAATCGAGTGGAATCTTTCACCGTGAACAAACACGTTCTTCGTTGGCGGATCTAATTCTTTATCAAGTGATGGCGGATCTAATTCTTTATCAAGTGAAATACGTAAATTTAATAAAATATTTCGTCTTCTAGAAAGGTAAAGGTTAGATTGGGGCTGTAAAGTCAAGTCAATAATGGAATTTTTTTATTTTCATTTTCATTTTTTCTATATTCATTATCAAGTGAAATACGTAAATTTAATAAAATAATTCATTTTTTCTATATTCATTATCAAGTGAAATACGTAAATTTAATTAAATAAGTCATTTTTTAAGAAAGGTAAAAGTCAGATTGTGACGGTAAAGTCAAGTCAATAATAGAATTTTTTTTTTTTTTTTTCATTTTTTCTATAATTTGATATCTTTCAGGCCTCTTTCCTCTTTTTTTTTTTTTTTTTATTACTAAAAAACTATTCAAACATTCCACTGAGCATTGTCAACCAAACCCACCTAAAATACAAACCCAGGGCCAGCGCCCTCCTGGAGGAGGGAATTTCCTGTGGTTTAACGTTATCCACTTTTCGGATTCCCTCCTCCCTCTATGTAGTAACGAATAAATTTCCCTGTGGTTTCAAGTTATCCACTTTTTGGATTTTTTCGTTAGAAACATTAACCCGGTATTAAAGGAAAGATTTAATGATGATATCTGAAGGTTTCAGGTTAAAAATAACTGTACGCATATCCAACAAGTTAACAACTAAACTTCCATATTCTTCGAGTTTTGGTAAGTTTACCATTTTGATATTAAAATGAATTTTTTTTTAAATTATATTTTTATTAACAAATCCAACCTCGATTTCATGAGCGGATATTTTACCAACCACATGTCCACTTCAATGAATACCGTGGTACGTTCATGGTTTGGCCTCATCGTTTAAGAAACTGAATTCAATTGCCACATGTCCATTAACATCGAATGCATCATGCAGATCTTGGTAGCATTGAATCTGGCTACTACCGATCAAATTCAAGCCGCCATAGCCGGTCAAAGGGCTCCTAGTCGTCATAGCCCCTTTTCGAGAATTTTGCCCGTCAAATACGGGATCAAATATTTTAAAAACGTTTTCTCACACGTGTAAATATTTGTGTAAACTGTATATTTTACGTTCAAAATATTTTTAAAATGTCAGTAATGGTTATTACCACGGTGGTGTTAGAGCTACTTAGTGGTTTTCAGGTTGGTGTTGTAACAACTTCATATATCAAAGAGCACTTGAGTGGGTTTAATGGTTAAGAACATATGTTATCTCTGAAAAGGTTACAGGTTCAAAACTGAATCTGGCTTGCAGGGTACATGAGTTTCCTAGATCAATATTAAGTCTACTTATATACCCATGACTTCTATCTATAAAAAAATAATAATAATAATCCTTAAAATACATCTTTAACAATGATAATAAAAATGAGAATTGCCATGCATATATATGAATATGACAATTTTGAAATTTTGTTTTCTGTCATAACTAACATTCCTATTTTATTTATATATATTGACTAAGCATGAATCTTTAAATAAGACACATATATATTGACTAAGCATGAATCTTTAAATAACACGTATAAATATTGACTAAGCATGAATATTTAAATAAGAAGACACATATATTGACTAAACATGAATCTTTAAATAAGACACATATATTGACTAAGTGTGAATCTGTAATGTCCCCTTCTCCTTAGAACAATCGGGAAGGAAACATTAACAACATATCGGGCTTTTGTAAATTTAGCCCCAATAATTTGACTCATAACGCATGCAATTTAACACTTCCATATGCAGATTCGTTTCAATATAAACACAACGGAATGAACATGCTAACAAGCACTCAAACAGACAGTAATTGCAATCATATCAATCACAGCAAGGAATGATTCAACATACAGAGACCCAATCTCATTTGTATGCCATGCATGGATTCTATATTAATTCATTTCATTAAACATGGGCAATTTAACATATTGCAGAATGCAAAAAGGAATAATTTATAATCCACAGAACACTTATCTTGAGAAGATGATGTCCAACGACTGGCTACGTGAGAGCAACGTTCCACCCAACCATAGATCTCTGTCCAGCCTGTATTCTTTCAGCTGAGAGATCACCCCCGAGCTGGGCTGTGTATCCACTAAGGAGGAACTAGATGGCTCACTCACAGTCAGGGTTTCACTCAAACAGCCATGCTAAGCCAACACACGGTTGGGTTTCTTAAGCATGTAATAGGAGATGGAGGAGGATGCTAGTCCACTAAGCTCAATCCCAGAGTCACATACTCTTCAAGCTAGACTCAGCAATCCCATCCTCTGCTCATACATCCACAACTGGATTTCTCACAACTCTGTCACAAACAACCCAAATCCGTCACTGATTTTCTGGGCCATTAAAACTGGGTTTTCCCATGGCTTTTGGGGTAGCTATTGCTCCCAAATTCGCCCCAAGGTTCCTACCAATGGATCCCCCATTGGATTTCTCTGTCCAATACCAAATCGGGACGTTTTTGGCTTCCAAAAACGTGGGTTCTCTCACAGTCGCGATTTCTGGTTTTCTCACTGTTGGGAGCTCGTTTTTGGGTGGAGAAAGATGTCCCATACTTCCACAATGGAATGGGGATAAGGATGGAGCAACCCCCAAGATGTAGAGTGACTTGTGGGACAAGTCAAAAGAGCCCATACCTTCCCATACGAATTTCAGGGCTGCCCATACTCCATCAAAGTCATGGGATGAAATCTCAACCACTTCCTTACGATTGGCATTAATGTCACCTAAGGAAGTCAATGGGTTCACATAATGACAAATGGCAACCTATGGGTCACTCCCATAGCCCCCCCACCACTCCCTAGTGGATACACGTGGCCCCTTCTCATTCGTTGCCTCCGTAGCCAGCTTTGGACATTTTTATATTGCCTGATGTCTAATTTACATCCTATTACAATTTCCATGGCTTAAGAGCACATGGTATCAAAATATCAAATACTTGCCCTTTAAATAAAATTCGGCTTTCACTAGCAGGGCCTTGGCCTTGAGCTCCACGCTAGGAAAACATACATCACATGTACACTTATTTACATTAAAGGCTAATATATCCTAAGGGTCGAATTGGGGGTATTACATTCCCCTCCCCCTTAGAACAACACCGTCCTCGGTGTTCCAAGACTTAGGCATACATATACAATTTACACATTTCAAAAACTTTGCAGATATGCTCTGCATTCTATCATTACTTTGAACTTTCAGGACCAAGTCCTTTGATTTTCACAAGCTGCTCCTGCTGATTCGGATCTTCCAGCTCGTCCACAAGTCTGAAAACTTTATGGCTGCTACCTTCTTGAGGTTCTCTTGTTGGGCAGTTACGGAGGCAATGATCCCCTCCACACTTCCAACACTTCACTGGTTGCTTCATCTTTACCTGCTCGATTTCCTTTGAGTCTTCCCACCTGGAGCGTCTCTTAATCGGACGATTGGATGAATGCTTCTTCATTGATCCACTTTTCTTTCCCTTGCTGATTGCTTTCATAATGCTTTTCACCTCTTTCTGCAGACGAAGAGTGTCCTGCAAGACCTCGTGGTTCATCTCGTTCTGCTGCTTTTGCATCTTGAGCATCTCTCCAAGATTTTCTTGGGTCTTGGCAATTGTTTGAAGAAGACCTCCAGCCAATTCTAATAGCCCTTGGTCTGCTGCCATGGTCAATGGAAACAACTGACCGCACTTTGCTCACTAGCAACACTTGCCTGCACCGGCTGCAACCAATCGATTCAATTTCCACCTGTGAAATTCATCATTACAATTCTCGTTAGGCCAAGCATAACCCCAAACATTTAAAAATCAGTCAATGGTTTTTCCCCAGTTGACATGGATAGTCCATGTTTTACTCATGAGACTTCCACACTTTTTATGCTTGCCCAACATGCACATGAATTCCTTCATGTTCATCCATTCACAATCCACTTTAATCAAATAAACACACTTTTAATTTCAGTCGTGCATGCATTCAGCAATTTTCTAATTCTATAAATGTATCAATAAAAGGGAAAGAGAGAGAGAGCAGTAAGAGTTTCTCCTCTTAGTCTTGTTCCATTCTGGAACCCACACCACCACTGTGGTTTTCATGCTCCTGTCCTCTTTCACTTCACGCGAATGCTCGACTTTCCCTTCTTGGCTAAGACACGTAGTGTCTATGATCTGTTCCATATCTCTCAACCATGGAGTTCCTCCACTTGGTTGGTCTAACTCCTAGCTGCTGGGACTCACACAGTTCCACTAGCCCCATCTTTCATTAATGCTCATGCCGAGCTCTTTAGGGTGGTTACATGTCCACTCGCATCCTTAAGATGCTTCCATAATCATTACTTCCAACAATACCTACACTCAAACATTGAATTAATTCGCATGTTTAGTTTATTTTCATAGGAAATCATAACCAAATCATATATACATGTATATTCCTAAGCAAGAAATTACAAGATAACCAAATACTTATCTGCACTAGATGTCTTCACTTTATTCCATAGGGTCCTTCTTTGCTTTACAAGCCTTGGAATCGCCTATGGATTTGGGTGTTTGGCCAGCGCGCAGGCTGCCCCTCAACATCTAATAACCGTGTATGTTTGGCCAGCACGCAGGCTGCTCCAAATCATCAACCATCTCGCATGTTTGGCCAGCACGCAGGCTGCTCCAAATCATCAACAATCTTGCATGTTTGGCCAGCACGCAGGCTGCTCCAAATCATCAACCATCTCGCATGTTTGGCCAGCACGCAGGCTGCTCCAAATCATCAACAATCTCGCATGTTTTGGCCAGCACGCAGGCTGCTCCAAATCATCAATAATCTCGCTCAACCAGCCACTTTCTGTATTTACCAAGCGACTTTTAGTTCTTTCAGGGTCCTTGCTTCCTGTATTGACCAAGGTTTCCAACAAAGAAACAATAATGCATCAGCTCACTGTTACAAGCTTTATGCTTGAAACTATCATTATTTCAAATAAGAAATGAATGAAAATGAATACTTATCTGTACTGTGCATTTCCTCTCTGGTCCACAGGGTCCTGCTTTTACTTTATAAGCCTTGGGATCCTCCTGCGGACTAAGATGTTTGGTAGCACGCAGGCTATTCCAAATCATCAAATAATTAATGCCCTACCAGTACACCTTCACGCCGACTGGGTTTACCAAGCATTTGGTGGTGCCCAACCAGTCCCATACCTGGTTGGCCCTCTCCATTGCCGAGCCAGCACATACGTCTGGGTCATCGACCAACGGAAGGTAACTGCGCCACCGACCATTACAGGTCAAGGCTCCACTACTCTGCCTTAGGCTTGCATCAGCCTTTCACGGTATCACAATCCCTCAATGCGCATAACAATTCTTCACCCACATAAGGGTGGCACTTCTTCTCTTATGTAAGCCGGCGGTTCCATTAAGGAATTCTTTAGGTGACTTTCTTAACTGCAGGCTATCATGGCCTCATGATACCCACTCACCCTACGCAAGGGTTACCACTGCTCATACAGTCTTCTTGAGTACTATTTTCTTCACTTTTCTCTTTAATGTGCAGCACTGAGTTTCATATATATAATATGTCAACACAAAATGGATAGCGAGCTCATTAGTATCGCTGCCCTAGAATTGTAAACATATTTCATAACATTCACTATCCAACCTTGAAACACCAGGAATGCGTCCATTCCCTTAAGGCGTAGTCAATGTTGGCATCCCTAACATAACTCAGCACCAGAAAGGCGTGCACTCCTTACTGATGTGAACTATGAAAGTCCTAATCATACTTCAAGCAGTCTTTCATGATGGAAATAAAATCAAAACATGCTCTGCATATTAACTCTAATAATTAGATATATATATATCATTCAGGGTTTATGGAAAACTTATCCATTTTGCAGATGTTATTTCTCTTCTTTAATGAGGAATGGAGGCTCCTTCTCTGAGTTGACAGTCCCTCGGTTTGCCATCCCAATTCATTTTGATGTTACATATCCTTCATATGTCTTACTGACATAACCTTTACCATCTCACTCATATTGTTTACCAATCATGTAGTGCAGATGAAACATTAATAATGTCTTATGGCATTTCACCTGAAACCCATTTTCAAATCATGGAATCCCTTCCCATGAAGTTTGGCTTCTGCAGGACCTCTCCCATGATCTTCCTGCAATGTGTCTTCCTGGCACACTTATTGAACAGCCAAACAGTTAGGAACATTTAGCACTACAATTCAAATCCGAAACATTTACAAATCTGATATTTACAACTGTTCTTACTAACAGAACTTAGAGCTCTCAACCATGAGAACCTTCTCATAACCTTTGGCTTCTACATGTGGTAGATCCTGGTCTCTACTATGGACTTATCATCATTGCCATATGTAAGACCTTCCTACCGGAAACTGAAACTTCAATCAGCCAAACATGTCGTGAGTATCTATGCATATTATCATTTCATTGCTACAACAATCACTGAAGTGATCTCAGAATTATAACACTCAATAATTCAAAACACTTTCAGCTGTTAACATTTGAAATGCAATGAAATATTTACACTTCTATATATGCATCCTTATCACAATATAATTTCAAGACATAGTCACCATATCCATGCAACTTAAATAAATCGTAAGTACTCATTATTTCACAGTCATATCATTCATACCATTCTGTCCTTCCACAAAGCATTCTAGCAGCCCATCGATCATGATTGGGCTCTTCATGCACTTACTATTTTGCATTCACAACAACTCATGAAATGATCCTAGAATTATCATCGATTCATCATTTCATTCATTATTTATTTTGCAATAACATATGCATCATCCCTATGCATTCATACAATGCATCACAAGATTTATAAAATCTCTTAATGCACATCTACTTAATGCTATCTTGCATTGTTTCATGAGTACTATGCATTCAAGCATATTATGATCGAAACATGACTATCTCATATAACTTGTATTACCATAATCAGGACCACCAGTCCTCACTCGCTTTGGTTACTAAGCACATAACCAACATACACATGGCATGATATAAATTCATATGAAGGCATTGAGATTTCTAAACAGTCATAGGGTGTAAGGATCATTTCCTTCACTTACCCACACCTCACCAAGCTTGGTAGGTTAACAGTCCCAATCGGTATTCAATATCACAAGCAAACTATCTCAACATAGCTCAAACATAGTTGAAGGGATCTTACCAAATCCTCTTTCAACATTCATGCAATTTGGCACCAATAATCATTACCTGCATGGCTACCATTAACATCGCCTGATGTTACCTGATCAGTTGGCCTCTTACCAAGGCTGCTCAGTCCTTTTGCCAACTTTATGATCATAGATTTGTTGGCTTCATGCAACAACATCCTCAACACATTTAGCCATGCTCTTTGTTATCTTTGGTCCTACAACCAATACCAACATCAATAGTGATTATCAACCACAATATTCTCTATTAGAGGTTCATTGCATATGCAGCCTTCATTCTTTTACCAATATGCAATATCTCATTCATGCACAAGCATTTCCATATGCACTATGCAATGTTTGTTAAGATGTCATCTAGTGCATATACATCTATGTAATCCCTTACATTTTTAACATTTTTATGCCATATGACAATTTCATAATTACAAGTATGATAACAAACAGAGTTTTAAAGAATTCTTCCCTTTTCGATCCCTCCTCGTATCATGGAATTTCTCTTCCATATCATGCAATTGTAGAAATTGCCCACATTGACAACAAAATTTGTTTGTCAAAACAGCCGCTGGCACTCTTCTGCACTAAATAACTTATGATATCTGTAGACCTCATTCAAACTCTGGTCGTGCATCATTGTTCCCTACTGGACAAGCTTTCCAATGCCTGTCTTCATGCTCCATTCCGACATCAGGTGCGGAAACTGCATCCCTTCAAAAATGACAACTTTCACTCCAGTTTTGCACATTTTACACAGTTGCATTTTGGTCCCGAATGCCACCTTCAGCCACCTGTGGAAGAAAATCTACGAGGAATCACAAAAACGTTTCTATCGGGCGGAGTTAGTCCATATAACAAGGAACATTCAGCAATTCACGGATCTCAATTTCGATGCACCGTTCATGTTCTATGAATTTCTGGGTTTTGCTACTTCTCATTTTTCACATTTTTCCAAAATTCCAAATTTTGGGCCAAAAACGGCTATCTCCCAAACGGTGCATTTCTGGAAAATCTTCGTCTAACGGAGGTTGTCCGTCTTAATGAGAATATGAAATGTCTAGTTCCGTAAAATTTCTGATTCCCACATCTAGGGTCACTTTTACTGCCCACAAGCTTTTCAAAATCTCGAAAAAGTGGCCCGGAACAGTGCTTTTTGGCCTTCTTGATCACCCTGACTCCACATCCTTTGGAGTTTGGTTCCAAGATTCGGAACTTAACATTGTGCCTGCTTCATGGCCGCGCCTGATCAATTTCAGCTCAATCTGACCTTCTGTCAAGCCTCGGGACTCTGTCCTTCAAAAGTCACTATTCCCCTTTTTCTGTCAAATTGGAGTGTCATGGGCTCGGTGTCTTCACTGGTTCTTTCATGGCCCTCATCAATGGCCTCCGAGCCCCACAGGAATCATCGCATTCTGAGTCCGGATGCTCCTGCTATCAAAAAATCAAGTTTTTTTTTTTTTTTTTTTTTTTTTTTTTTTTTCACGGGTTCGGTGTGCGCGGGCCGGTTCTCCGAACGCTTCCGCAATGGCGGAGCGATTCGCTGAACTCTCCTGCACTGCGGAGCCATTCGGCGAATGCTCCCGCAACTGCGGAGCCATTCGGCGAAGGCTTCCGTTGCGGAACCATTCGGCGAATGCTCCCGCAATTGCGGAGCCATTCGGCGAAGGCTTCCGCCGTTTCGGAAGACTTTCCCGAATCCTCCCGCGATTTCGGAGCCCTTCGCGGAATCCTTCCGTCGTTTCGGAAGACTTTCCCGAACTCTTCCGCGCTGCGGAACCGTTCGCGGAATCCTTCCGCAGTTTCGGAAGACTTTCCCGAACTCTTCCGCGCTGCGGAACCGTTCGCGGAATCCTTCCGCAGTTTCGGAAGATTTTCCCGAACTCTTCCGCGCTGCGGAACCGTTCGCGGAATCCTTCCGCAGTTTCGGAAGATTTTCCCGAACTCCTTCCGAAACAACTTTAAACAAAATTTTCGAAAACACTTAGAAAAATTTTCTATCTTTTTCGGAGCATTTCGCCGAATTTTTTCGCGTTGCGGGACAACTCGCGGAATCCTTCCGCAAATTTCGGAAGAGAATTCCTTCCGCAATTTCGGAAGGGAATTCCTTCCGCAAATTTCGGGCGACTTCCCGAACTCTTCCGCGCTGCGGAAAAACTCGCGGAATGCTTCCGCAGTTTCGGAGCAATTCGCCGAATGCTTCCGCAACTGCGGAAGACATTCGGGAATTCTTTCCGAAACAGACTTAAACGAATTTTTCAAACAGACTTAGGAAAAATTTGAAATCTTTCATTCATTTAACATTCGACAATCCAACTAATGTATTCACAATTAATCACCAAGCAACCAACAATCATGGGCAAGGAAACGCATAAGTATAAGGGCGTGCAAGCTTTCCTAACAATTGACTGTTCATGCTTTTATTCAGGAAATTAACAAACAGAACTCATTTTGCAACAACACAATATTCCAAGAAACGAAAATTGCCCTTCTTTAAGCATGAAACAGCAATTCAAAACAGCATAAGATGGCAGAGGTTGCCCATGTTCCTTTCTCTATTTCATAGAATGCACTCAATGCAATCAAATGCAAGCAATTTGCAAAAATCCCCAACAGTGATGCGATCTTAAGGTTTCTCTAATGCATTTTTGTTTCAAATACAAAATGCATGTACACACACAATGACTTAAATTTCTGTGAAGGGCCCAACAGTCGTAGGGTTGAACCTAGAGCTCTGATACCACTCTGTAATGTCCCCTTCTCCTTAGAACAATCGGGAAGGAAACATTAACAACATACCGGGCTTTTGTAAATTTAGCCCCAATAATTTGACTCATAACGCATGCAATTTAACACTTCCATATGCAGATTCGTTTCAATATAAACACAACGGAATGAACATGCTAACAAGCACTCAAACAGACAGTAATTGCAATCATATCAATCACAGCAAGGAATGATTCAACATACAAAGACCCAATCTCATTCGTATGCCATGCATGGATTCTATATTAATTCATTTCATTAAACATGGGCAATTTAACATATTGCAGAATGCAAAAAGGAATAATTTATAATCCACAGAACACTTATCTTGAGAAGATGATGTCCAACGACTGGCTACGTGAGAGCAACGTTCCACCCAACCATAGATCTCTGTCCATCCTGTATTCTTTCAGCTGAGAGATCACCCCCGAGCTGGGCTGTGTATCCACTAAGGAGGAACTAGATGGCTCACTCACAGTCAGGGTTTCACTCAAACAGCCATGCTAAGCCAACACACGGTTGGGTTTCTCAAGCATGTAATAGGAGATGGAGGAGGATGCTAGTCCACTAAGCTCAATCCCAGAGTCACATACTCTTCAAGCTAGACTCAGCAATCCCATCCTCTGCTCATACATCCACAACTGGATTTCTCACAACTCTGTCACAAACAACCCAAATCCGTCACTGATTTTCTGGGCCATTAAAACTGGGTTTTCCCATGGCTTTTGGGGTAGCTATTGCTCCCAAATTCGCCCCAAGGTTCCTACCAATGGATCCCCCATTGGATTTCTCTGTCCAATACCAAATCGGGACGTTTTTGGCTTCCAAAAACGTGGGTTCTCTCACAGTCGCGATTTCTGGTTTTCTCACTGTTGGGAGCTCGTTTTTGGGTGGAGAAAGATGTCCCATACTTCCACAATGGAATGGGGATAAGGATGGAGCAACCCCCAAGATGTAGAGTGACTTGTGGGACAAGTCAAAAGAGCCCATACCTTCCCATACGAATTTCAGGGCTGCCCATACTCCATCAAAGTCATGGGATGAAATCTCAACCACTTCCTTACGATTGGCATTAATGTCACCTAAGGAAGTCAATGGGTTCACATAATGACAAATGGCAACCTATGGGTCACTCCCATAGCCCCCCCACCACTCCCTAGTGGATACACGTGGCCCCTTCTCATTCGTTGCCTCCGTAGCCAGCTTTGGACATTTTTATATTGCCTGATGTCTAATTTACATCCTATTACAATTTCCATGGCTTAAGAGCACATGGTATCAAAATATCAAATACTTGCCCTTTAAATAAAATTCGGCTTTCACTAGCAGGGCCTTGGCCTTGAGCTCCACGCTAGGAAAACATACATCACATGTACACTTATTTACATTAAAGGCTAATATATCCTAAGGGTCGAATTGGGGGTATTACAGAATCCTTAAATAAGACATATCACATGCCCCAATATATATATATATATATATACTTTGTTGGAATATTCTCACCATCATCATCTTGGTTTTGCATGCATGTATGCATTCCATGCAACATTGCATGCATCCATGCATCAGTAGTGGAGTCTCCTAGCACCTAGTCCCTATTCTGGACCCTCTGGAGCTTGTTTCTAAGAATTATTAGCCCTCCTAGCCACTCATGCGCCCTTGTTTCCATCACTCGAGTTACAAATGCGCCCTCCTGCACAAAGTTAGGAGATCTATCAGTCAGTTCCATGATTTAGGGAACCGTGTCCCCTTGATTGCTCAGTTAACTGATTGTAGCTCCTAGTTGACTGCTACTGAGTGTAGGAGCACCCTCCTTGACCACTGACAGCTCTAGTATGTGCCCTCCTTGGAGTCTCCTTCCCTATTTTGGTGCTCACATGGTTCATTTATGCTCAGTTCTACTCTGGTTGACTGTTCATTAACCATCGGTGGCCACTAGACCTTATCGGGAAATGGTTCCAATGCAAACTAAGCCATGAATTGAGGATAATTCGAATTCTCCTAGGGGTATCGAATTCATTCTATTGTATTACCATATTTTTGCCAGCTTATAGCTCATGAATGTATCAACAACGGTTTTCTCACATCCTTTGAGTTTATGAATGAATTTGATCATACTTCTTGCTAATTCTTCTCTACAATTAACACAGTGAAATTGTGAGGTTTGTTCAAGCTTAGTGATCTACCCCTGTGGAATTTCACATACTTTACTTAAACATACTTTACTTAATCAAGGAAACCTCTTATTCCATAACTATATTTCAACAATTCATAATATATCAATCCGATAATTTCCAACTCACATAGTTGAATTCTACTAGATCTTATTTAAAGTTTATGGGTTATTAATCTTCCCATGTATGCATAAGCTTAAATTGGAATGGATGTAATTGATTCTTTATTAACCATCTATGGTATTGGCATTTCTATACATAAATTCTCTTTCAGACCAGAACTGTAACGTAAGTTGGTTATCATCTAATTCTCATGTAATTCTTAAACCATTTGTTTGTTTACTAAATGAAAGTTTATCTTTGGCGTGACTTTCAAGTTAACAATGATATAACAACTTCAGTTATTCTATGGAAGTTCAACTCCCATCTAGTTGGAGATCGTAACTCAAAATCAAAACAGCATGTACTAAAGAGAGAACCGGCAGTGGTTGAAAGGTTAAATATAAAAATTGATAGCATATCTTAGAATGGCGACTAACCATAAACGATAGGCCACATGCTTTCTAACACAGAGTTCGCAAGGGACTTTAGCACTGAGATCTTCTAGTACAGAGGTTGGATCTAACACAGAAGTCACATGGATTTTTAGCACTAAGATCAGGTTGTGGACTTTTAGCACTTAGATAAGGTTGTATCTACACAGAAGTCACGCAGACTTTTAGCACTTAGATCAGGTTGTATCTACATAGAAGTCACGCGGACTTTTAGCACTTAGATCAGGTTGTATCTACACAGAAGTCACGCGGACTTTTAACACTTAGATCGGGTTGTAGCTACACAGAAGTCAAGCAGAATTTTAGCACTTAGATTAGGTTGTATCTACACAGAAGTCACACGGACTTCTAGCACTACTACATTCTATAACCCAGGGATCAAACTAAATTACCATATTCGAAAAACTTTAGTTTATCAATTCCTATCGGTAAAAAAAAAAACATTCTAGACTCGGTTTCATTTATTACTTAAAGAACAATCAGTGGATTGAGTACACCGATCTGATTGGTCTTCTTTCTACCTAACCCCGAAAGTTAAATTTTTATTTGCAGAGATCGATCCATAGATCTGGTGTAAATGGAGTATGGTGCGATTAAAAAAAAAAAAATTCTACCATCAGAAAACAAAACAAGGAAATTTCTTTTGACGGATCTCTTAGCATCAAATAAACAGTTTTGTTTGGACTGATATAAGAAAGAGTTACCATTTAACTATTATCAAGGTTGATTTTCTTCTTCTATAATAGAGTTTTATGCTTAAAAAAAATATGAACATATTCAATATTTAACAAGAGAGGTTGGAAATGTACCGAACTCTTAGTATTTCCAATCTTCGTCGGAATTAGAAACAAGACCACATGAAACAACTCTAAACAATGCAGAGTTCATGACTACATAAAGTAAAGTGCACAGGGTTTCGATACAAATAACACACAAATCAGAACTCCTCCCATTCTTCTTAGGTTCTTAATACTTGGCTATCGTAATCACCGAGTTTACCACCGTATTATTAACCATTCAATAACCAAGATACGAGGGAGTTTACCCATCGTATCCATATATATGTAGATATATACATACAAAAATTTAGACAGAGTTTATAAATATATATATATAAACATTTCATGCGATTGGAAGGAATACAACCAGAATTCGTATGTATTCATATTATAAAACAAGATCAAAATTCTAAGGTCGGAATCAAGCCTGATTGTAACTTGAAATACATAGTAATGATCATGATGTTATAATCTCACATAAAAACGAAAACAAAATATTACGCATACACTTACTTGAAAAACCGAGCAAAGGACAATCTGGAGAGTCCACTCCTCCCAACCTTAGAAGAGGGAAACTCGTATGTTTTCCCAACTCCACCCCTAAGATGGATCACCACCATGCACTAGAACGCAAGCAATCACTTCCTCACAACACTCTCTTCGAGATTTTGTAACAAGCATATGGACTTATGAAAAGAGAGAACACTCAACTAGTTCCTCTATGCACAACATGGCATCCCATGCTATCTCAGCGCACCTTTATTTATAGTTTTCCCAGGTCTTGTGCCATCCCAATCAAATATCCAATCAATTCATAAATCCATATGATTTAGGATCTTATCTGGTTGTTGAGTTTTAGATTGGATTATATTGGTAAAGATCTTTTTAGCTTGCTTCCACATGTTCTCTTGTGCCATGGTGGTGTCCCCTCATTTAGTTGAACTCTCCAAGTGCCTTTTTTTTATTTTATTAAAAAAAAAATAGTATGTTTTGCAAAGTGTCACTTTGTGTTTTAGATTTTTTAATAACTCTTACATAAAAATAATTGCCAAAATATAAAATCAAAATAATAATGTTTTGGGGGGTATCACATTTCTCCCCTCCTTATTTTTAACACCATCCTCGGTGTTCTTTAATCTGAGCTCTCTTGCTCATTCTGGAATATGGAGGGATACGTTTCTCACATTTTATCCTCCATTTCCCAAGTTGTCTCTTCAGGGATGAAGTGTTTCCATTGCACTTTTCTTTGAATGATGGCTCGATTCCGTAGCATATGTTCCTTCCTGTCTAGAATGTGGAAAGGTTCGGTCTGGAACTTGCCCTTGGGTTCTACCTGAATCACATTCCATTCAATTATTTGAGTAGCATCATGCATATATTTTTTTAATAATGAAACATGAAATACATCGTGCACTTCTACATTAGGGGGAAGTGCAAGATGATAGGCTACCATCCCTACTTTAGCTAACACTTCGAAAGGTCCACAATTCCTGGGTGCCATCTTGGAACACCTTCCCAAGCTTAAGGCACTCTTTCTCGACTTTACCTTTAGATATACATGATCACCAATGTTGAAATCTCTTGAAGTTCTTTTTAAATCTGCGTAATTCTTTTACCGATCGTGGGCAACTTTTAAGTTTTGCACCTCTTTCACTATTTGTTCCATCTCCTTTAACATGTCAGCTCCTAGAACAATCATGTCAACAGGGTTATCCCACGACACAGGAGTGTGGCATTTTCTACCATACAAGACTTCACTATGGACTCATTTTTAATGAAGCTTGATACCCATTATTATAAGAAAATTCTACTAAATGGAAATACTCTTCCCATTTACCTGGTTTATCCATTACATATATTCGTAGCATATCTTCTAACACATGATTAGTTCTTTCATTTTTCCCATCCGTTTGAGGATGATAAGCAGTGCTGAAATTCAGTTTTGTATCTAAACCTTTAAACAAGGATTTCCAAAAGTTACTTGTAAATTTTGCATCTCTATCAGAAATCACAACTTTCGGAACACCATGCAAACGGAATATTTCTTTCATAAAAATATCAGCTATGTTAATGGCTTTAAAGGTAGATTTCACAGGTATGAAATGTGCAACTTTACTTAACTTATCAACGACTACCATTATAGAGTCGTGTTGTTTATTCGTTTTAGGTAATCCGGTTATAAAATCCATACTTATGATCTCTCATTTCTATTATGGAATAGGTAAGCCTGGTTGAAGTAGTCCGGCAGGATGTTGATGTTATGTTTTTACTTGTTGACATTCAATGCATCTAGCTAGGTAATTTGCAACATCATTCTTCATGTTAGGCCAATAATAACTTCTTCTTAGTTTCGTTATCATCTTTTGATATCCCGGGTGTCCGGAATATGGTTTTTTATTTTTTTGTAAGCTAGTACCCACGAGGATTTGAACTTGTGACCTTCCATTTACAACTTCTCATCTCAATTACTCATTACCAATTTCTCTACCCCCCATGGGCTGCAGAATATGGTTTCTTATGTAACTCATTCATGATTAATTGTTTAACTTCTTTCCTATTAGGTATGTATAACCGATTCTTATAGACTAATAAGTCCTCTAATCTTATGGAGTAAGTTGAGAATTCATTTCCATTTACATCATTTCCTAGTTGTTATTTAATTTTTAAATATTCTTCATCATGGGTAGCTACATCTTTTATTAGATCTTCAAGGTTTTCATTATAACTGCTAAAAGCATCCGATCAAAGTGGAATGGCATTCCTACTCAGGACATCTGCCACCTTGTTCTCTTTTCCTTTAATGTGTTTTATTTCAAAATCATACTCGCTTAAGAAGGCTAACTATCTTGCTTGACGAGCATTTAAACTTTGTTGATCAAATAAATATTTAAGCTTATTTTATCGGACATTAAAGTGAATTTCCTTCATATTAGGTAGTGTCTCCACATCCTTAATGCATGTATTATGGCATCTAGTTCTAATTCATGTGTCACATAGTTATGTTCATGTTGTTTAAGTTTTCTTGAATCATAACTTATTACATACTCCTCTTGTGATGGCACACCACCTAACCCTTATAAGCAGGCATCCGTACATACAACGAAGTCCTTGTATGGATATGCTATTCTTAGAATATATGCGGTGGCCAGTAAGTGTTTAAGTTTTTCAAAGCTTTCTTGAAATTTATTAGAACATATGAATTTAGTTCCTTTCTTTTGAAGTGAAGTTATCAAATAAGCAATCCTGGATAACCCCTCAATGAATCTATGGTAATAACCTATGATCCCCATAAAGGATCGAATCTCGGTTACATCCTTAGGAACCGAACAATCAATGATTGTCTTGATTTTATCTGGGTCTACAGAAATGCCTTCCTTAGATATTACATGGCCTAGGTATTGAATCTTATCTTGAAAGAGGTCGCATTTACTAAACTTCGCATACAGTTTATGCTCTCTTAGGGTTTGCAAGACTAACTTTAAGTATTCTTTATGTTCTTCTTCATTTTTAGAATATATTAAGATGTCATCAATAAACACTATTACAAACTTATCTAAGTATTTATGGAGGACGTTGTTCATCAAACACATGAACGTGGCCGGAGCATTGGTCAAGCCAAATGGTACAACCAAGAACTCATAATGTCTGTACCTTGTTCTGAATTTCATTTTATGAACATCTTCGCCCTTAATTCTTACTTGATGGTACCCAGAACTTAATTCAATTTTAGAGAATAGCGATGCTCCCTGTACTTGATCAAACATGTCGTCGATGCAAGTAAGAGGGTATCTATTCTTAATTATCATTTTATTTAATTGTTTGTAATCAATTCAAAGCCTCAGTGTGCCATATTTATTGTTAACAAACAAGACTGGTGCTCCCCATGGAGACACATTTGGTCTTATATATTATTTATTTATTAATTCTTGCAATTGTAATTTTAATTCTACCAACTCAGGTGTGTTCATTCAATAAGGATCCTTCGAGGTGGGTACCTCTCCTGGTACCAACTCAATGGTAAATTGAATATCCCTCTTCGGAAGTAGTCCAGGTATCTCTTCAGAAAAGACATCTTTAAATTCATTTAAAAGAGGAAAATCCTCTAAACTAGGTTTTGTTTTATCATCGTTAGTTTCGGTGATGTGTATAGCAAACAACCTACATCCTTTCCTAGCACACATTTTCAATTGCAAGGCAAACACTTTACTAGTAAGAAATTTTTTTGGAATCCCTTTAACCATTTTACTTTCACCATTTTCATCAATACAATTAAAAGTTTTCTCAAAGGAATTTAGCACAACTCTATGTTTTTCTAGCCAATCCATGCCAATTAATACATCGTAAAATCCTAATGGAAAAATATTCAAATCTACTTTGGTGACAAAATTTTGCATATGAACTTCACAACTAGAAATAAAGCTGGTCCCTATGGCTAATTGTACTAACAACGACTTTTCGAAATCACATCATTCTATTTTACGTAAATCTATCAGTTTAGGAGAAATATAACTTAAGGTAGAGCCAGAATCAATTAATATAGAAATAGGTTTTTCAAAGATTTTTCCATCTACCTAGATCATGGAAGGTTGATAATCCGCTTGATGATTATCCAAAGCGACACTAATCTACGGTATGTTCCGAGCAACCTCTCAAACTATGGCTACTTCTCGGACTGTGTGAATGTTCTGATTGTCCTTTTTATGAGGACAATCCCAATAGAAATGACTCTCCCCACATCCCCAACACTGCAAAGATTCTCTTTTTATTTATTCCTTCCTTTTATCAAAATATTATCTTTATACTCAGCAGTTCTCATTGGTTGTTTATAATCAATTCTTATTGTTTGTTGTTTGTCCTTAAAGGTATTTCTCTAGAAACTCTTATGCTTATTAAAAGGTTTGAACTCTCTTCTCTTAAAATTACTTCCATCTATTTTCTTGAATTTATAAGGATTTTCATTCTTACTCTTAGATTGATCATAGGTTAAGTTGGCCTTCTTCATTGCTTCATACAAAGTTTTTGGTTCATAAAATTCCAATTTGTCTTTATAAAAGTTAGGTAAGCAACCTAGAAATCTCTGAATTTTAGGTTTTTCTTCGTTTAGGTAAGGCACATATCTTAACAAGGCTAAGAATTTAGTACAGAAGTCATGCATAAACAAAGATACCAGTCTTAGCTCATAAAAATCCTTAGCTTTCCCTTCATAGTAATATTCGGAGATGTATTCCCTTTTAAATTATTTTTTAAACCAATTTCAACTTACTTTTCTATCATTAATTAGTTTTTCTCTTTTTAATTCTTGCCACCAAATCTCAGCCTTTCCGACTAGATTGAAGATGGTCATTTTTCCCTTTATAGAATTGGAATAATTGTACATAGTAAAGTACTTCTTCATCCCAGAGAGACAAGCCTCAACTTCTTCTCCATTTTTGACTTCACCGTCAAAGGTAGGAGGCTTTGTTTTTCTGAATTCTCATGTTAGCTCATCTTTATATTTTATTTTATTCATATGTCTGCCCTCGAAGCTATCACTAGAATATTCCAATTCACTAGATGGAGGGCTCTCGCCGGAAGAGGGACAGTTAGAGGATGAGTTTTCTCGCTTATGTTTCTTTTTACTCCTATCATTAGTTATCTCATTCATTTTATATAGCAGGGCTTCATTTAAGTCTTCTTGGGTTTTCAATACCCTCTCATGTTCAGTCTTCAAGTTCATTAATTCAGTTTGTAAATCTTTTACCGTCTGCAAAATCTCATCATTCACATTGTTATTCTCATCATTAAACTCAACCCATACATGTGGGGTAGGGGATCGTCTTCCATCCATTTCTTCTTGCAGTTTAGCAACTCAAATTTTCTTCTATACACGAAAGAAGAACAACATTTAACAAAATTAGATTTCTCATAATACCTAGTGGACACCATAAGGCCAGTGTTGTAATCTAAGCTCTGATACCACATTGTAACAACCCCATATACCAAAAAAATTTAAATATAACATTAAAGAATAACTTTTGCTAATACTAATGATTATTAAAAAAAATTGTATAATCTTTTACCTTTAAAAAGATATTCAACCTGTCTATGCTGAACTTTGGTAAACTTCCATATCTTCATCTCAATAGGTACATGAGTTTCCTAGATCAATATTAAGTCTACTTATATATCCATGACTTCTAACTATAAAAAAATAATAATATATACCCATGACTTCTATCTATAAAAAAAAAAAAAAAATAGTAGTCCTTAAAGAACATCTTTAACAATGATAATAAAAATGAGAATTGCCATGTATGTATATAAATATGACAATTTTAAAATTTTGTTTTATGTCATAACCAACATTCCTATTTATATATATTGACTAAGCATAAATCTTTAAATAAAACATATATATTGACTAACCATGAATATTTAAATAAGACATATATATTGACTAAGAATAAATATTTAAATAAGACATATCACATGCCCACATATATATACTTACTTTACTTTAATCAAGGGAACCTCTTCCTCCATAATTTTCTTTTCCTTTACTATATTCCAACAATTCATAATGTATCAATCCGATAATTTCCAACTCACATAGTTGAATTCTATTAGATCCTATTTAAAGTTTATGGGTTATTAATCTTCCCATGTATGCATAAGCTTAAATTGGAATGAAGTAACAACGCAATGGTGTGTTGGAAAAAACTTATGATTTGGAGGCAATAAGTCTTGTGGTCAAACCCATGGGTTATCAAAGTTTTTGTGAAATATACTTTCTTGAAATTTTCAATAATGGATGCTTAAAATGACGGAGCTCAGCCTGGTCGAAGTGCAGCTAGGGTTTTCCTAGTCGCCATCATTTTGCAGCAGCCGGCTCATCCCTGCTACTCGCCTTTGTTGCGGCATGTTCCCTGCAGCTCACTCTGCTGCAGCCGGTTCGTTCTCTGTAGCCCACCTCATTTCTCTTGTACGCCATCTTTGTTTCTCTTTGCAAACTGTTGAAGCCATTGGCGGTATGGATGCCCAGGACGAGCTTCGGGCCTTCAAGGCCCTCATTCAGTCCTCCTCTCCCAAGGCGGCCTCTATTCCTACTAGTAAATTCGTGAAGAAGCTGGAAGAGGTCCCTTATGTGAATCTCTCTCCTTCATATCCGTGCAAAAAAGCTTTGACCCTCTCAGAGAATGCTCTTATTGGCAAGTTTATTGGCCCCTGGCCCAACCCAAAAGCGGTGGATCTATGGATATCAGAACATTGGGCCCCTAAGTTAAAATGGCGGGTCTCTGTCTTCGCTGCAGGAAGGGGTTATTTTGTTTTTCTCTTTATGAACAAAGCAGAAAGAGATTTAGTCTTCTGCTCGGGGCCGTTTTTCATGGGCTCAAGAGGTCTTTTCTTAGCTCCATGGACTTTGGATTTCAATCCCGTTTCGGAGATCACTGTTGCTCATGTTTGGGTCAGATTTCCCCACCTCCCCTTACACCTTTAGGGGCGTAGTTGTCTAACAGAAATCGGCAACAAACTGGGGCGTTTTCTGGACTATGCAGAACCAAAAGGGGGCCAGTTTACTTGTGCTCGCATATGCGTAGAGGTAAACCTAGAGAGAGGGATTCCTGAATCTTTAAATATAAACTTGGGAGATTGGATCCATCTCCAAGAGCTGGACTATGAGTAGATACCATTTAAATGTAGCTCTTGCCACGTTTATGGACAATTTGCCAAGAACTGCCCCAAACTCTCAGAAACTCACCATCCTGAAAAACCCCAAGCAAGCAAAGAAACAGAGTTTCAGGTTGTTAACAATCGGTGCCGAGCTCCTCGGTGTAAGGACCCCCAACCCTCACAGCACAGTTTAGCCACAAGATAAAACTACTCCAGCAGCTCTTAGCTCTCCATGGACAAATACCAACAGATTTGTAGTGTTGCAAGAAGCCAAAGGTAAATAATCTGAAGCACGGGAAGATCCTAGACAGACCGAGACTATTCCAGTTTCTTCAGATCATCTAGAAACAGATAATCCTCCTTTGAAAGCTTCCCCTCCAAGCTCAGCTCCCTCAAGTTCCAAGAGAGATGCTTGGAATTTTGAGCAGGCGACTTCAACCCATGCAGGTTTGGCTTCTTTAGTACTATCCACTGCTACGGAAGAAATATCGGATACTGAAGATTTCTCCACCCCTTCCCCTCCTCTTACTCGTGGTCGGAAATCCAACAAGGAGCGGAGGGACAAAGAAGCGGTCGAGAACATATCTTTGAGACATCAAAAGTGCTTGGACCCCTTCCTTAAAGGGCATATTATCTCCCCATCCTCTTAAATGCATTGTTTTTGCAGCTTGTTATGCTCTTAGTTTGTAAGGATTTACTCTTGCAAGCAAGTTTTCTCTTTTACTCGGGATATCTTTAGAAGCATATGGGATTTGTCTCCCATGATATCTTTAAGAAGGTTGACATTGCTATTAGAGGTCATCAGCGTTCTTTCTCTTCGTTACTCCTTTTCTTGGTTTGCCAAGAAAACCATCAAAATGTAATGAATGGTTGTGCACAGCCTTTTCAAATATACTCATACCCTGTTTCTGTTAAAAATAAAAATAAAAAAAGCTTAAATTGGAATGGATGTAATTGATTCTTTATTAACCATCTATGGTATGGGCATTTCTATACTTAAATTCCCTTTCAGACCAGAACCGTAACTTAAGTTGGTTATCATCTAATTCTCATGTAATTCTTAAACCATTTGTGTGTCTACTAAATGAAAGTTTATCTTTGGCATGACTTTTAAGTTAACTATTATATAACAACTTCAATTATTCTATGGAAGTTTAACTCCCATCTAGTTGGAGATCGTAACTCAAAATCAAAACGGCATGTACTAAAGAGACAACGGACAGTGGTTGAAAGGTTAAATATAAAAATTGATAACTTATCTTAGAATGTCAACTAACCATCAACGATAGGCCACATTCTTTCTAACACAGAGTTCACGAGGGACTTTAGCCCTGAGATTGCCTAGTACAGAGGTTGAATCTAACACAGATGTCACGTGGATTTTTAGCACTAAGATCAGGTTGTATTTACACAGAAGTCACGTGGACTTTTAGCACTTAGATCAAGTTGTATCTACACAGAAGTCACACGGACTTTTAGCACTTAGATCAGGTTGTATCTACACAGAAGTCATGCAAAATTTTAGCACTTAGATCAGGTTGTATCTACACAGAAGTCACATGGAATTTTAGCACTTAGATCAAGTTTTATCTACACAGAAGTCACACTGATGTTTAGCACTTAGATCAGGTTGTATCTACACAGAAGTCACACGGACCTTTAGCACTTAGATCAGGTTGTATCTACACAGAAGTCACACAGACTTTTAGCACTTAGATCAGGTTGTATCTACACAGAAGTCACACAGACTTTTAGCACTGCTACATTCTATAACCCAGGGCTCAAAATAAATTACCAGATTCGAAAAACTTTAGTTTATCAAATTCCTATCGGTCCAAAAAAAAACATTCTGAACTCAGTTTCATGTATTAGTAAAAGAACAATCGGTGGATTGAGTACACTGATCCGATCAGTCTTCTTTCTACATAAACCCTAAAAGCTAATTTTTATTTGCAGAGACCGATCCATAGATCTGGTGTAATTACCATTTAACTATTATCGAGGTTGATTTTCTTCTTCTATAATAGATTTTTATGCTTAAAATATATATATGAACAGATTCGATATTTAACAAGAGAGGTTGGAAATGTACCGAACTCTTAGTATTGCCAATCTTCGCCGGAATCAGAAACAAAACCACTTGAAACAAATCCAAACAATGCAGAGTTCATGACTACAAAAATTAAAGTGCACAAGGTTTCGATACAAATAACGCACAGATCATAACTCCTCCCATTCTTCTTAGGTTCTCTTACTTGGCAATCGTAATCACGGGGTTTACCACCGTATTATTAACTATTCAGTAACCAAGATAAGAGAGAGTTTACCCATAGTATCCATATATATGTAGATACATTCAAAAATTCGGATAGAGTTTATATATATATATATATATATAAAACATTTCATGCGATTGGAATGAGTACAACCAGAATTCTTATGTATTCATATTGTAAAACAAGATCAAAATTCTAAGGTCTGAATCAAGCCTGATTGTAACTTGAAATGCATAGTAATGATCATGATGTTATAATATCACATAACAACAAAAACAAAATATTACGCATACAGTTACTCGAAAAACTGAGAAAAGGACAATCTAGAGAGTTAGCTCCTCCCAACCTTAGAAGAGGGAAACTCGTCTATTTTCCCAACTCCACCCCCAAGTTGGATCACCACCAACTCCTCGCGACACTCTCTTCTGTTGGTTGTGGAGCCAGATCTTCCAGTCTCATAGATGATATTGTCTTAGCCGTGCACCCCGAAGGACTGTACACCCATTCTGCATTTTTAGGGGTTCGAGGCAACGCCCCGAAAAAGGGGGTTTGGGGGCAATGCCCCCAAGTCACGGGGGTGCGGGGGCAATGCCCCCGGGAAAAATTTTTGGGGTTGTTTTCGCCAACAGTTTTCGGGCCCATGGTTTTGGGTATCCCGTGGTATTTTTCCCATTGTATTTTTCCCTATAAAATAAAGACATTCTAATACAGCTAGGGTTGATGTATTAGGTTTTATGCATTGTAAAGATCTCTAAGATCAGGAGAGAGACTGTGAGACATTGAAGAGGAAGTGCAGCGGTTGTGCTGCAGGTTGTATCCCTTCACCTTGTTGGACGGTAATAATAATAAGGACTGGAAAATTTAGTGTGGACGTAGCCCAAGTTAGGTGAACCACGATATATTTGTGTCTCTCTTGTAATGTGTATGTGTGATTATATTTGCATTTTTGTTTATTGTTATTGCTCTGCGATCCTGTTTTTCTAACATCTTCCAAATTTCGTAACAAGCAAATGGACTTATGAAAAGAGAGAACACTCAACTAGTTCCTCTATGCACAACATGGCGTCCCATGCTATCTCGGTGCACCTTTATTTATAGTTTTTCTCAGGTCTTGTGCCATCCCAATCAAATATCCAATCAATCCATAAATCCATATGATTTAGGATATTGTGTGGTTGTTGAGTTTTAGATTGGATTTTAATGGTAAAGATCTTTCTAACTTGCTTCCACATGTTCTCTTGTGCCATGTTGGTGTCCCCTCATTTAGTTGAACTGTCCAAGTGTCTTTTTTTATTTTATTAAAAAAAACAATAGTTTGTTGTGCAAAGTGTCACTTTGTGTTTTAGAGTTTTTTAATAACTCTTGCATAAAAACAATTGTCAAAATATAAAATCAAACTAATAATGTTTTTGGGGTATCACATGTTACCCTGTTAGGTAACTTCATTAAATGCTTAGTGAATGCATGGATCATGGCCCTAACCCCTGATGGTTCTGCAATTGGTAGGCATACTATTGCAGTGTGCACTATGTTTCTACATTCATTTGTTGTGAATGAGAATTGCAGCCGTTTCTGCATTCATTTGCTTTGAAGGGGAATTGCAACGACTTGCAGCATGTGGCTACAGGCACACCGGAGGCTGCAAGCACCAAAACCGGTCTGCACCTAGCGCTTGGTGAATTTATTGGTCAGTGGTAACAGTAAGCATTGTAGCGTTCATTCGTTCTCAATTTAATCGTTGGGTTGTTACCATTTCCGAGTTGTTGCCATTGCCGACTTGTATTTTCCATATTTGCACCAGAGTGGACTGCATTGCAGCATTTGGAATCTTCTCAATAGACAAAAACAACAGGTAATCTTCCCTTCATACACTTATTCCACTTCCTCTGTTCCTAATTTAATAAACTATCATATTGGATACTCCTTATTCAAATTCCACTGTAATCACTGTGCTTCCCCTTATTCAAATTCCATTGTAATTATTGTCCTTTCCCTTCTAAATGGATTCAAACACAAGTAACTCAGGGTTTCATGCTTTTATGACTATAACTGAACACGAGTGTTACATCCTGACATCAACAATACTGAGCTTCACCATGGATTGTGTGAAAGCGGACTTAAAAGTGTCTATTGCATTTGTAGAAGTTTCAATAAGACATCGAGTGTGAGGGTCAAGGTCAGATACATCGTACAAGGTCTTCATCAGATTCTATCAAGTTCTAGATTCTGGAAGTAGCTTGTCTCCCAGGTACTTTTATGCATTTATCAAGAGCCACTCCACTATTTATGTTGCCACTCACAGGGAATGCTCTAGAGTTTCCTCAATGAGTCTCAATTTATACTTAGATATGACATTCTTGTGGAATTGTAATTGTATAATAGGTCGCTAAAGAATTGATAGTCCTTTGTCTGATTGTGTGACCTCCTGATGATGAAATTACTAAATTACTAGTTTAGGAAGTCTCATGAATAAATAAGACTAAAGATCAAGAAATGGAGTTTTCATGGAAAAACTGAGAAACAACCACTCCCTGAGTGCCCAATAGAGAGACCTCGAGCAGAGAATTTTTGTTTTATGGGATTGATAGAGTCTCCAAGAGATGGAAAGTTTACTAGGTCAGATGTAACTGATCTTCGTCTGTCCATTCTTCCTAATGGAACATCCCAATTCCCATGAAGGTCTGTTTCTCTATTATAAATAATCGACACTTGCCAATATTGCATACATTAGCAAAATTGAATTACAGTTAACAAGTATGTGGCTTGGTCTAACTATAACTATAAGTAACGAGGTGATTGGTTTATATTTAACATCGGAATGGGATTGTATTAATTAAATAAGACGTGAAGTGATATTACTATATTCACCAAATGTAATATCTGATGACTTTATCAACATAATAAATATGTACTCAGAGCCGAACAACGAAGCAAAGAGTTATAGGGGCACAACGCAACAACTTAGCAAAATAAATATACCGTCATAGCCAGGCAGGTTAGCAAAAGAGATTCTATAAAGAATGGATCATCTTGTGAGGGTTTCTTACCAGTTACCATGACAACGGACAAAATTTCCCATTGGTACACAATTTCGTTAAAGATAACTTTGTACTACAAGATTATGTTGAGCACCAAAAACTTCCAAAATTTCCAGTTGTTCAGTTGACACGATTAATACTTTCCAGTTGATTAGTTGACACGATTAATAGCACGGACCTTTAACTTAGTTTTTATTTGAAAAATATTGAGAAAATATAATCCCTTATGGAAGTATTTATAGTATGTTTCCTTTTGAGTTCATTGCAAATATTGGAATATAATATTTTATTAGAATGTTTCCAAGATCAAACCTTGGTAAATTTCATTGGTTTTGATGAAGTGGATTTGCTCTAATGGGAAATCTCAGCGCTGCAGAGTTATTTTTTGAAATTTTAAAATCATGAAACACTATGACCCAGATTTTCTCTTTTTATCATATCATAAAGTGTTACTCAAGCATGTAGCCGTGGGCTATGAAATCGTGATGGAGCCACCTCTTTCCTCCGTGAGCCTAGAAGAAGCATTGCTTTGAAGTTTGATGTCTTTATCATGAAGCTGGTTGTTTTATGTATGACTCACAAGTGGGTGATTGTGTTGTTTTTAGGGATCGGCTTCCATAAGGAAGGGCCAGTCCCCACTAGTAACTGGTGAAGTGTTTAGCCCTGAGATATTTTAATACCACTGGACATCACTTTGAGTAAAGCGTCCACCTTTCTTGGGGCCATCATATGATATATGGAGGTTCATTTTACTTAATTGACCATGACCTTATCTCATGCATAATTTGGTAGGTAGTTAAAGGTTACCATTATTTAATTATTTCTCCGAGAAGATGAGGAATATTTGCGTCAAATGGGACCTTATGCATCTATGATATGACATGACATGTGATCCTACTTTTATCGATATGTTTTGATGGATAGATGGTAATTGTGGTTATCATAGTGTATGAATTTTCTTAGAGATTTGTTAGGAATTTTATTAGAGATGGATATACTGCAATCATTATCGGAACAAATCAAAAAACTCTTGGGTTAGTAATACAATACTTAAAAGAAGCATACATGTTCTCAAAGAAACTTGTAGAGTTATCCAGTTTCTTTTTTGTTAATTTCTTATGTAGTCTCTTATCGTTTAAGTGCTCTTTTGGCTTCCATGGTTAGCTCTTTGTATATTTATGCATATGTGATGGCTGATAATGACAATTCCACCAAGTCTGACTAATTTTGTCTCCTATTCCTTGGGTGTGAGAGATGCCTCACTCTTTCTCCAATCTCAAGAGTATTACCAATGCCTTACATTTCCCTATATTATTTGTGCCTTCACAAA
Organism: Larix kaempferi; assembly: GCA_027924585.1. Taxonomy (NCBI): domain Eukaryota; kingdom Viridiplantae; phylum Streptophyta; class Pinopsida; order Pinales; family Pinaceae; genus Larix; species Larix kaempferi. Next base: position 20,001,376 of record BSBM01000155.1, on the reverse strand, counting down.
AAAGTGCTCTAAATGAGGTTTTATGTGCACATGAAAGGTAGATTTCTCCACATGCTTGGCATATTGCACATTCCCATTAGTTGATGTTGACTTTAATGCACATTAAGTTTGTTTTATATCCCAAGTTCCAACCATCACATTTCTGAAAACTTCATTGCAATAGGGTAACTTCTATACTAAAACGTTATTATTGATAGGTACATATTTAGACAAAACGTTTAGTGACGGGGAATGTTAAACCGTAAAACGTAAAAAAAAAAAATGGTATGACGGGGAAGATTGAAGTGAAATTCCAACACTGGTCCCTACCATACAGTTGTTTTTGTTTGCTTCAATAGGATTCAACTTTCATGCACGCAAAAGGATCACTGAACTGAGAATCTGAATTCCAACAACAAAAAATTGATATAGAATTCTAGGTTTCCTCTTATCTGTTCCCAGCTATGGACCTCCTCTGTCCTCCTTTTTTGTTTTTAAATCAATTGGGTTGTCTTTGAAACTGCTTTTAAGGCCAAACAGTGAACTAGGTAAGCTCGAATCCCCATGGTGTTTTTATTTGAATTAATCAATGAGTTTTCTTATTTTTTTCCACTCAAATTATTTTGGTTCTTCAATCTATGATACATCTAAAGTGGGTCTTTGCTTGATTTACAACTTCTCAAATGGATCAAAATACGCTTGAAGTTGGGAACTAGATTGTTAAACCATCAAGAAAATATTGAGCACAACAAGAAAATATACATAACAAAAAATTTGACGGAAAAGGCTCACTCTATATTTTCCTTAATGAGCAAGATGAGAAATGTTCAATATGTGCATAGATGTACATATATAATACAAAAAGACCATAATTTTCATGTAACTGTATAACAGTTAGGTAAACCAACGAACTGAGATTAGAGTTTTCAACATCCCTCCTTAATCATAAGTTCGTTCTTGCCTAAAAAACCGCCACATATTGACAACTAGCAAGGTGTCAAGAAAATATTCAGAGGGTTGAAGATGCTCTTTGAACCCAGAAAAAATAGCAGAAGATGAAGCGGCTTCTACTAAATTGGTGGTTTTAGGATGCCCACAAACTATCCAAGCATAACAGCAAATGTTCTCTGAAAATGTAAACTAGCGAAAACTCAAATTTTCTGCTAAATTAATGGTTTTAAGCTAACCACAAACTATCAAGAGCTCAAAAGCTATGAAGAGATGGTTTCGGGATGGCAACTAACCTGCTGAAACAATGAGGTGGTTTTAGGATTACCACAAACCATGTCAACAAGGTCCATATCAACTTGGAACCTGACTGGAAAATGTAAAATGTAGATATTATTCCCCTCTGTCAGGGACAAGGTGAGAAGACTCAAACTTTCTTGTTTCTGACTGTCACTCCACCCCCTATCAAGAACAATCTATTTGAGATTTCTGAACTTAAACAGGTCCACAGTCATCGATTTAATCTTGTGCAACTGACTGTAAAATCTTATCATAAAAACTTTGCTGCAGTGCTTCATGGACAGAAGCCTCTGAAGTAGCTTGATTACTTTCAAGTGAGGATTGTTGAACATCATGTTTAGAATGTTGATGCAAAACATCTTGTTGTAGTCGTGACTCAAGCTGCACAAACTCAAGAGTGTCTTTGAAATCTTGTATACAATATTGAACATAAATAAGGGATAATTTTTCAACCAAAACAAGGTTTCCAACAACAAAATCAAGTAGAGTGTTTAGTAACTCTATCAAACCATAAATTTTAGCCATTTGAAATAGATAAGGGTTTCTTGCACTTCCACCCTTTTACAATAATTCAAGAAGATAAGTTTTCAGCAGCAAAGTCAGCAGAAGGTGTTGGCTTCAATACAAAATGCACCCAATTACAATCATAATTCACGTCAACGGTATTTAATATTCACTAAAGAAACAAAAGTAAGTACCAAAATTCATAAGATTACAAAATCATAGATTGAAAGTTAGAAGATTCTGAACACACATAAGTACATAATGCAGGACTTGAATTATTCTTTAAAATTTTGGATGGTGTGTATGTAAATATCTGAAATTTGTAGGCATTGGCTTGATCTCTGCAATGCAATTTAATTCTAGCAATGGCAATGGCTGCAATATTATTCCAATCTTCAATATGGCTTGAATATATTTTGCAAATACTTGATGTATGGCAGGCTCTCAAGATTTACTAGAACTTCTTGAAGTACTACCAGATCCTTCTTTAAAAGATAAAGTGAATACCGAATTACAAGCACCTTGAACAATGAATCACTGCTCTGAAATGGCGGTTCATTTAGTGGAATCTTTAACACAAATCGTAGAATAAATCGATATACCTCTTAAAAACAATTCCCTCAAATCACTGAAAAAAATACGACATATTACATCACTATGAAATGCCTTCTTGCTCCATCACAGGTTTTGCTATCTTCTCCCGTGGGCTTTCTCACAAGGTTGATTCCTTCCACAAGATCTTCTCTTACGCTGTTTCTCTGGAGATTCTTAGTAAGTCTTCCTTCAAACTTCACTTGATTCTGCATACTCCATGCGGACGAGTGAGCTGAGTTCTTCATGCTTTTTTCTCTTTCCAGAATTTGACATGACTTTCATCTCAGACTGACTATTCACGGTGACAAAGGCTTCCTCTCAGGTCTTCACTTTTATGAACCGAGAGCCTTGTAATAAAATAAAACACCTTTTTTTTATATTTTTACTTCACTTCACTTGGCCTTTAGATATATGAAACTACTTTTCATTTTTTTACTTTATGCAATACCCAAATTCTTACTTTACCACTCTAAGATTTCACCTTTTACATGACAGGTTCTTCAATGCCTTCAAATGAGTTTATATGGATTCAAAAAAATATTTCCCCAATTTTTAAATCCATTTAATCCATCCTTACGTTAAAAACTCAATCATAAAAAATATATCTTACTTACTTTTCCTCAATCTCAGAATTCATTTTCAAAATATGGTCACTTACACAAACATCGATTGTCTTCTCTCGGATTTTTCTCCTCACGCAGACAATATTAACTCACTGTCTCCTCTTCTTTTGTTGGATCTGTGACTGTATCTCCTTGTCTTCGAATGGTTGGTTTCTCCTTCACACTTTATTCAGCAACTGTCCCTCTTCTCGGTTGGTTTTTGCAATCTGCACACAGGCTGGAGCAGATTCTTGGGTTGGAGATGTCTTCATGTGCTCTGATACCACTGTTAAACCATCAAAAAAATATTGAACACATCAAGACAATATTGAGAACATAAAATCTGACGGAAAAAACTCACTCTATATTTTCCTTAATGAGCAAGATGATCAATGTTCAGTATCTACATAGACGTACATATATAATACAAAAAGACCATAACTGTCATGTAACTTTATAACAGTTAGGTAAAACAACCAAATGAGATTAGAATTTTCAGCATGGATAAGTTCTTCTGCTACCACTTCATCATAATGGAGAAAATCAGTATCTCTGTTGAAGGGCATGAGGACTTCAATGTTTGCAGTTGGGTTTGCTTCACACATCTGGTCTATTCACTATTTTTGGCCTTCAATTATCCCAACAAGCTAGTGACAAATCCAATGGATCATAGATAGTCTTGGTTTCCTTCTGTGTTCATAGATTCTTCTAGGTCTAGTTCATTCTTTAAATTCATTTTTCCTGATTCAGAATCTTTTGGTGAGGAAACCGATGAGTCAATGATTGATAATGCAGTTCAAATTCTTGACTTAAGGGAAAGTGGCACACAAGGAATCCCTAGCAATATTTGTGTTCCTATGTTTGACAATGTAGGAAAAATGTCTGATTTAAGGGTGAATGACACACAAGGGATCCTTAACAATGATTATGTGTCTGTGGTTGAAAATGGAGCAAAACTTGTTCATTTAAAGGCAGATGGCACACAAGGGATTGTTAACAATGGTTATGCGTGTCTGATTGATGATGTAGGTCATATGCCTTATCTAAACGAAAATAGTACACATGGGATCCATAACGATGGTTCTGTGTCTTTGAATTACACAAGAATAGATCGGCCGAATAAAACAACAGTTTCCAAGAATTCCACACAGGAGTTAGTTCTAGCAATGTTCGCTAATAAGCCTCCTCGAGTTAGTTTTAATATTAAAAATTTCATACAAGATAACTGGCGAAATTATGGTGCTGCATTGCACATTTATTTCTGTAGAGCTTGAGGAAATGAGTATGTATGATGCAGGATCGATATAGTGTCCCAACTGTAAATTGGACTTGGCTTTTGGTTTTGAGGTTGGATCATCTAGAAATCGAACATCTGGTGATTCTGGAGCCAACACGAATCTGAGATCTACGTTGACTATTGCATTGCAATTCACTTATCAGAGCCACTTGCAATAAAATGTGGTAGCCATGGCCATTCAATATGTGCGTACTATTGTTGCATCTGTCCAAAGAATTTCCATCGCATTAGCTCCTTCTCAACTGAGTTCACATGTTGGTCGAAGGACACCTCCTGGGACCCCATAAGCACTTGCTCTTGCCATTGGATTTGTTAGAGATACAAGTAAATAGGAGGCATCCATACAAGGCCCTTATGTTATTTCCATAATTTATTTAGTTCTCGATTTGAAATATTATGTTTTTAGAGCATAATACAATTTTTTGGCCAAACTCCACATAGGGGTAGAGGCTGTTTCGAGATGATTGTAAAGCCAATGAGTCTATGTTGAAACTAGTTTTGGCACCAATCCAATGCAATCATGTGTTGTTCTATGAAGGTATCAACTTCATACGAGACTTGAATGGAGCATATCACTTTGGATATCTGCCTTATCTTTTCTTGATTGTGAAACTACTAAATCTAGCCTATTTCTTGTGAATGTGCAGTCATTTCATGTTTTTGCATTTGCAAATCAAGCAGGGTTGGACATGCTGCAAACAACATTGGTTGCATTGCAAGATATATCTTTGGACAAAATTATTGACGAAAAATGGGAGCGAAAGTTTTTTCACATATTATGGTCAAATTATCCAACAGGTGATGTTGGTTAAATACTCTTTTCTTTCCCACTATCTCTGCAATAAACACAACTGAATAGATTAATATAAAAGTACAAGCAAACTCTAACGTACTATACTCTTTACTGATTTGGGAAATCATGTTTCATGCAGGGCTATGCTTATCTACGTGTTGGGATATGTCTTTCAAGTATGGGCAGACCTGCTTCATATGACCGGGCAATAACCTGCAAGGTTCTGAATGATGAAGACAATACCCATTGTATCATTTACATGTTTATGAATTGATCCTTTATGTGACCATTTTGTTGATGCAAAAGAGTAGATGGATACTCATTTTCGTGGAAATCAAGTTATCGGCTAAAGCTAATATTGTCAGAACTTGCATACCTATAGACAACTTGGATGGATTTTCATCTTTAATGATATTGCACAGTGTCTCTACAGAAAATGTTCAGGAAATGTGAAAATATACGCAAAGATTACTCTGCTTTCTGCGATTTCCTTTTCTCCTTTGTGTTATTTATGTTTCGTGACATCAAGTGCCTATTGTTAAGGACATTTGAATATGTAGGTGTTCTTTATGGTAGTATTATTCTCAAAATGGATAAACCTCTTTTCTATGTAGGTGTTATGAGTCTCATTTATGGTGGTATTAATCTCAAAATGGTTGATGGTTTCTTAAAATAATTGGATGAAAGTACTATAAATTGTATCTCTACTTTTTAGTGTTAGGTGTTAGGTGTTCTTAGTCTATTTTTATGTCTAATTTTATGGTATTATTATTTATGGAGGCACAAGTTTTCTACTTCATGGTTTCCTATTTTTATGTCTATTTTTATGGTATTATTATTTTCGGAGGCACAACTTTTCTACTTCATGGTTTCCTAAAATTCTTGAATGACATGAAGAATAGAAGACAATTATTTTCTAACTTAATGAATTGATTTCTAATCCAATGAGCAAAGTTGAGCTAACATTTTCTTTAATTTATTGTGATTTTTGCATTTAAGGATGGGGAGTTGGGTTGACATTTTTTTCTTGTTTCCAGATGTGTTTGTATTTCACATCCAGTTATGATTTTTCATTGTTGCATTGGCTATCAACACTCTACTTGTTTTATTCTTATGCACATCTCATAAATACCTTCCCTACAAGACCAAGAACATGCTGAAGTAATGGAGTAGTCAACCGAGCTTCATGATACAATGCATGGCTCTAGCGAGCAGATCCACAACATTTGAAATAATCTCTTGGATTCAAGCTATTTTTTTTCCCTGGTATCATGTGTTAGGGACATCGCCACCTAGTGGCTAGCTCTTGTTGTTATTTAATGTTTATATTATTTTATTTTGGTTTCAATTTTTTTAAACATATAATAAAATATTTATTTTAATTTTGATTTATCATAGGTTTAGATGGATTAAATTTATTTAAGTATAAACTTTTCTTAAAATTGTAAGTCAAAATTCAAAGTCTACTTGATTCTCATTTCATTCATACATGAGTTTATTTAATTTTTCATAATTTTTCTTTTAAATGGACTTACATAATCATTTTTATTAAAATTATATATGTAATTTAAGGGTACCTACATGAATCTAGTACCCAAAAATGTTGCAATGACAGCACGTGAGAGCAAAAAAAAAAACATGCGCACGCACCTCAAAACACGCGTACGTGCTCCTGCTTCGGCAATGTCGAGCCTCCACGTCGATGAGTTGACGTGGATAGTAGAAGCGCGTACGCACTCTTAAAAGCACGCACATGTGTCTGTATATCCACGTCAACAGACGCCCGCACACTTTGTTAATGCGTATGCAAAAACATGTGCGCACGCGTTGTTAACATGTACGCAAAAAACACGTGTGCATGCTCCTGTGTTTTTTATTAAAAAAACACAGTCCACGAGTTTGTTATTGTGTAACAAACCCGCAAGCGATGAATTAGGGGACCTAGAGGCACGTGAGCGCGCTTGGAGCATCCAACCAGCTCTGATTCAACCTCCAACTCGACCTCCAACCTTCATTGCTACCAATGCCTCCAGGTAGGTGCTAAATCATTCATTTTAAAATAAAATAAAATAAATCATTACAATTTTAAATTAAAAAAAATTACAATCAATTAAAATCCAACAAATTTTCATTGCAGATAAATTACACCTGACAAAATGAGAAACACACCACAACCATCAAAGGAAACCAGCGAAACCGAATCATCAGACGATAATATTAACATTGGAATGAACAATGAACCTGATGATGAACCATTTGAAAACCCCGAGGATGAATTACATCAATATTTAGACCAATTAAGGGTCTTAAGCGATGATTTGAAGAGCACCAGGGAACCCTCTCGGGTTTCCCTGAATACATCATTGCAAAACATCATTGAATATATTAACATTTCCCACAGTGAGATCACTAATCTGAGCCAATATAGCGCTTAAATGAGGGAGCATTATTCCATCAGGATATCAAAAGAACAAATTAAATACCTCAACATCACAAAATCACAATTGTACAACAAATTCATAGATCCCAGGACAGGGAATCCTCTAGATGTGAGGAAGAGACAGGTTTGCATGGACTAGTGTAATTACCAGCCATGGCGAGATAACTAGAAAAAGAGATGGTGTATGGTGTTTGACAAGCCCCCATGCAATAATTTGGAGGTCCCACAGTATTTTCTTATGGAATTGTGGGTTGAGTTTGATTTAGGCTACCATGTCAATCATTTTTACATCATTGAGTTTCAGGGTGTCAATCTTGGCTCTAGACAAGATTGACCTTAGGCCCGTCGCAACCCACTCAGAGGACCACCTGCACCCAGGCGAGAGCCAAACCCCCCTCCTTAGCCACCTGGGTTTGGTAGCGACCTAGATGAGATCGATGACTATGTTAGACGTGCCTCATGTCATCTACTTACACATACCACATTTGTGGCTATGTCTTCACAGATCCGGGAGGACGACGATGAGACACACAATGTTGCATGGTCTATGGGTGGTGTCCAGGACAGACTAGGTGCAGGTGGAACCCAGGTGGGGCCATCTAGTTCGACGGTAAAAACGGCACATTGATGTTCTCACTGTGGGCATTCTTTCCATGGTCTTACGCGGTAGCATGCCACTGAGAGCTACATGGATCAAGTTAGTTATTGTTTTATTTAATGTTCATGTATTTATTGTATGTTATTCGATATCGTATTTTTTAATATATTTAACTTTGAATTACATGTTGTTGACTTTATTTGTTTTAATGTACAATTATTCAGGGCCGAGTCTCCATCCTCCAGGTGGTAGGACACTGGTTCCTTCGACCTAGACGGAGCCATGGCAGCAGCAGAGGAGATTGCAGCACCATACACACATGTAACTTCTTTAATTTGAATAATTAGATCCATTTATAAGTAATTTGTGGTCAGTAATTAAATCTCTCTATCCCTATTCTTGCATCTTCCCTTCCTTTCTCACACAAATTCCAAGTCTACAACCCTAGTTTACCTCATATTCTAGCTCCATTCCCTACCTCACCTACCTTGCCTAACTCCCTACATCATTAACATACCCTAACGTTTCCTTAACTCCTTCCCTATAACCTTGAGGACATTGCTAAGGGTATTTTGCAGTTGGTATTCAGCAAATCAATCACTCATTCACCCACAATACTCTTTTCTTACACCTAAATCACCTTGCCATTTCATCTCCTAAGTCTACCTACCCTACAACATTGGTATACTTGGCACACTTCCATCCTAAACAAACCATCTCACTATTGTTACAACCTACTTTTAGAGCTATAACACTCACAATTCAGACCTATACCCTTCACTTTACCCTAGACCTCTACCTAGTTGTAACATCTCCAAACATTTTCATTTGTAACATCTCCAATATTGTATATCTTTTTTCTTTTTTTTGTTTCTTACCTACAGTACTTCCTCATGTGAGTTCTCTTTTCTCCTTTTGTTACACCACAAACTCTATTGTTCGTGAAACTGTTTTTTTTATGAGAGACTTGGTTGTGCCGAAGGTAAAATTCCATCTTTAAAGGGGTATTGTCTTACTTAGCTTACATGCTAAAGCTTTACAATAAAATTTGCAAGTTTTCCATGATAAATCCAAGTTTTTCTCCATGGCTAGATAAGTTCTGAGTCGACCTAAATCTTCATAAGGTAAACACTTATTTTTCTAGTTATTTGGATTTATCAAAACCTTGACATGTTATTGGTGTTCCTATTCCATTATAACACAATCTTCCTAGCAAGGGCTTATTCACTAAAACGTTTTCCCATATTATGGAAAGGATTTATGAGGATTTTATTACCCTTCAAAACCATGCATTACAAACCAAAAATAAATTAAATATTTTATTAACACCTATATCTAATGTATTAAGAGTATGACCATTAAACATGTCCTGGTGTATACATGTGTGGACTCGAACGCTTCCACGTTAATCGTTTTTTAAGGTTGTGCGACGTGTTGTGTGCACCAACTGACAAGTAGGTTAAAAAGGGCATACTATTGTGTCCATGTAATGGATCCACATGATTTCGACTGGTTTGCGGAGGTCTTATCCTCATTAAGACGCTAGTGATCGGACAAGGGAAAAATAAACTCTACTATCCGACCGAGCATACCAAGAGCTTAAACATTTAAGGAAGTAAAGGAAGGATGAGCTATTTTCTAAAAAACTACGCCCACTCTGTGTAAGGGACAAAAACCCTAGCAGCATCTACCATCAAATCTACTTCGAACCTGCTGGGTTCTTGTCTCACCACCATAACGAGGTTTGTGGTTTCACATTCTTACATTTGTTAGCACCCTTCTTCGTAGCTACCTTCACTGGAAAATGGGCAGTCCACGACCATCTACAGGTAAGCGACTTTCATAGTGGAAAGAGTCGATCTCCAATGTTAAATATTGTTTTATTTTTTCTTTTTTTTCATTCACCAACTCATTAAATCGTTTATGCTTGTTAAATGACAAGTAACAAAGAGAGCGGGGTTGCAATGGAAGACTACACAGCCCCATCATCTAGTAAGCGATACTCCTTTGAGGGGAAAAATGGGATTTATCCTAAGTCGGAGGCTGAGACTCCCATGGGGTTCAGAGTTACCTTCACTTGCCATAATGGCGCACATTTTAAGCACAGAAGTTTCCTTTGCACGCCAGGGTTCCATCCCTGTGTCGTTTGCTAGGGGTTAGAAAATTCTACCCTGAAATCTAGACACAGTCTTTCCAGATAAAGATTTTAGCATGGAAAAAAATTTGTCTTATGTTTGGGGTTTTATTTATAAAATCATGTCGCACATTCCTGTGCTATCATTAAATTTCCTTTTTGTGGTTGAACTAAATCTGGGGTTCCAATTTTGTTTTAAAAACATGTAACAGAATGCTGAATAAAATTTCACTCTCATTTCTGTAGAGAAGGACTTAGCAAGATTCTATCGATGATGGGATTGGTGATTTTAATTAGGTCCATATTGTTAAATTGATATCCTTCTAGCTTGTTTTGATCTTGACTCTGTTCGAAAAGAGGGTTTAAAAAAAATGGTTCAAGTAATGTATTTATACTGCTATTTGCATAACTTTAGAGCTAGCAGTAACTAGTTTAATCTGGCTACTTAATCTTAGAATTATCACTTTAAAAACAAAAATGGTACATATGTTTAATTATAAGAGATCTGTGTCGAAAGTCATGTATCTATGTAGAATTTATACTTGAACCGCACACTGTAATAAGTTTATTTTGTTCTTCAGATAGATCTTGCTATTTTGCTTATGTCAGGCTTGTAGGCTTGTGTAAAACACGATGTTGGTTTTGAATCTAACAATTTCTGAGTATTTATCCCATTTGGAACTTAAAAGGATTTTTTTTTTTTTTACGGGATCTTCTAAATGCATAGTGTAAAATATTTTGGAGTTCATATATCCGACAATTTGGTTATAACCTATATGTATTTTTAATCTACTACTAAGCCACTGTACCTTTCATAAATTAATTAAATTCTAAGCTTCAAGGTTTAGCCTGAAGCACTGTTTTACTCTAATACTTTTCTTTGTTTTCTGTAATGGGAGGTACATATCCTAGATTCGAGGTTTTCTCTCTAGGCCTAGCGTCGAATGGTGGTCTTCAATGGATAAATACAAGGAAAAAGGGGGCTCTACCCTTGTTAAAACATTAACTAGTAGGACTTAACGCTACTACCGGGAATGATTCTCTAGAGGCTAAAAATACATCTAGTGCTTCTAAATCTATATATTTTTACAAAGGATTTTCCACGACATAAATGTAACACATATGTATTTGTCTATCTGGAAACAATCTAGAACAATTAAATAATTCTAAATATTTAGTCATTTTTAATGCAGAGAAAAATTATTAAAATTTTACCGTCATGAACTTCATCCATTTAAACGATATTAGTTAGAAAAACGATTCATAACTATTTAATGTATAATCATACATTCTCGGATTTACATAAAAAGAAAACCCAGTTTAAGGATCGCAGAAAATCCAATAATCCGAAATAGAAATAGACAACCATTCAATCAACTAATTACAAGAAAATGGAACCTGTTTTAAAATTGCAGAACCCGAATAGGGTAAGGGAAGCCACGCTCCTCCCAGCCTTAGATTTAGAGCTACACCCTGGTGCACTCTAATCACCCCGAGCCAAATCATGCACTCCTAAGAATGGTAGCCAGTTAACCTTGCCAAAATCTCTTTCACCAACACTTGCATGTTCTTTCATAACCAGGAGGTATCCTCCTCGACATCGCAAGCAGCATCCTGCCTCTTGCTCATGTCTTTATACTCTTTTGCCTAGGTCTTTGGGAAACAATCGATTCCCCAAGGAATCATTTTGCTATTCAGATCCCTATTTTGCAGGGAGTGTGTCCAGTGCCATCAATGCACTCCTTGACACTTTTTGACAATTTTCTCAGGTTAACTTCAACTTTGTCTTACCACCCTTAGGATGTTGATTTCCTCATTTAGCGTGGTTGTGCTTATCTTTATTCATTTGTTTTATCTGTATTGTTAACAAAATAATTGTCTCTTACAACAGTCCATATGTGGATACTTGGCAACCTTTTAGTTCTGCCACACATAGTCATACTTAACCACTAACTTAATAGTTTTGAATAAATAAAAATTCAGAAAATGTTTTATTTGGGGGCATTACATCATCCGCTCCTTATTCGAACATTGTCCTCAGTGTTATTATTCCTCTTCCACAGGTACTGGAAACAGATTTGGATACTTCTCTTGTATGTCCTTCTCCAGTTCCCATATTGCCTCCTCGGGGCTAAAGTGCTTCTATTGCACCTTTACCCATGCGATGACTCTGTTCCGAAGTACTATTTCTTTATGTTCCAGAATGCGCATGGGTTCCACTTGAAACTCGCCTTCTGGTTCCACCTGCACCATGTTCCAATCGACAATGTGAGTAGGATCATAGATATATTTTTTTAACAAGGAAATATGAAAAACATTGTGAATCCTTAGGTATGCCGGGAGCGCAAGTCTATACGCCACGGGTCCAATTCTTTCTAGAACTTGGAAAGGCCCGCAAAATCGTGGTGCCAATTTCTTGCAGTTTCCCAATCTGAGTGAACTTTTTCTTCGCTTCACTCGGAGGTATACGTGGTTCCCAATCACAAATTCCTTATGCTGTCTTTTTAGATCAGCGTAAAATTTCTGGAGATCTTGTGCCTCCTTCAAATTCTCTTGTACCCGTCATACAATATGTTCTGTGTCATGTAGTAACTCTAGTCCCAGCACCAGGCGGTCTACTGGACTATCCCAACTAATTGGGGTAGCACATCTCCGACCGTATAGGACCTTGAAAGGGCTCATCCTTGATGAGGCATGATATCCATTAATGTAAGAAAACTCCACAAGGTGAAGATACTCTTCCCACTTAGTGGGTCTTTCCATGATGTACATCCTTAACATGTCTTTGATGGTCTGGTTGGTGCGCTCTGTCTATCCATCAGTTTGTGGATGGTAACTAGTGATGAAGTTTATCTTAGTCCCCAATCCTGCAAACAAGGACTTCCAAAAATTTGACGTGAATTTCACGTCTCTGTCGGAAATTACCATTTTGGCACCCCGTGCAATCTGAATATCTCCTTAAAAAACATTTATGCAATATCTACAGCTTTATGAGTTGATTTGAAAGGGATAAATGCGCAGAATTGTTTAATTTGTCAATTAAAACCATAATAGAATCATGTTGCTTTTGCGTTTTTGGAAAACCAGTGATGAAGTCTAGATATATGACCTCCCATTTCCATTCAGGAATTGGTAGTGGTTGTAACAGACCTACAGGGTGTTGATGTTTTGACTTTACCTGTTAACACTCCAAACATTTTGATAAGTAATCAATTAAATTTGTTTTAAACCGGGCCAATAAAAATGTTTTCTTATAGCTGTTATCATCTTTTGATAACCAGGATGGCCAACATAAGGTTGTTTATGTATTTCATTTAGAACCAGTAGCTTGATTTCTATTGTATTGGGTATGTATAACCTGTTTTTAAACCACAACATCCCTTATTGATCTATTTTAAAATCTGTCCCGTTTAGATTAACCTCATCGGTTAACAGATTCCCCATCAAAATTCCATATTTAGCGTCATTCTCGCTTGTTGTTTTAATTTTATTTTTAAGATCACTCTTTGGTTGACTCATAGTTATTTCATAAATCTCATGCGTTCTTCGACTAAGTGCATCTGCTACTTTATTCTCCTTGCCCTTTATATGTTTTACTTCGAAATCAAATTCACTCAAAAAGGCCATCCATATTGCTTGGCGAGCGTTAAGCTCGGGTTGCGAGAACAAATACTTTACTCTGGTATTATTTGTTAATAAAAAAAACCATTTTCCCAACAAATAGTGTCGCCACATCTTCAAGGAGTGTACTATCGCGGCTAACTCTAGGTCATGGACCACGTAATTCCTTTCATGTTCCTTAAGTTTGTGTGATTCGTAACATACTGCGTGTCCTTTCTGAGGAAGTATTCCTCCCAGACCTTCCTTACTCGCATCGGTACAAACTGTATAATTTTTAAGTGGGTCTGATACCTTTAAGATGGGTTTCATTGTTAGAAGTTTCTTTAATAGTTCGAAGCTTTCTTGGCACTTTGCGAACCACAAAAATTTTACTCCTTTCTTCTGCAGTGAAGTTATAGGGTAAGCCACCTTGGAAAAACCTTCTATGAATCATCGGTAGTAGCAGGTGAGTCCCATAAAAGAGGGAATTTATGTCACATCCCTGGGTACCGGCCACTCAACAATAGCCTTTATCTTCTCAGGGTCTGCAGTGATCCCTTCGCCCGAAATCACATGGCCCGGGTATTGTATCTTATCCTTGAAGAATTCGCATTTCTTGAATTTAGCATATAATTGATGCTCTCTTAAGGTCTGTAATACTATCTTCAGATGTTGCTCATGTTCTTTTTCTGTTCTGGAGTAAATTAAGATATCATCGATGAATATTAACACAAACTGATCCACATATTCCTTAAAGATATTATTCACGAGACACATAAAAGTGGCGGGCACATTCGTCAAGCCAAATAGAATCACCACGAATTCATAATGTCTGTACCTTGTCCGGAAATCAGTCTTACTGATGTCTTCTTCTTTGATCCGGATTTGATGGTAACCCGATCTTAATTCCAACTTTGAAAATACCTTGGCTCTGCCTACTTGATCAAATAAATCGTTGATCCGAGGTAGTGGGTATTTATTCTTGACCATCACTTTATTGATCTGTCGGTAGTCTATGCACAACTTCATTGTTCTGTCTTTCTTTTTAACAAATAGAACGGGTGCTCCCCAGGGTGACACACTAGATCTGACATACCCTTTATCCAACAACTCCTAAATCTGAATTTTTAATTCAATTAGCTCCTAAATACTCATCCGGTATGGTATTCTGGAAACTGGTGCAAATCCGGGCATAAGCTCTATGGAAAAATCAATTTCACGTTGGGGATGTAATCCCGGAATTTCTTCTGGAAACACATCGGAAAAATCCTTTAGAACGGGATAACTCTTCGGATTTAAATTGTTTTCTTTGTTGAGTACATCTATAACCCGGACGGCATAAATTTGGAAACCCTTCCTCATGCATCTTTTAAGTTGCATAGCCGAGATTTGTCTTGTGGAAACAGGCTTTACTATGCCTTTAACTGTTCTAGAAACATTATCCTCTGTTATATAAGTAAAAGTCTTATTATAACAATTTAGAATTACTTTATTAATTTCCATCCATTCCATACCAATTATAATATCATAAGACCCTAGAGGTAATATGTTCAGATTTACTCTAATCCTATGTCCCTATAATTCAAATTCACAATTTGCAACAAAATCAGTTACCTTTCGTTTTGTCCCTGTGGATAATTGCACTGGCCAGGACTTCTGATGTTTTACCTTGGTCAAAAGACATACCTTTGCAATTTTCGGAGTGATGTAACTCAAAATTTCTCCTGGATCAATCAAAACAGAGAGTTTTTTATCAGAAATCTTATCTTCGATTTCCACGATAGCAGATTGGTGGTCAGCTTGTTTGTCTTCTAATGCTGCGTAAATCCTTGGTGTAATTCTTCCCATATCTCCCACTGTTGAAACCTCTTGCAAAGTATGTATTGTTTTATTAGTATTTTTGAAGCAAGGGCAGTCACATCGTAAGTGCGGTTCTCCACATTCCCAACATTCTAGTGGGCCTTTGACATCCCTAGTATCCCTTTTAGGACCCAAATTTGCAGGTTTATTGCCATTTCTTGATGGTGGTCCATTATTAAAGTGGCAATTACCTTGTTGATTTCTGGGAAGGTTTCTGTAGGGTGGTGGTCGGTAACCCTTCTTTCGTTGATTAATATTTTCATGTTTCCTGTCTCTCCATGCCTTAGGTGTTTCAGTCCTTTGTTTATACTGGTCATAACAAAACCTTGCCTTTCTTAGTACTTCATACAGCGTTTTTGGGTTGTCAAACTCTATGCAGTCTTTATAAGACTGCGGTAAACAGCTTAAAAACCATTGGACTTTCACTTTCTCATCCTTGATGTAAGGTACGAACCGTAACAAGTATAAAAATTTGTTTATCAGATCCTCCATGCTCATTTTCCCGAGTCTTTAACACGTAAAATTCTTTGGTCTTCCGCTCATAGTAACTCTCTGATAGATATTGCTTCTTGAAAGAAAAAAATTAAATTCTGACCATTCCATGAACTTCTCCTTCAGCCCTTGTGCAATATTCAAATCTTGCCACCAAATGTTGGCTTTGCCTTTTAAGTTGTAAACTGCCATCCGGACATTCATATTACTGGAGTAGTTGTAAATTTGAAAGTATTTTTTAATGTCTAGTAACCAAGCTTCTGCTTCTTCTCCAGTCTTTGATTCACCGTCGAAAGTAGTTGGCTTGATCTTCTTAAATTCACCCTCTAAGTGATCAACCTTTCTTTTCACTGTTGTATGTGCTTGACATTCAGATTTATGAGTGTCGTTGGAGGAACTATCCTTTTGTTCATTTTTTTCAGCAGTATTTTTATCGATTTTACTCTCTGTCATTTGTTTTTCTTCTCAATTTCTTTCATGCAAGCTACGGGGTAGAATTTCATTTATTTCTTGTTGCTTCTCTTGGGATTTTCTCATTTGTTCGTTATCTTCTTTGTAACTTTGTATCTCGACAATCAGATGTCTCATGGTCTCTATGTTGATGTATTTGTAACTTCGGAAGATATTCACTTGTATATTACATTTGTACTTTATTGTATCCCCAACGGAGATGTATTATTCCTCCGATTGGAAGTGTCGTCATTTGTATTTACGTGTCGCAAGTTACATTGTAAGTGTCGTAACTTATATTTGATGGGTTATTAGACCACCTATGTGGGGTCGGCCCTATATGTGTCATGTAGATGGGTTATTAGGCTTCCTTAGGAAGTCGGCCCAATTAGGGTTAAAGGCAAGTCAAGTCATTGTATAAATAGAGAGTGTGTATCTCTCCTTCTATTCATTCACTCACTCATCCAACTCGCATAGTTGAGAGAGAGGAGTGCGCACAAGTGGAGGAGGAGTAGCTGCTGGAGACATTTATCTTTTGGGATTGATCTTTGTGATCTTTGTATTGAGGCTTATTCTATCTCTGAGGAAGTTGCGGGGTTTCACCTTCTTGGTTTTCCCTGGTGAAATGCTTTGTGTCCATTGTCTCTTGTGATTGTTATGTTGTGCTTGTTATTCTCGTAGTGATCCTAGATAATATTGAATGAAATTATCGAAAATTTAACATGGTATCAAAGCGGTACTAAGAAGAAGACACTGTGCAGCTACGGAAGTTAGGGATTCTTAATTTTTGGGTTTCTCTCCACAGTTCATCAAAGGCAGGAGGCTAGATTGACTCTCCTAGCAAGGGCGCATCTTTCTGTCGAGGCAGAATTCAATTCTGAGCATTTTCAGTTTTTGGCCTGTCACTGCTGCGGGAAATTAGGGTTTCGGAGAAAGTTGGAATTTTTGGAATCTGAGACCACGGCTGGATGATCCTAAGAAAAATAAAAGTTTAGAGACCAAGATAGAACTTTTTGGCTGGGCAGAACCCCGGGCACTATCAAACCCTTGTTTTGGATTTTAACTAGAAAACTAGAAACTGCAGATCCGAAAGTTTCAAAGTCAATTTTGAGGGGTCAAATTTTGCAGACTTCAAAATTGAAGTATACCAACTTCATCAGCTCAGCAAGGCGCATCTTTCCATCCAATCAGAATTTTGAAATTCAAAGTTTGAATTTTTAGGGTTTCTCTAACAAACCCTAATCCAGCTCCAGATCCAGTCTCAGCAAATCAAGTGGTAAGACCTAAATCTTTTATTTCCATTTGAGTTTCTCATTAAGATGTCTCACCACACCAAGCTTGAGGATAAGCTTGAAGGGGCTAATAACTTCCGAGCATGGAAGTATAGGATTGGGTTAATCCTAGAAGAGAATGAATTGGACACCTACATAACTGAAGAGGTTCCAGTTCCAGAGGGAGATGAGGCTAAGGCATTACACAATAAGAACTTGTTCAAGGCCAAGAGAATCATTTTTTATTCTATCAAAGACCATCGCATACCCCATGTGTCTTCCCTAAAGACACTAAGGAGATGTTTGACTTCTTGACCAAGTTGTTTGAAGGAAAGAATATAAATCAGAAGATGACTCTGCGAAACCAATTGAAAAAGGGTAAAGATCCAGAATGGAAAGACCATCCAATCCTACTTTACTAAGGTCTCTCAAAGCAAAGAACAACTTGAAGTTGTGGATGAAGTAGTGGAGAATGGAGAAATTGTGATGACCACATTGAATGGCCTACCTAGGTCATGGGACTCCTTCATCCAAGGTATTTGTGCAAGAAAGAAATTGATCTCTTTCAGTAGATTGTGGGAGGAATGTTAACAAGAATAAGCTAGGCTCGTGGCACGAGAAGAAAAGATGGGAAATGAAGATCAAGCTCTCACAGCACACACCAAGAAAAGTAAGTTCAAGAGGGAGCAATCTTATCATAAGAGATCTTCACACCACCATCAAAAAGAGAAGAAAGATCTGAGATGTTTCACTTGTAATGAGAAGGGACACTTTGCCTCAGAATGTCCCAAGAACATAAATATATCCAACAACAACAACAACAAGAGATATCGTGCTCATTCTGCTGAGGATGATGAACCTCCCAGGAAGAAGACTAAGGTAGAAAGTGAAGACTCTTCAAGTGACAAAGAGTATGTTCTAATCTCTACTCTCACAGGTACTATTACACATGGGTGTAATGATTGCCTTATTGATAGTGGGGCTTCCAAACATATGATGGGATTTAAAGAATCTCTTATGGACCTATCTGAACATGAGTCACCTATAAAAGGAAGTGGTGAAGCCTCAATACCCTATAAAAGGAAGTGGTGAAGCCTCCTATAAGTTAGACTCCAGGAAGTCTTTAAAGATGAAAGATGTTCTATATGTACCTAGACACAAGAAGAATCTTCTCTCCATATCATATTTGGATGCAAAGGGGATGAGAGTTGCATTTATGGATGACCAAGTACTTATGTGGCCAAAAGGTAAGACCATAGATGATGCAGTAGTGATTGGAAAGCAAGATGGAGGATTGTACAAATTGAAGGGACAACCTGAACATGCCATGGTACATGAATCCATGGAGCCAAGTGAACTTTGGCATAGAAGGCTTGCAAATGTGCACTATAGAGCACTACCAATTGCAAGCAAAGCAGTACAAGGTCTTCCTAAAATCCAATCAAAACATGAAGGTGTTTACAAAGGATGTGCAAAAGGGAAGAACACAAAGAAGGCATTTCCAAGCAGTGAAAGCAAGGCAAAAGGAATCTTGGAGATTATCCACTCCGATGTATGTGGTCCGATATCATCCAGTTCTCTGAGTGGGTATGTATATTATGTTTCTTTCATTGATGATTTCTCTAGGAAGACTTCGGTTTATTTCTTGAAGAATAAAGATGAAGTGTTTGATAAGGTCAAGGAATTCAAAGCCTTGATATAAAACCAAACTGATAAGAAGATCAAGACCTTTAGATCCGAAAATGGCAGAGAGTTCACTTCAGGAGACTTCAAGAAGTTATGCAGTGATTCGGGGATTAAGAGGGAGTTGACCACTCCTTACAATCCACAACAAAATGGGGTTGTAGAAAGGAAGAATAGAACAATCTGTTGAAATTTCATCAAGTTAGGGTTGTGTACAGAAAAATAACAATTCATCATACTTTAATGCACAAAGTAGATAAACAAATACTGAAATTAAATATGAAATAGTACAACAGTAACTTCTAACATAATTTTCATCTATTTCAACTTCACACCTTTAGCACTCTCAGGTCGATCACTGTGTTAAAGTACTTTTAACACTACCAGTTAGGTCACTATGCTAAATTAATCTTCAGCAATAAATAATTTAACGACATAATAATAAAAGAGAAGATACTTACTTGTGTGTGAGACCCTTCCTATAAAATACTTAGAAGAGTTACTTACTTTCAGTAAACACTGTGCCTCAGAGAGGCCAGTGAAATCTGGAAACTATCAGACCCTACAAGAGGGTAGTACGATCCAGAGAGAGAGAGATGGCAGGTTGAGATACAGTCAAATAGTCAAAGACAGTCAAGAACACAGTGACAATATTAATCAAGTCTCAGCATAATAGATCTGAATCAAAGACAAGTCTTAGCACATAGATCAGTCCACAAACAAGACTCAGCACAAAGATCTGGCCACAGTAAAGGTTCAGCATATATAAACAAAGTCTGAACACTACAAATAAGGTCTCAGCACACGGAACAGATCATAGCAAGGTTTCAACATATATATCAGTCCCAAATATGGTCGTGCACTATAGATCAGAACTTAACCAAGTCAAATCATAATAGATCTTCCCACAATAAGATCTTAGCCCAAAAGATCTAGTCAAAAGGACATATGTCCTCCATCCAGCAGAGTAAACTAGATCTACAGACCTCACAGCCAACACAGAATGCACCAAGCAAATCAGATAAGCCAACAGGGCTCACGGCCCCTACAATCATGCACTCAGCAAGCTACGGCCTTATCCATTAGGGCTTAGAAACACTCCAATAGGTAACTGTAAGGCAGATCGAACCCCAATAAGGTCTCAACAAGTGGATCGACCCTCAACAAGGGATTCAACAAGCAGATTGGGCCTCACAACAACAAATAGGACTCTACAGCAGCAGATCATAATTCAGACAGACCTATAGCAGGTAGATGAGTCCTCAACAAGGCATACGACCTTCACAAAAACTGAACAGAAGATTCACAAGTCTTTACAAGGTTACGGCCCTCCTAAAAACTGGTTCACAGGTTAGTAACAGTCATCAAGAAAAGAGCTCACGGTTCTGACTTCTATGGTAGCAGTAACCCTCATTCAACCCTTCACGTCAACCTACAGGATCAGATATGAGATAAAGGTAGACTTCAGCAGGGAGTGGCCTCTAAATCAAGCAATATAATCCTTGACGCCAAGTAGCAGAGAAGCTGGAGCTGGGATGTGTGTAGATCATATTAATTGAGAAACACTAGACCTCATTAAATAGGATAATAGGATTATTAAAATAATCCTTTAAATTAGGAATCCGTAGAGTTAGGAAAGATAAAAAAAAATAATAAAATAGTATTTCATTAAATTAGGGAAAGGCCACTTTAAAAAAATAAAGATAAAATAAGAAATATAAGATATAAAATATAAAATATAAAATAAATAAAATAAAAAATAAAAAATAAAAAATAAAAAATAAAAAAATAAAAAATAAAAAATAAAAATAAAAATAAAATAAAAAAATAAAAGAGTCACATAAAGTGGACTAGTACCCATAAGACTAAAACAACAAAGGTGGTATAAATAGAAGGTGGGTCAATGACCCTATTTACCACAAATCAAAGACAGAGTATCACAAGACTTAATAAACAACAAGGTGCAAGGACCAAAAGTAAATCACCCAAGGTGGAAAGGTACAACCAGTCATCTCTCTCTCAAATGTACAAATGTTCCATATAACCTGAAAGTTCATCATCATTGTATAAGGAAGGGTTCACACAGATGATGTGATCATGTGGTCCTCTCAACTGCTCCTTAGGTCAAATGTTAGTAGCTTCCACAAGGGGTGGCCAGTCCCTTGAGAAGACCAACCAACTCATCCATCTCGAAGACCTAGGATAAGAGGACATCACACATCATAATCTTGGTAACTGACCAAGTGCCTCCATTTTCAAGGAATGGCTTCTCAGCCCAAGGCTGAGCCTCAGTCCTAGACTGGGACATGTTGATCAACCATCTGGTCCATGACCAGGTTCTCCATTCTCCCAGAGAATTTTCCTCAACCTCAAGCTGAGCATTCAGTCCTAGACTGAATGTCGATCAACCATCTGCAGGACCTAGGATGTCTCTGTCTCAACCTGCAGGATCTGCTTGGTCCTCGACCAAGAAACTGTCTGGTCCCAGACCAGAATACCCTAGAGACAAATAGGGGCCCTAGCTACATGCTATGGACTTTGCCATGGCATCCATCTTCTTGGTCCTCGACCAAGAACCCCAGGAGACAGCTGGGGGCCCTAGGGTACCTTCTAGGGTCTTACACATTACTCTGCCTGGTTAACTTGACCAGGAACCCTAGTTAACTGACTAGGGTACCATTCTCTCTGAGAATGGGTCTCGCAGCTGCACTAAAAATTAACACTCCCTCTCAGCAAGAGAGGCATTCTCAGCAACACTAAGCTTGTCGAAGACAGGGGCTTAGTCAACACATCTGACAACTGTACCATGTCCTAGTCATGGTAAAACAACCTGTCATAGAATACAGGATTTTCTTAGAGCTTCAAGTAGCTCTAAATGTCAGTAAATACCTTGATCTTATAGATCCATTTGGAAGTTACAACTGGCTTCCCTTGCTGTCTGAGAATCATTATCCAATGTCAACAGGATGTCCGTTATCATAACATCTTTCCAAACTTGATGTTTGGCTATCTTCACATAAGTGGAAGATCCTGAATTAGTGACATAGCTCTTACTAGAGCACCCTTGAATCCTCTCAATAGGCTTCTTAAAGAGATCAACTAAAGGCTTCTTGGCCTTCTCCCTCTGTTTCTCTAAAAGAGATGTCTCATGGACTGGTGCTTCTTGCACTTTCATATTTATACCACTGAGAGGTCACATCTCTTACCTCTTTTCTGCAATCCCACTCTGATGGGGATTCAAGAGCACGTATGGCTCCCTCTTGATCTCTGATCTTCCCAGTTGTTTCACAAACAATATGTTAGATTCTCTTTTTGCTGACACATGGGAGAATACAATATTTAATCCTGCAAATTGTGGAGTCTCTTACTCCCTCTATACCTGAGCACTTAGCTCCCTCTGTAGCTGTGCACTTAACTTGTGCATAAGCAGGATCTGTAAACTTATTATTAGAGCAGGTCACATCAATATTCAACTTCATAGTCAGCAATAATCAATATTGAATTTGCATCCATTCATATATATTGGATAACTATCTAGAATCAATCAAGATCATATAACATGCCATATGTTTCATCATGACAAATTAAAGAATCAAAACTAGTTGCGATAGAAAATTTCTACCCTCTTTATATTTTCCCTATGCAGAACTCACAGTTTGCATCTTGATCTTGTTATCATACTAAACATGTACTTCTCAAGTGTGTAATGGCATCATAATATCATTCATTAGCACAATCTAGGTTAGATCACAGTCCTAGATATAAGAAATCAGATCATGATAATTGTATGCATGGATGAATACTAAAATTCTTTACACTTACATATTCAGATCACAATGAATCATAAGATTTCTAGAAAGTACTATGATCATGTAAGCTTTTGATTACTAGGGATCAAGTCATATAAAGATTTAGGCTGTCTCCTTACTCACCTCAGAGATACATACCTGAGATAAACCTTCTAGTAATGCTAGTAATACTTGACATACTTCTTTTTAGAGAAGGAAGTTCGCAGCCTGCTAAATTCATCATATATTTTCTGCTGTCATATGGATTAGTAGCTTACTGCCACATCTTTCATTTCCAGCCAATAATACTTCGATGTGTTCATGCAATTCTGATTTTCTGATTCCTAATATTCAAACCCTTCTTGCCAACTGGATGAAACCTTTTGAAGTCAAGTTGGTTAGAATTCAAAACCCTATCTTAGGATCTATGTAGACTCTGATAGCCTGCAAAACAGAGTTAGCTACAAGCCCTAAGCTCTGATACCATGTTGAAATTTCATCAAGTTAGGGTTATGTACAGAAAAATAACAATTCATCATACTTTAATGCACAAAGTAGATAAACAAATACTGAAATTAAATATAAAATAGTACAACAGTAACTTCTAACATAATTTTCATCTATTTCAACTTCACACCTTTAGCACTCTAAGGTCGGTCACTGTGTTAAAGTACTCTTAACACTACCAGTTAGGTCACTGTGCTAAATTAATCTTCAGCAATAAATAATTTAACGACATAATAATAAAAGAGAAGATACTTACTTGTGTGTGAGACCCTTCCTATAAAATACTCAGAAGAGTTACTTACTTTCAGTAAACATTGTGCCTCAGAGAGGCCAGTGAAATATGGAAACTATCAGACCCTACAAGAGGGTAGTACAAACCAGAGAGAGAGAGATGACAGGTTGAGATACAGTCAAATAGTCAAAGACAGTCAAGAACACAGTGACAATCTTAATCAAGTCTCAGCATAATAGATCTGAATCAAAGACAAGTCTTAACACATAGATCAGTCCACAAACAAGACTCAGCACAAAGATCTGGCCACAGTAAAGGTTCAGCATATATAAACAAAGTCTGAACACTACAAATAAGGTCTCAGCACATGGAACAGATCACAACAAGGTTTCAACATATATATCAGTCCCAAATATGGTCGTGCACTATAGATCAGAACTTAACCAAGTCAGATCATAATAGATCTGCCCACAATAAGATCTTAGCCCAAAAGATCTAGTCAAAAGGACATATGGCCTCCATCCAGCAGAGTAAACTAGATCTACAGACCTCACAGCCAACACAGAATGCACCAAGCAAACCAGATAAGCCAACAGGGCTCACGGCACCTACAATCATGCACTCAGCAAGCTACAGCCTTATCCATTAGGGCTTAGAAACACTCCAACAGGTAACTGTAAGGCAGATTGAACCCCAATAAGGTCTCAACAAGTGGATCGACCCTCAACAAGGGATTCAACAAGCAGATCGGGCCTCACAACAACAGATCGGACTCTACAGCAGCAGATCGGAATTCAGACAGACCTATAGCAGGTAGATGAGTCCTCAACAAGGCATACGACCTTCACAAAAACTGAACAGAAGATTCACAAGTCTTTACAAGGTTACGGCCCTCCTAAAAACTGGTTCACAGGTTAGTAACAGTCATCAAGAAAAGAGCTCACAGTTCTAACTTCTATGGTAGCAGTAACCCTCATTCAACCCTTCACGTCAACCTACAGGATCAGATCTGAGATAAAGGTAGACTTCAGCAGGGAGCGGCCTCTAAAGCAAGCAGTATAATCCTTGACGTCAAGTAGCAGAGAAGCTGGAGATGGGATGTGTGTAGATCATATTAATTGAGAAACAATAGACCTCATTAAATAGGATAATAGGATTATTAAAATAATCCTTTAAATTAGGAATCCATAGAGTTAGGAAAGATAAAAAATAATAAAATAGTATTTCATTAAATTAGGGAAAGGCCACTTTAAAAAAATAAAGATAAAATAAGAAATATAAGATATAAAATAAAAAATAAAAAATAAATAAAATAAAAAATAAAAAAAAATAAAAGAGTCACATAAAGTGGACTAGTACCCATAAGACTCAAAAAACAAAGGTGGTATAAATAGAAGGTGGTTCAATGACCCTATTTACCACAAATCAAAGACAGGGTATCACAAGACTTAATAAACAACAAGGTGCAAGGACCAAAAGTAAATCACCCAAGGTGGAAAGGTACAACTAGTCATCTCTCTCTCAAATGTACAAATGTTCCATATAACCTGAAAGTTCATCATCATTGTATAAGGAAGGGTTCACACAGATGATGTGATCATGTGGTCCTCTCAACTGCTCCTTGGGTCAAATGTTAGTAGCTTCCATAAGGGGTGGCCAGTCCCTTAAGAAGACCAACCAACTCATCCATCTCGAAGACCTAGGAGAAGAGGACATCACACATCATAATCTTGGTAACTGACCAAGTGCCTCCATTTTCAAGGAATGGCTTCTCAGCCCAAGGCTGAGCCTCAGTCCTAGACTGGGACATGTTGATCAACCATCTGGTCCATGACCAGGTTCTCCATTCTCCCAGAGAATGGTCCTCAACCTCAAGCTGAGAATTCAGTCCTAGACTGAATGTTGATCAACCATCTGCAGGACCTAGGATGTCTCTGTCTCAACCTGCAGGATTTGCTTGGTCCTCGACCAAGAAACTGTCTGGTCCCAAACCAGAATACCCTAGAGACAAATAGGGGCCCTAGCTACATGCTAGGGACTTTGCCATGGCATCCATCTGCTTGGTCCTCGACCAAGAACCCTAGGAGATAGCTGGGGGCCCTAGGGTACCTTCTAGGGTCTTACACATTACTCTGCCTGGTTAACTTGACCAGGAACCCTAGTTAACTGACTAGGGTACCATTCTCTCTGAGAATGGGTCTCGCAGCTGCACTAAAAATTAACACAATCGTGGAAGCAACACGGGCAATGCTTCATGACCAAGATCTACCCATGCACCTGTGGGTAGAAGCAGCAAGGACAATTGTATATGTGAAAAACAGAACACCTCACAAGATTCTTGACAACAAGACACCAGAAGAAGTTTTCTTTGGTAAGAAACCAGAAGTTAGCCATCTCAGGATATTTGGTTGTCCAGTATATACACATGTTCCAAACGAAAAGAGGACAAAGTTAGATCCTTCAGGAAAGAAGGGTATGTTTGTGGGTTACAATGAAAGATCGAAAGCATACAGAATCTACTTTCCAGGGTTCAAGAAGATTGACATCAACAAGGATGTGACTTTTGATGATGACTCAGCATACATAAAATCAAGGAAGACACATGTTGAAGACAATGAAGAACCAAGAGTACCCATATTACAAGACACCATTATGAACGAAGCAATTAGTGGATCGTGAAATAGAAGATCCAAAAGAACCTATAGATCCACCCCGTGAGAAGAACTCTCATAATAGGAAACAAGCATGAGCTAGAGAGCTCATCCAAGATGCAGAAAAGGTATGGTATTCCAGAGGAGGAACACGGAGAAAAAAAAGGACTAGGTCACACACCATTGTTGGCGGGCATTTCTACCCTATAGCAAGGAAACTAATGCTATCAACTTGGTTGGGGTGACAGGTAAGTGTATTGATGCTATTACAGAGGCATTTACAAAAAGAAATAAGTTGTAGATTTAGGGAACACACCTTTTAACCGAAATCTGATCCTAGCCTTGACTCGATCTCATGTTCAGCTTCCAAATCTACCTTTCCTTCAGCAAAATGCAACAACAATACCTTTCTCAAAACATTTTGGGCAATATATAAAGCTTGAAATAAGCAAAAGCAATGTTTAACATTCAGCATTGACCAAAATAGATCCAACTTAAGATGCCATTTCATAACACATTCAAATTGGAACAAGAAAAACACTTCAACCTTTATTTGTCAAAATAGAATGATGTACAAGTATACCTGATAATGAAACAGGCTCCTGCAACTAGATTCTAGGCTCTGGCTTGGATGTCTTCTGCAACAAATCCTCCAATACAAGCTTCTTCAAAGTTTTTCCATTAATCAATCTCACTAACTCCAATTTCTAACCCTTCTCCTTTAACCTTCTTGGTATTTATAGGATTAAAGAAGCAGTTCAGGTCGAAATGTAGTTATGGAGGAAGTTGGGGGAGTTAGGAAACTGCCATCAACTAATCCTCCTCAATGAATTAATTTATTTTTTAATCATCTTTTAAGATGTACGTGACTCTTCTTCAGTGGAGTAGCGTATAGGGCGCTACCCTAGTGTTTAACAACTAGCGCTCATTCAATTTTAAATGTTGAGCGCTACTTTGCTACACTGGAGTAGCGTATACTTGGATATGGGCGCTACTATTATACAGTGGAGTAGCATATGGGCGCTAGTCTCTTTGAGTAGAGTAGCGCTCATATCTCAAAATGATATTTTTTGTGTTTTTCTAGTAATGTCGGGAAATGGAATGAGTTGTCATATCATCCAAGGTCAACATGCTCCTCCATCCAAATTGTCCTTTTGTGTGATCAGCAGCTCAGGGTGATTACGGACGGAGAGGTGCAAGTTTGACCTATAACAGATGCCCCATAATGTGTGAGGTCAGAGGGAAACGATGGCCGAAATACATTATAATCCAAAGCCAGAGGAGGAGCATAGAACCGCAGAAAACAAGTCACAAGAAACCTGCAACAAAGATCAAGGTCAGCGAGCAATTACATTTTTGACATCTTATAGATGTGTAGTGTGATACAACATGATCTCCGATACATAACAAGGAGATGTATATAAAGCATGGCCACTTGAAATACAAGCGTGGATCCATGTCAAACTGAGAGATCATAGCCATAACAACAAACTGGATCTATGTCTCATGGAGAGCCAAATATAAGTGAGGCTCAGTCTTGCGCAACTTGGGTGATAACAAAATGAGGTAATGTCATCAAAATCCCAAGGTCTTCATCCCAAAACAACCCTAGGTACAAACCCTAACCATGTGAATAGATGATTTGATAGTCGAACATGGAGGGGATCGTTTGATTACCGGTCATTGATGTATACCGTTAACAAACGCGAGGACTTCCACCGATAATGATGATGGGGTCCAAGGTACCAAGTACGATTCGCCAAATGTGAATAGATGGACTTGGAGTCGAACATTTGGAAATCCTATCGAAGAAGAGACATTGATGTATTCTCATCATTCAACAGCGAGGAAAATTGCCACTGGTGACTGCAATCTCCAAGGTACTAACCGAAACTCTAAACTTCAATCCCAGAATAATGATTTGGTGTCGATGGGAAGAAGTCCATTGGAAGGGAGGCCTTAAGGCATCCTCCATCATCCAACTCGAGGAACACTCAACTGGTAAGAGCTGATATGGAATAATATGTAACAAGACTGACACTAGGAAGGCCGACACATGAGGTTAAGGTAAACTGCAGAATGGCCGACACAGGGTATATCCTTGAACATTGAGCACGACACAAAGTGACTCGGGCAGTTTCTGACATAATGGGGTAAATAAGTCTGAAATGTAAGAGACATTAACAGACCCTCCATATGGTTGGAAGAATAACCAACCGGGGAGTAAATAACTCGGAGGAAAGGTTCACCCTGAGGCCAAAAACTAAACCCAACCGACAAGATAGACTCAAGTAGGTGTTGTGTTCAAGGATAGAACTTGACTGAAAACTGCCTGTGACAATGAAGATATGATATGTCTTTCCCGTTCCTTATTCTTTTTAGATAAAAGAATACCCTTCTTGTTGTTTTTATGAGTCCAAGAAAGAATGAAAACTCAATAGGTCCAACCATGTAAATAGTTTAGCGAGCCCATGGGAGGAAGACTCAGGACCCTCTTCATAATTTATAGAGTTCGAAGAGGAGATAGAAGATTACTCTATATGTATTGATCTCTGGATTTTAATATCGAGCCGAGATCTGTTCTTGCTCGCCGGTGTTTTCAATTTTAAGGAGTCTGAAAAACTTAAACAATAACTCCATATATCTGCTCGTGGATTTTATTATCGAGCCAAAGCAGATTAATGCTCGCCGGTGTTTTCCTGTTTATAGAGTCTGAAAAACTTAAACAATCCTCTTTTCACCTATCCGTGGATTTTATATCGAGCCCGGATTGGTTTGTGCTCGGCGGTGTTTTCTTGTTTATAGAGTTGAAAAACTTAAACAGTCCTCTACATACCCTCTCATGGATTTCACATCGAGCCCGAGTAGGTGAATGCTCGCTTGGTATTTTCATATTTAGAGAGTCTAAAAACCCTAAAGAGTGACTCCAAAAGGTCCTTTTTCGTACAGTTAGTCTCCTCCCCCGAAAAAGTATAAAACAATGAAAGGAGAACTCTTCTAGCGCATACGGGAGTATACCTAGAGTATACCTTTTCCGTAGTTAATCCACTGAGGCCTGGAAAAGGGGTAATTCTATACCTGAGTGGATGAACCTTCGGATACTTTAACGAGCTCGAAGAGGACAAGTTTTCTCGGCAATCTTGTTTAGGTTTAGATAGTCCAAACAAGAGCTTAAAATGACTTAAAGGTCAACTTCTAGGATCATAGCTTCATGCCCTGCCAAAACTAGGTCTTCAACAAAATATTAGTCGATGCGGCAAAAATATTAAATGATATATGAATTCGGAATGTTTAGCTAACTGACAAGGTCTATCATCAAGAAATTTGAGCTTAGGAGACGAATCCGACAACAATTAGGTGAAAATTGAGTTTGGATCAGTGTTATACCGTATTGTGTGTTTCAATTAATTAATTAGGGTTTTTGAAAGTTTTGAAACTATGGAAAATTAACAAATATGGGTAAAAATCAAAATCCAATTTATATATAATTTCATTGTTTAAAAAATCAATTTTCAATTTGTTTGTAGGGCAAAAATTGGGGCAACATTTTGCAAGTTTCAAATCTCCATTGCGATCGAACCGAGCATCCAATCGTCACACTTCCTCCACCAAGTAAGTTGAAATCCACCTATCTTGCATTTCAATGGTTTATTTTTCAATTTTTGAGCAAAAATAGCCTTGCAACGTGATGCTCACAAGCGTTTATGCGCGAGCGCTACTGTGTATACACAAGAGTAGCGTACAAACGCAATGGGCGCTACTTTGCTCAAACAGAGTAGCGCCTACACGCTACTGTGTTGTATACACAGTAGCGTACATATTTGCAAAGCTACCTACAAGCGCCGAGACTCAAAAAAATTTGGTTTTTTGTGCAGGATGGTCTTACAATGGAGGGAAAGGGAGCATGAAGACATGGATAGGTTAGCCATGCAAGACCCGACTACCCTCCATGCGCTCCGAAGGTGCGGTTTGTTGAAATTTTATCGAACCGTAAACATGCGGGCATTAAACAAACTGTTTCGAAGACTGATTCAGTATTGGGATGTCGATACTAATACCTTCATCATCCGCAGGCAAACTCTTGAGCTTACCGTTGAGGACATATACTTTATTACCGGTCTCTCAAGGAGAGGAGACGTAATCAATCTGAAAGGGTCTTCTCATTTGGGTGCACG
Organism: Larix kaempferi; assembly: GCA_027924585.1. NCBI lineage: Eukaryota > Viridiplantae > Streptophyta > Pinopsida > Pinales > Pinaceae > Larix > Larix kaempferi. Next base: position 19,970,478 of record BSBM01000155.1, on the reverse strand, counting down.
ATCAGTGCAAGAATATGTGAATACATACTGTGTTGCCGGAGCAGAAAAATCGGGAAGCCAAGTCCTGATTTCAACTATTGATGGTCTCCCGCTGAAAGTGATAGTGAGCATGATCAACCGGGTAGCCGGTAGTGCATCACAACACTTAGCTTCCAGGCATTCGATGAATATTGGTGTACAGTGCTTACACGGCCATGTTTATGATTGGAGTACTAGTTTGCTGGCAAACATGAAGTCTCAATTGACAGGTTGCAAATCCGGCACAATGAAGAATTTTGGGTATGGAAGTATTTTGTGTACTTTCTTCTTCGAGAGGATGCCTGCTATTAGTTTGGGGATGCCTCTACCACAGATTAACCCCCGTGAGCCCAGACTAGGCCGTTGGGGTGACATTTTTCTCCGCCAGGGTGGTGGGGAAAGTCACTATTGTTACCATACTGTTGACTTCTGGGGGTGGTGGGAGAGGCAAGTACCCGCTTTTGAGCAGTTTCCCTATGCTGGATTGGATTTCCGTCACGATCCAGAGCCGGTGCTTCCGCCAGGTGGAGCCTGGGGAGATATTGGTATGTTTAAATTTTGAGAATTTATTTAATTTTTCAAACTTTTTCAAGTATTTGATTTTTATGAATGAGTTTTGGAGTTCTAATCAAGTGTCAAATGCAGATGTTGGGCCTGTTCGTCCTGAGGGCCATCCTACCATCTATGTGAGGCCAGCAGATATTACCGCAGCGGATGCTATGTTGGGAACCCTGGAGAGGAAAATGAGTCGGTTGACTCATGAGATTCCTGCATGCCGCATGGACCAGATACCTGTTGACATGCAGGAAGATGTTGTTGGGGTGCCCCCAGCATGGCTTAGGGTGCTGCGGCGGATTGCTAGACTAGTGATATGTTATCGCAATGCGGTAGATGAGGAGGAGGTTCCTCCTTCTCCATAGGAGAAGAAAACATTCTATGTATATATTTTTGAGGCTACTATGCCCAGCTTTTGTACTTTTATGACTTGACTTGAGAGACTCATGACTCAAAACTCATATTTTTTGATACGGTACCAGTTATATACAGTATCGGTTATTTACATGTGTATGCGTTTTAAATTTTATGTGTGTAATGTTGTTTATAATGTATGATGCAAATGCCAGTCTAACACATAGTTTGCTAATGAATCAGCTAAAGTGTTTAAACTTCTCGGAATGTGTTCATATCTGATAGAATGAAATTGTCTTTCCAATAGTCTAACTCGTAGAAACTGACGTAGCAATCCTGGATCCCTGATCTGATAGACACATGTTAACTGAAATACAATTAATTGTGAGTCAAGCCTTACCTCCAGGTATGAAATGCCATGACTGAGAGCATCTCGGAGAAGTTCTATAACTGCACTGTATTCAGCCACATTATTCGTGGTAGGTCCCAAACAAACCCCCCCCGAAGAGACAAGTTGGTCAGCGGGTGAGTAAATGACCCAAGCTGCTGCAGCCAACTGACAGATGTGGCAACTGGCGCCATCAGCAAATCCTAAGAAATGTGCAGTTGACATCTGGTACACAAACGAAACACACATAAGATCACCTAACGAGCATAACAAAACTAGCTTTACAAAAATATACAGCTATGTTACAAGAAAAAGTATTTCAGCCTAGGCATAGTACTTCTTCAGGTAGAGCCCATTTCTAGGCTCGGCCAACTTATTACCTTCGTAATCTACCAGTTCGTAGGCACCTTTCTTCAATACCTTAGAAATTATATAAGGTCCGAGCCACCTGGATTTGAATTTACCGAGTCCTAAAGGTTCTTTGTCTTGATCCCAAAGTAGGACCAAATCTCCCTCAATGAAAACTCTAGGTTTGACGGATTTGTCGTATTGTCCTTTGACTCGTTTTTTGTGAACCTCGTTTGTTGTAAGCGCATCCCAGCGCTGTTCATCTAGATGTTCTAAGTGTAACAAATGTTCTTCGAGTATTGAAGTATCGGGTAGTAACTGAACTGCTAGTTTTAGCGAAGGAATCTCGCATTCAATCGGCACAACTGCTTCTATCCCATGCACAAGTTGGAAGGGAGAGAAACCGGTAGCAGTCTTAACATTGGATCGGTAAGCCCAAAGAGCTGGGTACAGCATGATGTGCCAGTCATTTCGACTGGAATTAACAGTTCTTTGCAGTATAACCTTTAAAGTTTTCTTCACTGCTTCAACTTGTCCATTCGCCTGAGCATAGTATGAAGACGAATGTTCTTGTCGAAAACCAAGCATTGTATATAACTCAGTCATCATGCTATTTTGGAAATGACTGCCATGATCAATCACTATCTCTTTAGGTATGCCAAACCGTGCTATGATCTGATAAACACGAAATAAGCGGCAGTTTCTCCATCTGCCTTAACAGTAGGCATTGACTCTGCCCACTTAGTAAAGTAGTCAACGGCAACGATGATGTAATGATGTCCTCCAGTTGAAGTTGGATTGCATGTCATGAAATCAACCCCCCATTTTGTGAAGGGACCTGCTGTAATTACAGGATGAAGAGGAGTTGGGTGTGCCCTCATTTTCTTAGTGAAAAACTGACACAGTCGACAGTGTTTCACTGCTTCCACACAATCTTTAAAGATCGTGGGCCAAAAATATCCGGCACGCAGTATCTTCTGAGCTGTCGCCAACCTGGAAAGATGTCCCCCACAAGCTCCACTGTGGGCATCATTTAATATTGCTTCAGCTTCTTCCCGAGTTAAGCAACGTCGTAAAATGGAATCTACCCCACGTCGATATAAAGTATCTGAGATAATAAGGTAGTTCTTTGCATGGCTTTTAAGTTTGCGACGCTCTTCTCGGGAGAAAGTGGTAGGACACCTCAAAGTCTGGAGATATATTAAGATATCTCCGTACCATGGGTCAGAGCAGGCAATGAGGAAGATATGTTCGTCAGGGAATGATGTTTCTTCCTCAACGCGTTCTAGGTCACTTGGAAATTCTGAGATTAATTCTGCGAACACTAGTGATTTTTTCGACTTGGCTGATTGGAATACCAAATCGAATTCCTGTAGAATCACAATCCATTTGTTGTATTTCCCACCGATGATTCGTCGGGTGAGAACGTACTGGAAAGGATTGACTTCTGCTATCACTGTAGTAGTTCGTAAAAGTATATAGTGACGAAGCCTCTGTACCGCATAGACCGCAGTAAGTGCTAACTTCTCAACATGCGAGTATTTAACCTCAGGAGCTATCAATGCGCGAGAAAGATAGTAGACAACATGTTCTTGGAACATATCATCTTCCTGAACCAAAACTATACCAATTGTAGTAAGAGACGCTGCCAGGTATAAAAGAAAATATTTTGAGTAATCTGGCGGGCTCAACAAGGGTGCTGAAAGGAGTGCCTTTTTTAAAGCTTCAAAGGATGCTTGTGCAGCTTCGTCCCACACAAAGTAGGAATATTGTTTGAGTAGCCTCATAAAACCTTTGGTAACTTTGGCGTAGTTTATGATAAATCGCCGTAAGAAATTAGACATGCCTTGCAGACTTTGAAGTTGTCGCAAGGTGCGAGGAGGAGGCAGATTTACAATCGCCTCAACTTTAAGTGGGTCAACCATTATACCACGATTAGAGACAATGAAACCCAGTAAACGTCCCAATTCGACACAGAACACACATTTATTCGGATTCAAACGAATCTTATATTTTCTGCATCTTTCGAACACTTGTCTAAGATGATCTGGATGATCCCATCTCTTTCGAGATCGCGCCGGGAGGTCGTCCAAGTAAGGTTCTACAATGTGTTTGATATCATGAAAAGCAGAATTCATTGCGCGCTGGAAGGTAGCTCCAGCATTCTTCAAACCGAATGGCATTTTCTGATAAGCGAAGGTCCCCCATGGGCAAATGAAAGTTGTTTTATGTTGGTCTTCAAGTTTGATTTCTATCTGATTGTAACCTGAAAAACCATCCATGAAAGAGAACATCTCGTGTCCTGCACAAGCATCTATAATTTGATCAATAAATGGTGTGGGGTAGTTGTCTTTCGGGCAAGCTTTGTTTAAATCCCGGAAGTCAGTACAGACTCTAATGGTACCTTGCTTTTTATCAACCGGAACGGGGTTTGAAACCCATTCCGTCACATCAATCGGATAAATGAAACCGGCTTTGAGCAAATTTTCAACCTCCGCCTTAATGGCGGCCGCTTTTCTAGGGTTTACGGGACGGAGCTTTTGTCTCACAGGTTTCGCGTTAGGGTACGTCGTGATGACATGCTCCACAATGGTTGGGTCAATACCTGGCATCTCCTCATATGACCAGGCAAAAACGTCGCGGAATTCCTTAAAAAGTTTTGTATACAGAGCTATCTCTTATGGAGAACAGTGTGCACCAATAAAAATATTTTCCACGATCCCAAGTTTGGTGGAAATGTTGATTGGAATTGTTCTTGAAATATTAGCCATATTTCCTTCAGCATAAACAGCTCTTGAAGTAGATGGAGAAGATGACAAATCAACCAATCCACCGGGTCTCACAGGGAATTCTCCTCTCTCAATTCTGTCTAGATCTGGAAGTATGTAGGACCTATGATGCATATGTTCCCAAGGTTGGTCCAGGCCCATCATAACTTCTAAGATGGCTTCATCAGATGGCAAAACCGTATCTAAACAATCGAACGAGTGAGTAGAATTCAGTGACCATGCCGGAGCATAGTCCATATCTGACTCGACAGAGACTGGTGGAGTCATGATATGTTCCATTGCAGCGTGTTGAGTTTCCATATAGGCCACTTCTGCAATGGAGGGAGGCACACAAGGTTCTGACGTGGTAGGAAGGATCCAAGGATCAGTTCTTAAACCGACCGTAAATGTTTCGGTAGCAGTACCCACATCAGAACGCATAAAAAGAATAGGGGAGGGGATGTCGAAAGTGCCTATTAACGAACCATACAACCCTGCTCCTAAACTCTCCTTAATCAGGGCGGTTTGATCAACCAAAGGAATCGTGGTTTCCGAAGAAGTCTGGTGTTTTCCTTGAGTGAAAGAAAGTTGATCGACTGTAATGATCTTACCTTCAAATGGGAACATAACCACTCGAAAAACTGCCGATGCTATAGCTTGCATGGCATAAGTCCAACTCCTGCCTAATAACATATTGTAATCGAGCGGAGCGTCCAGAACTTCTATTTCAACAGCAATTGTCTTACCGGCCAAAGTGACATCAAATGATGGCAAAACTCCGTGTGGATGGAAATTTCTACCATCAAATGCAGTAAGCAATGTGTTGGAAGGGGCTAACTCAGGAGAACCTAAAGCTTTCCAATAGGAAATCGACATTACGCAAGTCGACGCTCCCTCATCTACTACAGCTCGTCTGATGGTCATTGGACCATGAACGACCTCAATCTGAAGGGCAACGTGATATGGTAACCGGTATTTGACATCAGTCATATCAAATCGCGCAGACATGTTGGAGGACTCCATACTCCCAATAGCTGCCAGAAGTGCATTTCGTTGTAAAGGACAACTCTGCAAGACTTCTAGAGTAGACATGGCACAATGGGTTTGGGATAAATCTTCAACCACATTGTAGTTAGAAGCAGCCCGTGTGTTGGGATTGTGCGATGCCCTCTTCAAGACACCTTTCGGAATCTTGGGCATTGGGTCCACAGGTATGTGGAGTGGAGGGGAGGATTCAGGAATCTCCTTATCCTTTTTCTGCGCTTTCGGGGTATAGTTCCTGGCTCTAGTTTGCAAAAGTGCATCTGAATTAACCATGTTTATAAATGTTTGATCAACCAAAGCGTGCGAAGTGCCCCCAGTTTTGGAGGTGCCAGAAGTTGAGCCTTTCTCTTTAGGAAATGGATCTTTCAGGATGGCGGGCTTCTTTTCTCTTAAAAGCTTCTGGGCTTCTTCAAGCAGAGGGCATTGGTGAGTAAGGTGGTTCTGCTTGCAAAGTTTACAAGGGAACTTAACCTTCTTTTCTTCCTTGTTACCCTCTTCGGCATTGTCTTTTTTGGGCTTTTGTTGGTTCCCCTCTCCTTTCTTTCCCTTCTTTTTGTTATTGGGCTGCCGAGGGCCCTTTTGATTGTTCTGAACCTGATTGACAGGCTCAGACATAGAAGGAGAGGTTGTGACGGAAGAAATATCTGCAGTCGAATGTTTGACAGTTAAGGCTTGGACCTGTTTGGTCAGTGCTTCGAAGGCTGCAGAGTTAACTGAACCCACTATGCCGTCAGCATGTGGTCCAGGTTTGGATCTACTCAGATCAGTGTTTGATCTCGGTGCGTCAGGTATAATCTCGTACAGTAAACCAGATTGTGCATATACAAGGTCTAACTGTTGAGTCCTTAAGATGGCTTCTTCTTCATTGGATACTCCAGATGTCGCTACTTCCTTAGAAATATAAGGTAGGAGTGATTTCAGGTACCACTCAAGCAGGAACTCTGGAGGAATGTTGGCCTTTATGAGCCTCTTCCGTCTTCGCCACTCCCGAATGTGGTCAGATAAGTGAGTGGCTTTGTTTTGTCTAAAAGTAGACAAAAGTTCTGTTCTGGCATCATACCGAACAGGAAGCTGGAAATGGTTCAAAAAGATGGTTGCTAGGTCCCCAAAACTAGAGAAAGTAGCCGCAGGTAGTTCAATGTACCATTTGGCTGCAGGACCAGTTAAGGTCCTTTGAAACAATCTCAATCTGATGGAATCCTCGTTTAAGGAATTGGAAGAACACCAAAGGTGGAAGGTAGTGACATGGTCACTGGGATCTTCACCTGTTTTGGCTTGGAATTTTGGTATATCCGAAGGTAATTTGGTGGGAACTGATGGCCACGTGGCATTATGACACACAGGATCATTTGTCAGTTTAGAAAGGTCTGGCAAATTCAAAGTTGCCAGGAAAGGTAGACGAGGTCGGTAAGATGATGCTTGATAAGGGGAACCACTCATCGTTTGTCCCATGAATTGTTGGTAGGGGTTTCCCCCAGCCATCTGGTGATAAGGGTTGCCCCCGGCCATGTGCTGATAGGATTTGCCACCTACCATATGTTGATAGGGGTTGCCCCCAGTTAACTGTTGATAGGGGTTACCCCCAGGTATTTGTTGGTAGGGGTTGCCCCCTGCCAGCTGTTGTTGTTGTACGAAGGAGTTATTAAAATTTCCCCACCCATACGAGAGTGGATTAGTGCTTTGCGGGTTCGTCCACTGTGGCTGGGTGTTAGCCCCGCCATATTGCTGGTTAAAGATATTACCCCCTCCCCCTGAGAATAAGGAAAAAGGGGTGTTACCTGCAGGCATGTTACCTTGATTCAAGTTAGGGCCTACAAAGGTATTGAAACCAGTAGAAGCTGATGTGGACGGTGCAGTCATGGTACCCATGACTGGCATGTTTGCAGAAGCACTTGGTCCTACCACAGGTGTGGAAACCCAAGTACTAGGAATCTGATATAACGGTTGGGAAGTAGAAGGTGTTGCACAGTTGGTCGTACTGCTAGGTCCAACAGTAGGTGTAGGAATAGATTCCATCATTGTAAAACTAGGCATACCTAATGTACTAGTGTTGAAACTGAAAGATGGAGTAGGTACAGATGTGGTTTGTGCCTGACCAGGTGTAGCAGTAAAAGAAGGGTTAATTGTGCTGGTGTTCATACCTAAAGTGGGAGTTTGGGGGACCCCCTGTTCACCTCCTGATTTAGACATCAGATGTCCGGAAAAGGAAAGATCTGCATTGAAAAGGGGTTGTTGGAAACCAACAGGTGACAGAAGCGGAATTCTAGTATTGGTTAAGGGAGGATTGAAAGGAGTGCTATACTCCGTGGAAGTAAGATCTTCCACCTCAACAGTACTAAAGTGTTGTTGATCTGTGGTACCTGGTAGTGGTTCCTCAGGAACCTCAATTTCAAGGTTTTATGTTACAAGTATTTCTTCAAGCAATTATATTTCAGAGGTAATTTCTGAAGAAATACCGGGGTTTACCCGCTGTCGTCTGGCTGGTTGTATAGGTTCTATTCTAACTGGTGGAAGGTTTTGAATCCTTCTCGATCTACGGAGTTGTTGATTCTCCGTGATTATAAATAAAAATAACAAGCTAGAACCTAGTGGCCACTACAACTAGAGGGCAAATAGCACACCAACTAAAAAAACAAATTCCTAAGTATACAAACCAATCAAACAAAGGTGCCTTCCGGAGAAGAGTCTGGGATGATGAGGGCCCAGAACAGATCAACGAAGGAAGAAAGACAGTTACCCGGGGTCCACAATACAATGACTAAGGGTGCAAGTGCTGGAATCACCCAACCGCCCTCCCAAAGACCTGCAAGGGGTTTCCTCCCACGTCTGTCTTAGGTACAGCAAATATACCCTCTGTTGTCACCTGTGTATTAACCTAGAGTCTGATACTATGGATACCACAACACCGAAAATTCCTGGGGGAACAGTCACCGGTCGAATCAGAAAGCGTGGGCAGGGTAGCTAAGCCCGAAACTCGAAAGAGTCCCCAATACGCAATCTGATCCTAGCGTATGCTCGAACAGCAAGTAGGAGGAGTATTCCCACAAACTGATCACACAATGACCTACTGCATAGATCCCAGGCAAATTTTGAGTGAGGTGGGTTTACCTATGATAGTCTCACTACGATTTTTGCGCAATGTGTGATCTTGGGTGGTTTAAGGTGATTTAAACCCAAGACCCTAACCAAAACTAGTTGGTGTAGTGTACCCTAAAAAGAAAAATGTTTCTATTTCATTTTATTAGTAAATTTTAGGGTTGTTATTACTCAAAAAGGGTAGTGGGTGTGTGAGCATGGTTATAACAAGAAAACAAAAGTGCAAATATAATTCAAACTTTCCTACAACAAAGCTCTTTTCATTTATTTTTTTTATCTACTTCTTTCCAAAACTGAAAATCTAAGCAAACCTATTAAAAAAAAAAAATATTTTCTTTTTTGAAAATATACAAAATATACTAAGTTATCTTGTAATAACAAAAAACAAGTTCTATTTAAGCTTAAAATACCAATTTTTTTTTTTGCTTTTTCAATAAACGAAAAAGAACTATGTAAAAATGGAAAGCCAAATAAAACTTTATATGCAATGTGTGTAAGTATGGGTAAAAGTTCTTAGGCCTATAGCTGTCGAAACCCTAGCTCGAGAAAGACTTGATCTACAGGTTTTTTACAAAGAAAAAGCCTATAAACTTGAGAACAAAGTGGAAGAAAACAAAGGAGAAAGACACCAAAGGACTGACCTAAAGTATCTAGCCCTAGGAAGACCACTATGCCAAGCACAAGTAGACAAGCAAGCTGCCTTACTAACACAAAGAAACTGAGAAAATGAACTAGCCTACAGCTGTTTAAGAGCACTTGCAACCAGCAAAAAGACAAGAAGTCCTGGAAGAATGAAACTTGACCGAAAAGAAGACACCCTAGATGCTCTACCAAGGACCAAACCCTAAAACAAAGGATGGGAGTAGTAGAGAGCAGACAACATCACCACAAACAGCAGATACAGGAGTATGCAGGTTTGTAAGCTAGCAACAGGTAGTCAGGGTCCAAAAAAGTGGAAGTGCTCAACACCAAACACTCCCTAGTCTTCAAAAAGTCAATAAAAGTCCCAAAAGTTCCAACGGTCAACAAGCGGTTCAAAAAATGGAAAAAAATTTAAGGAAAGGTTCTATGACTTGACCAAAGGTTAAAAACCTCATGCAACCATCAAAGGGATCCTACAGCACAGTCAGCAACTCACCAAAAGGTTTAAAACACAAGCAAACCAAAAAGGAATGCTACAAAAAGTGTACTCTACTGTGTAGTAGAGCAACTCGCGCCCCGACTGAAACGGGCGCTACTGTATATATAGCACAGTAGCGTATGGGCGCTACTGTATATATAGCACAGTAGCGTATGGACGCTACTGTATATATAGCAGAGTAGCACTCATATCTCAAAGGCTTGAAAACTGACTTTGGAAGGTATCAAAAACTGATGAAAGCATGCAAGAAACAGGCAAGGGATACCTAAGAAGTTTCTTGACACATCAAAGAAGTCAAAACAATCTGAGAAGACACACAAGAACAAGGTTTCCTAAAGCCAAAAACTCTATTTCCCTAGCGGAGTCGCCAGTCTGTTGGCGGGCATTTCTACCCTATAGCAAGGAAACTAATGCTATCAACTTGGTTGGGGTGACAGGTAAGTGTATTGATGCTATTACAGAGGCATTTACAAAAAGAAATAAGTTGTATATTTAGGGAACACACCTTTTAACCGAAATCTGATCCTAGCCTTGACTCGATCTCGTGTTCAGCTTCCAAATCTACCTTTCCTTCAACAAACCTGCAACAACAATACCTTTCTCAAAACATTTTGGGAAATATATAAAGCTTGAAATAAACAAAAGCAATGTTTAACATTCAGCATTGACCAAAATAGATCCAACTTAAGATGCCATTTCATAACACATTCAAATTGGAACAAGAAAAACACTTCAACCTTTATTTGTCAAAATAGAATGATGTACAAGTATACCTGATAATGAAACAGGCTCCTGCAACTAGATTCTGGGCTTTGGCTCTGCTCTGGCTTGGATGTCTTCTGCAACAACTCCTCCAATACAAGCTTCTTCAAAGTTTTTCCATTAATCAATCTCACTAACTCCAATTTCTAACCCTTCTCCTTTAACCTTCTTGGTATTTATAGGATTAAAGAAGCAGTTCAGGTCGAAATGTAGTTATGGAGGAAGTTGGGGGAGTTAGGAAACTGCCATCAACTAATCCTCCTCGATGAATTAATTTATTTTTTAATCATATTTTAAGATGTACGCGACTCTTCTTCAGTGGAGTAGCGTATAGGGCGCTACCCTAGTGTTTAACAACTAGCGCTCATTCAATTTTAAATTTCGAGCGCTACTTTGCTACACTGGAGTAGCGTATACTTGGATATGGGCGCTACTATTATACAGTGGAGTAGTGTATGGGCGCTAGTCTCTTTGAGTAGAGTAGTGCTCATATCTCAAAATGATATTTTTTGTGTTTTTCCAGTAATGTCAGGAAATGGAATGAGTTGTCATATCATCCAAGGTCAACATGCTCCTCCATCCAAATTGTCCTTTTGTGTGATCAACAGCTCAGGGTGATCACGGACGGAGAGTTGCAAGTTTGACCTATAACAACCATCTATGTTGCCTTACTCTGTGACATAATGAACAAATAACCTTCCAGTTATGAAAAAGCAGTGAAAAATAAAGAATGGAAGGATTCCACGATCGAGGAATATTAGTCGATCATGAAGAATGATGTTTGGGATGTGGTCCCAAGACCAGAAGGGAAGTCTATTGTGACATCCAAGTGGATCTATAAGATCAAGCATGTTGCAGATGGAAACATAGAGAAATACAAGGCAAGGTTTGTGGCTCGTGGCTTCTCCTAGAAAGAAGGGATAGATTATGAAGAGACTTTTGCACCTGTATCCAGATACACTTCCATCATATCAGTACTTGCTCTGGCTGCAGTAATGAAGTTGACAATACACCCGATGGATGTCAAGACATCTTTCTTGAATGGTGTAGTCGAAGAGGAAGTGTATGTGGAGCAGCCACTCAGTTTTGAGACACATGACAGGGAGTCATATGTGTGCAAGTTAAAGAAAGCCTTGTATGGCTTGAAGCAAGCACCCAAGACATGGTACGGCGGGATAGACATCTTCCTGACCAGTTTGGGCTTTACCAAGAGTAAAGCGGATTCCAAAATTTACTACAAGGTTGAGGAAGGCAATCCAGTGATACTCCTATTGTATGTGGATGACCTATTTATGACAGGTGAGGATAGGTTGATTGCCGACATGAAGAGGAAACTTGCTGCCGAGTTCGAGTTGAAGGACTTGGGTATGATGCATTACTTTCTAGGTATGGAGATGTGGCATAGTGCAGATGGAATCTTCCTTGGACAAGGGAAGTATGAAGTAGAGATCCTGAAGCGGTTCGGGATGATGGACTGCAAGGCCATGGCCACACCTATGGAATCGAACCTGAAGCTATTGAGTGATGCTTCATCAGAGTCGGTTGATGCCACGGTGTATCGTCAGATGATTGGGTCCTCGATGTACCTGACGAACACGAGACCAGATATTTGCTTTATGGTGAACACCTTGAGCCAGTTCCTGATAGATCCTAAACATGTTCACCTGATTACTGTAAATCATATTCTGAAGTACCTGAAGGGTATGGTTGATTATGGGCTCAAGTATGATGCGAATCAAAAGTTTAACCTGGAGGGTTATGTTGATTCAGATTGGGCAGGCAGTGCTGCATATAGGAAGAGCACTTTAGGGTGTTGCTTCAGTATGAGATCAGGTGTGATCTCTTGGTTTAGCAGGAAGCAATCCTACGTAGCACTAAGTACAGTCGAAGCAGAGTATGTCGCAGCTTGTTCGGCTAGCTGTGAGGCAGTATGGATAAGGAAGCTACTGTCTGATTTGTTTGATCTCCAGTTGGATGCTACTTGTATCTTCTGTGACAATGAGAGTTGTGTGAAGTTGTCTGAGAACCTGGTGTTCCATGACAGGTCGAAGCACATCGAGATCAAATATCACTATATCAGGGATATGGTGCAGAGAGGACCAGTGAAGCTCCAGTATGTTGTGACGAATGAGCAGATTGCAAATGCGTTGACCAAACCACTAGCCAGAGTGAAGTTCGAGTACTTCAAAGAGAGGCTTGGTGTTCTTCATATAGTATATACTTCGAGGAGGAAGTGATGGGACACATTTGCAAGATCCATTCCAAGCATGGTGGTAGGAGGATCCTCCCCATGGTTGTGGATGTAAGAGCTGTGTGATGAGCATCAGGACGATGCTCTAGATGATGTGCATCAGGATGATGTACTGTATGATGATGATCAGGATGATCATGTGATGATGATGTGGATCAGGATGATGTATTGTATATGATCAGTATGATCATGAGAATCAGGATGATGCTCTGTGCGAAGGTGATCGGGTTGATCATGAGTATCAGGATGATACTCCGTGGCCGTGGACAAGTTGTGCGATAAGCATATAATATTTCCTTGGGAGATTTGCAGATAATCTTGCGAGGATTTTCCTATGGCATATAATAGTTCCCTGGGAGATCTGGCAAATGCTCTTTTGAGGTTTTACTTGGAGGGACATGTAATAGCGCCCTAGGAGATTTGCAGATACTCTTGAGAGGTTTTTCCTATGGCAGATAATAGCTCCCTAGGAGATCTGGAAAATGCTCTTTCGAGGTTTTGTCCATGGCATATAATAGTTCCCTGGGAGATCCGATAGGTTGAGCAGTAAGCTCGTAATCAATCCTGGGATGGTCTTTCGAGGTTTTTCCAGACCACATGTAATCATTCTTGGAGATCCGATAGGTTGAGCAGTAAGCTCGTAATCATTCTTGGGATGCTCTTTAGAGATCTTGCAGATCGCAAGACACTCTTTTAAGGTTTTGTGGAGGTCACATGTAATATTTCCCTGGGAGATCCGATAGGTTGAGCAGTAAGCTCGTAATCAGTCCTGGGATGGTCTTTCGAGGTTTTGTTGACGCACGTAATCAGCCTTCAGGATTCCACAGGTTGGCCAGCTCGCAGAGATGATGAAGACCTATAGCAGGCTAGGCCTGCATCCAACATTACAAAGGGTTGGCTCTGTAGAAATTCCTATGAAGAGAAGAATTGAGAGATAGCCCAGTGATCGACATGGCGAGTGCAACAACAGTGACGATGATCCAGCTCCAGAATTGAAGACTTGTGCGTATGTGTATTGATGACCTGTGTCAAGAGAATACCTTCATAGTTAAGAGGGAGTGTTGATGTATTTGTAACTTCGGAAGATATTCACTTGTATATTACATTTGTACTTTATTGTATCCCCAACGGAGATGTATTATTCCTCTGATTGGAAGTGTCATCATTTGTATTTGCAAGTGTCACAAGTTACATTATAAGTGTCGTAACTTATATTTGATGGGTTATTATACCACCTGTGTGGGGTCGACCCTGTATGTGTCATGTGGATGGGTTATTAGGATTCCTTAGGAAGTCGTCCCAGTTAGGGTTAAAGGCAGGTCAAGTCATTGTATAAATAGAGAGTGTGTGTCTCTCCTTCTATTCATTCACTCACTCATCCAACTCGCATCGTTGAGAGAGAGAAGTGCGCACAAGTGGAGGAGGAGTAGCTACTGGAGACATCTATCTTTTGGGATTGATCTTTTTTATCTTTGTATTGGGGATTATTCTATCTCTGAGGAAGTTGCGGAATTTTTCACCTTCTTGGTTTTCCCCAGTGAAATGCTTGGTGTCCATTGTCTTTTATGATTTTTATGTTGTGTTTGTTATTCTCTTAGTGATCCTAGATAATATTGAATGAAATTATCAAAAATCTAACACTCTAACACTTTGTTGGCTTCAGTATTGCTTTCCTCAGGTTGAGTTGTGTTTTCAGCATGATTATTCCTTTCCAGGTTTCCATTTTCTTCATTATCTGAGGCCATACTTCTATGTTGTTCGTAACACCCTGTTTTAAAATTTATAAGTAGTCACATAAAACTTATGAGTTAGTAAGCTTCAGTTCCAAAATTGATATTATCCCTATGAGCATACAACAAAAAGGCCATAGTATTGTAGTTGGGATCTGATACCATATGTAACATCTCCAAAAATTGTATATCCTTTTTTTTCTTTTTTTTCTTACCTACAGTACTTTCTCATGTGAGTTCTTTTTCTCCTTTTGTTACACCACAAAATATATTGTTTGTGAAACTGTTTTTTTTATGAGAGACTTGGTTGTGCCGAAGGTAAAATTCCATCTTTAAAGGGGTATTGTCTTACTTAGCTTACATGCTAAAGCTTTACAATAAAATTTGCAGGTTTTCCATGATAAATCCATGTTTTTCTCCATGGCTGGATAAGTTCCGAGTCGACCTAACTCTTCATAAGGTAAACACTTATTTTTCTAGTTATTTGGATTTATCAAAACCTTGACATGTTATTGGTGTTCCTATTCCATTTTAAACACAATCTTCCTAGCAAGGGATTATTCACTAAAACGTTTTCCCGTATTATGGAAAGGATTTATGAGGATTTTATTACCCTTCAAAACCATGCATTACAAACCAAAAATAAATTAAATCTTTTATTAACACCTATATCTAATGTATTAAGAGTATGACCATTAAACATGTCCTAGTGTATAAAGGTGTGGACTCGAACCCTTCCACGTTAATCGTTTTTAAGACTGAGTGTCGTGTTGTGTGCACCAACTGACAGGTAGGTTAAAAAGGGCATACTACTGCGTCCACGTAATGGATCCACATGATTTAGACTAGTTTGAGGAAGTCTTATCCTAATTAAGACGCTGGCGATCGGACAAGTGAAAAATAAACTCTACTGTCTGACCAAACATACCGAAAGCTTAAACATTTAAGGCAGTAAAGGAAGGATGAGTTGTTTTCTAAAAAACTATGCCCACTTTGTGTAAGGGAGAAAAACCCTAGCAGAATCTACCATCAAATCTACTTCGAACCTGTTGGGTTCTTGTCTCACCACCATAACGGGGTTTGTGGTTTCACATTCTTACAGTTCTTGGCACCCTTCTTCGTATCTACCTTCACTGGAAAATGGACAGTCCACGACCATCAACAGGTAAGCGACTTTCATAGTGGAAAGAGTCGATCTCCAATGTTAAAGTTTTTTTTTTTTCTTTTTTTTCATTCACCAACTCATTAAATCGTTTTTGCTTGTTAAATGACAGGTAACAAAGAGAGCAGGGTTGCAGTGGAAGACTACGCAGCCCCATCATCTGGTAAGAGATACTCCTTTAAGGGGAAAAATGGGATTTATCCTGAGTCGGAGGCTGAGACTCCCATCAGGTTCAGAGTTACCTTCGCCGGCCATAATGGCGCGCGTTTTAAGCACAAAAGTTTCCTTTGCATGCCAGGGTTCCATCTTTGTGTCATTTGCTAGGGGTTTGAAAATTCTACCCTGAAATCTAGACACAGTCTTTCCAGATAAAGATTTTAGCATGGAAAAAATTGTGTCTTATGTTTGGGGTTTTATTTATAAAATCATGTCACACATTCCTGTGCTATTATTAAATTTCCTTTTTGCGGTTGAACTTAATATGGGGTTCCGATTTTGTTTTAAAAACCTGTAACAGAATGTTGAATAAAATTTCACTCTCATTTTTGTAGAGAAGGACTTAGCAAGATTCTATCGGTGATGGGATTAGTGATTTTAATTAGGTCCATACTGTTAAATTGATAGCCTTCTAGCTTGTTTTGATCTTGACTCTGTTTGAAAAGAGGGTTTAAAAAAAATGGTTCAAGTAACGTATTTATACTGCTCTTTGCCTAACTTTAGAGCTAGCAATAACAAGGTAGTTTAATCCGGTTACTTAATCTTTGAATTATCACTTTAAAAACAAAAATGGTACATTTGTTTCATAATAAGAGATCAGACTGTAATAAGTTTCTTTTGTTCTTTAGATAGATCTTGCTATTTTGCTTATGTCACGCTTGTAGGCTTGTGTAAAATACAATGTTGGTTTTGAATCTAACAATTTCTGGGTATTTATCCCATTCGGAACTTAAAAGGATTTTTCTGTTTTTACGGGATCTTCTAAATGCACAATGTAAAATATTTCGGAGTTCATACATCCGACAATTTGGTTATAACCTATATGTATTTTTAATCTACTACTAGGCCACTGTACCTTTCATAAATTAATTAAATTCTAAGCTTCGGGGTTTAGCCTAAAGCACTGTTTTACTCTAATACTTTTCTTTGTTTTCTGTAATGGGAGGTACAGATCCTAGATTCAAGGTTTTCTCTTGAGGCCTAGCGCAGAATGGTGGTCTTCAATGGATAAATACAAGGAAAAAGGGGGTTATACCCTTGTTAAAACATTAACTAGTAGGACTTAACGCTACTACCCGGGAATGATTCTCTAGAGGCTAAAAATACATCCAGTACTTCTAAATCTATATATTTTTACAAAGGATTTTCCACGACATAAATGTAACACATGTATATCTATCTGGAAACAATCTAGAACAATGAAATAATTTTGTATTTGAATATTTAGTCATTTTTAATGCAGAGAAAATTTATTAAAATATTCCTGTCACGAACTTCATCCATTTAAACGATATCAGTTAGAAAAATTATTCATAACTATATAATGTATAATCATACATTCTCGAATTTACATAAAAAGAAAACCCAGTTTAAGGATCGCAGAAAATCCAATAATCCAAAATAGAAATAGACAACCATTCAATCAACTAATTAAAAGAAAATGGAACCTGTTTTAAAATTGCAGAACCCGAATAGGGTAAGGGCATCCACGCTCCTCCCAACCTTAGATTTAGAGCTACACCCTGGTGCACTCTAATCACCCCCGAGCCAAATCCTGCACTCCTAAGAATGGTATCCAGTTAACCTTGCCAAAAACTCTTTCATCCAACACTCGCGTGTTCTTTCATAACCAGGAGGTATCCTCCTCGACATCACAGGAAGCGTCCTTCCTCTTGCTCATGTATTTATACTCTTTTGCCTAGGTCTTTGGGAAACAACCAATTCCCCAAGGAATCATGTTGCTGTTCAGATCCCTATTTTTCAGGGAGTGTGTCCAGTGCCATCAGTGCACTCCTTAACACTTATTTGACAATTTTCTCAGGTTAACTTCAACTTTGGATTACCACCATTAGGATGTTGATTTCCTCATTTAGCGTGGCTGTGATTTTATTTATTCATTTATTTTATCTTTATTGTTAACAAAATAGTTGTCTCTTACAACAGTCCATATGTAGACACTTGGAAACCTTTTAGTTCCGCCACACATAGTCATACTTAACCACTCTCTTAACATTTTTGAACAAATAAAAATTCAGAAAATGTTTTATTTGGGGCATTACACTAGTTGACCATATAACTTCATTTTGAGTCCCATCATAGGTTGATTGTTGAAGAAACAAAATCACAACAAGTTATTGACTTTTGGTACAAATGTATATCATATATGATTTGTCCCTATACCATCAAACCTAAATCCATACCATAATCTTGTCCTACAACTTTACTCGACTTCCTGCATACCACAAACACACTTACTTCAATCCAAAACTAAACTTGAGGTGATATTTCTATTTCCGTTATAATCATATCAGATTTGGATTAAAATTTAAACATATAAGACAATCACACATAACTCTCATAACAAGGTAATCATTAGTTTATGTGATCATCTACTCCTTATTGTTGGATACTATACTATTACCGCTATTAAGGAAGTAATAGTTGGTCTCTGGTAATCATCTAACTTGAATCTAAAGTAATTGCAGTCATGTTGTTTAGGTACTATCATTTTCATTCTCATTGTCATTGTGTTTAATATTGTTACTACTGTTTTTTATAAATTGAATCTAAATATTGTAGTGTTTGCACAGGTGTTCGTGGGCTCCATCAATCAGCCATCCCCACGGGGATCAATAGATCTCCACGTGTGCAGGTATCGTGTGTATTAAATTATAAATTTAATTTCAAATTTGATGAATTTTCTTTGTATATTTATATTTTTCTGTATTAAACTATGAGGTTATAAATGTGTATGCAGGTGCGAGCACCTCGACCTGCCAATGCCACTATCCCTCCCTACCTGGCCTTTCGACCATCTTATATGTCAGTTGTATCCCCTGGCATACATGTCCCATTCCATGCATCCCTCTCCGCCCCCTTCCATCCAGCTCCCCCCTCCAATCCAGCACCACACTTCCATCCATCTCCCCCTTCTGTTCCACATCCTTCGTTCCATCATCCCCCCCAACCCTTCCATTACCTCCCTTACAGTTTTCCATGTTTCCAACCTCCCCCCTCCGACCACGATATACCACCCATGCACATTAAACCATCCCTCCACCGCAACACAGACCTCGCCCCCCCCCCCCACATTCCCTCACCACCCTCGCTTCCCCTTCCAGGGTGGCCCCATCCATCTTACAGCCAGTTGGGGTTTATCTCCCTAGACATGCATCTCCACTTCGCCCACACCAGTCCAATCTTCCTTCTTCCACCTTTCCTTCTTACATTGTGCCCCCAATTTTTTTAGCCACCGTCTATGTGGCTACATCTGCCCCTATTCCATTTACCTTAGCATCGGAGCAGGTTGTCCAACCAACTACTCCATCCGCCAGTCAGGTGTGTTCACGGTGAGATTGACTAGTTTATGAAAATCCCGTGCAATATTAACGAAAATTGCTATAGGAATATAATTTCATCATTTATCTTATTGTTCTAAATGTTGTAGGGTGGAATTTCTAAGAGACATGGAGCACAGAGGAGAGAAACCCCCTCACGACTTACAGTCTCGCCTGCGGTGAGTTATTTAAGAATTGAAAACTATTTTTATTTTTAAACTATGTTTTATACTTGTATAATTGCCAAGAAAAGTTGACATATTATTGTTGTCGTTTCAGGGCCCAGGGGGACGTGGTCCAAGTCGCTAGAAGGACCCAGCTTCCTCTAGCTCGAAGAAGAGGAAGATCAATTTTGGAGATGCACCTGAGAGCTCTGAGGGTGGGCAAGAGTATTGAGAGACCCTCCTATGTACACTAGCCACGATGTGGCATTTTGGGCATGAGTTGGCATTATATAGACATTGGGAACGATGTTCCATTTTTACAAAAAGTGTATATGAGTGGAGCTTTTTTGCATATTAATAGATGATTTTGCACTTGTATATATGACTTTGTCTTTGATTACATTTTTGCATACATTATGGAAAATAATATTCTTCAATAACAATGTGGAATAACTTAACAAATTCCCCTTAACATTACACACATCGCACAAGCAATTTCACATACAACATACAGACATCTAGCAAACTCACATACACACAACATCCAACATACAAACACCAAGCAAATTCACATCCAATATACACACATCACACAAGAAAATTCACATACTCATGTTTCTATCCAATGCAATGTATATAATGAGACATGTGCAACAAACCAACAGTGAACAATACTGAACAAGTATTATTCAATGAAAAATGAGTGTCATATCAACATTCCCAATCAGCCAACTAACCCAACAACAAGCCCGAAAAACAAGCCAACAAACCCAACAACTCGCCATCAAACAAGCTAGCAAGGAAACAAACCATAGTTTTGGTGCGTTCTTGGTGTGGCACTTTCCTTAAGGTCATTAATCCTAATTTGTCATTCCACAACTTTGCTCAACCTTCTTGTTAACACCCAAAAGTTGTTCACTACTCATCTCCATAGTCACATGACTCTGTCGACCATTTTTCCTACCATTCTGGCCTCCAAAACCTTAAAAAACCCTCAAATGGTCACCCAAAAGGCTAAAAATCAACATTTCCCCCTCAAATAAATAAATTTCCTTCAAAAATAGCAAAAATCCCTCAAAAGGGGTCCAAAATTCCAAAAAATAAAATTTCACTCAGGACCCTAGCCCACCATTTGTGCTTGTGTTTACTATTTTAGTGAACCCTTTGGCCAACCTTGAAGCATTTTGGAGAAGAGAAGGACATTGGAGTATTGGTGCACCTCTCTAGTACAGCTGCAAAGACTCCACCAACCTCACACTTGAGGTAAAAAACCCATGTAACTCCTTTGTTTACTGTTTAATGAAAAGAATCATAAATCCATTTTGTACTATGTTCTCATATACGAATTTACTATTTACTGTTTTAGCTTTAGATTGTTAATATTTGCTATGCACATGCTTAGGTTTTACATTCAATATTTATGTTATTTACATCAAGTTTTTACTGCTTACTGAACTGCTACTAAGGGTTCCATAATCCTTAGTAGGTGCTCTTTAGCACAAGCTAGGGTGAAAAACCTAGCTACAGTTTTGGATGGGCGCTAGGCCCTCACCCATCCACCGTAGCCTGCAGCGCAGGCTCGCCGCCCAGACCCGCGACCTGCAGCGCAGGTTCATCTCCCAGAGTCGCGGCCTACAACGTGGTTTCTGGGCCCACAAGCGCGGCCCGAAATGCAGAAAGCAACCCCACAGGCACGCTCTGCAATGCACTACTCAACCCAAAACTGTGTTATGTTCCCTATTTTTGGCAACCCCTGTTTGCCCTTTTTTTCTTTTTTTCTTTTTTTTTCTTCTACATTTTTCCTGTGCCCTAACAGCCACCTATTTTGGCTAGCACCCCCTGTTGCTAGCTGTATTTTTTTGTTATTTGCTTGTTGTTCTATTTTGAAAAACTTTATTTCAGCCTTTACATTTCAGCAAGTTTACCAAAATTTTACATAGCAGATAAATTTCAGCATTTACATTGTTAGTTAGTTGCCAAGGCTTGGCATTTCTTGGGTTCATAACTTTTTCTGCACACACTCTGTCACCTTAAATCAAGTGAGCCCTAAAATTTACTTAACTCAACCAACACTTAACCCCATTTGGGGAACACAAAATAAATTTGTAGTTAGGTAGGACACTGGGGATAAGAATCCAAATAACACCCCTTTGTCACTTACACTTGAGACATAGAAGTTGTCCATTAGGGTACCAAAATCCCCTACTATTTGTTAGCACGGTTAAAATCCGATTTGTTGAAAAAGGCCTCTCCCTTAGGAGGAAAAGTCGTGATACCAGTTCCGGAGGTCTACGTGGAATGTCGCACTCCACCTAGTTCCAAAGGACACCTACTCGTTGTCCTCGTTGCACTTCCATATTTGGGGTGTAGCGACCAAAGGACTGACACGGCGATTGCTTTTTTCTAGACGTGCCATGAATGTGGTAGCCTAGTTTCCATTATCCTAGGGCTCTTTTACCCGGGATCCCTCTCGGTAGAGGGATATTCCCCACCTACTTAGTTCTCTATTCCGTATCGTCTGACTGCAGATTTCATCACCCTGCAGAGGATACGATTTGTGTTAGCCTCTACATCTTTTAGTTAGGTGTTTGTATGCTCCTATACCCCCCCTTGAATTAGCGAGTATACCTTTTTCTTTTTTAGGAGCCTTTCTTGTAGATATTCTGACCACTTTTCTTGTTGCTCTACTTGCTGTAGCACAGCTATTACAGCAAGCGTTTTGAGCTTGTTGTTGGCCTGAGTGTCATATTTTTACGCTCTCCTTTTGCACAAATGATTGCATTAGAATTTTTGAGCTTTCCTCTCGCCGCAACCCTTTCATTTTATTTCCATTGTCACCATTGAGTCTTCGAGACATTCTCGGTGCCTACGGAACCAGTCCCTGCAGCACGGTTTACTTGACACCACTCGTCACAGGCGTAGAGCCTCGTCACCAGATCTCGATGCCCCTTATTTCACATCTGATTTTGAATCAGAGAACCCTGTATTCACAGCTCCGTCTAGCCCCATGGCTGGCGTGACTCCCACCCCCTTTTTTGGCGGGATGGTTGGTGGTGGGTCCACCACCAACCTAGCTACCACCTCAATAGCTATCCTTGTCATACCATATTTAGGACCTACTCCTAGTATTCATGTCGCTACGGCCATCCCTATGGTTAGTGGACCTGCTCCAACTATAGTCTCGTTGATGACCCATGCCACACTTGAGGGCGCAGGCCCTTCCTACACGATTCCTACACCCCTGACTGGAGGACCCACGATCCCCATCATGACTCACACCGTTGCTCCACAGAATGGGGGCAGTGTCCCCACCATCACAGCTACCACTAGCACATATGCCCCTGCGATCATGTCACATCCTTTTGTCAGTTTGACATTCATGGCTAGTCTCAACCTCCCTGACCTGGCCAAATTTACCAATGATCTGATTCGACATGACCCCACTTGGCCTCACATGCCGGTGGGTGAGGACCCCCAAAACCACATCATTTCCTTCCATTTTTTGTGTTCCTCCAACTCCATAGTGGATGACTCTATCTGTCTCTGCCTTTTACAATGGACCCTTACTGGCTCTGCAGCTAAGTGGTACATCAAACAACCCCATGGAACCCATTCCACCTTCACGTCCCTCGCTTCGACCTTCCTACAGTTCTTTCAGTTACCGGTCCATTATAATGTTGGTGTAGAGATCCTATTGTCTTGCAGACAGAACACTGCTACCCATCACTAATCACATCCATGAGTGGCGTAAACATCGAAGTTTATGCAAGATCAAGTTGGACGACCGTATCTTCCTAGATTGGTTTTTGAAATCTTTTATACCGATTATTGCCAAGGATGTGGCATCTGAACGAACTCAATCTAAAGAAGAGGCCATCCTAAAATACCAGCAATTTGATCTCATCTATGTTCAGTATGGCTACTTGTATTCCATTTTACCTGATGCTCCCCACGGCGACTCCTCCCGGAACGACGCCCCAGGGAATCCCATGCTGCCGCTAGCATCATTGGACATGTGACATCTCACAGTCAACCTTACACTGCTATTCCCACTACTAGTGGCCCTGACCTTTTGTGCCCCACAACCCATTCTGGAGCAACGACCTCGTATGCTACCATGGCCCAAGCACCTCATGTCCATGGAATTCCGTGTCCACCACAAGGTTATGGTCATGCACCTCCATTTTACACCCCTTCAGCGATACCTACTGCCTATTACCATCAACAAGCTACACTCACACACACACAACCCCAAGCCTCTCCACTTATTATCCCCCGCAGGTAGAAACCGCTCAACCCCAAGCCCCTCCCACTTACTATCCTCAACATGAAGCCCCAGCACCTGCTCAACCACAGAATCCTCCTAACCCCCAAGGGAAAGTTTATGCCCAACAAAACCATCATTCCCAATGAAACCAGCAAGGTCAGCAAAACCGAGGAAGAGGACGTAACCGCGGAAACAACCAACCCCAAGATCAAGGCAGCCAACCACCCAATCCCCCAAAAAATAAAAATTTCGCCCCAGCCAATCAAAACCCTGACAGACCAGCGCGTCAAGGGTAGAACCCCAACTTACGAACTAACCACCCATGTTCTATATGCGAGGTATATGGCCATTATACGCACACTTGCCCCCATTTGGAGCAAGCTCTACAACTCTGGACCGACACTACCCAACGCCAAGGAAATGCTTCTCCACTAGCCCCACCCAACCCCCCGCCACCTCATACACAACCCATGGTACTGCAGAATCCCTTACCCACACAAGGAGTGGTAAACACCCAACCGTTGGATCCCCCTCAAGGAACCGCGGCACCCCAGCAACAAATCACCTATGCTGCACATGTTAATCAACACATTGACTCAGGTACCCATCACCTTCTCATGATGTCATCGGCTGACGTCAACCTTCAAACATGCTGAAATCAATATGGTTCCACCTCTGAAACCATCCCTGCCGACAAGCATGCTAACGCTCTTCCCACTGAGTAGTCGTTACCCATACCCTCGGAACCGTGCAATGGGGCCCCTAAAGCTCCATGCTTCCCATTACGATGCATTAATAACAACCCCAATGCACGTGCTGCCCCCAATTACATATTGTGGATGACTTAGCCCAGTCCCCTGCTTCCATGTCAACCCTCGAGGTTTTGAAAAATTGTCCTACATAGCGCAAGACATTGGTATCTGCCATTGGCACTATAGACCCTTCCAACTCACGGATGATGGTATTCGATTTAGACCAATCCAAACCACGCATTCCTTCCACATTAGCATTCCAATTTTTTGTGTGAATCCGGAATCTTGTTATCCATTGATGCATCATCAATGAGGGTGCCTCCACATGCGTCATGTCTACATTCGTGTGGCAGAGGCTCGGATCACCTACATTACAACCATCCACAACCATCTTACGAGCTTACGATGGCCGCTCAACTCAACCCCAAGGCCTCTTGGCCAACATTCCAGTCCAATTAGCTGGGAAACCTATACTCATTGACATCGATGTCATCAACGCACAACTGGATTATAATCTCCTGCTCGGACGCAGTTACATGTATGCCATGAGAGTTGTTGCTTCATCATTTTTATGTATTATGATGTTCCCCCATGAGGGACAGGTGGTTAAAATTGACCAGCTCACATACTATGACCCAAATGCCCCTATCGCACCAGAAAATGTTCTCCCCATGGTTGAACAACCTGTTCTCGGTGCACCCACTTCTTTGGTGTCCACCGTTGGACCTGAAATTTACTCAGAGACCCCCATGACATCTACCTTTTGGTCCATTCCACTCCCTAAGCCGGCAGTGGAGATACCTGACATGTGCACCATTTCGTCCAAACAAACGGTGCCTAAACCACAACCACCTTTGTTGTCGCAGCCACCATCAGTACCTATTCATGTTGGAAAAATACCCATCCACACTATCTCGTTCATGTTCCCACCCTCAGGAGTAGTGATTTCCCCAATCATGGCTACGTTGAATCTCCCTGGGTTAACACTAGGACTACCTATGTGGTACCTACCTGCTCCTACTCCTCCCCCGAAACCACATGTCGTTCTCCAACCAGTCCAACCGATTAACACCTCTAATCACCCACCCCCCAGTGTGGCGACCACATCTACAACCAACCCTACCCCTCCACCACCCAGAACCACTAAGGGTAGAGGCCCGCAAACTTATACTACCCCACAGGCTACAAAGAAACCCGTAACACTCCAACCTCCATTCCGCGCACCTCCTGAGTGCTCTTTATGTGACGACTTGGGCCATGCTACCCATAACTGCCCACAATTACCAAACCTTCAAGAGCACATGAAGATGTTGGATGATGATCCTAACATTCTGATGGTTGAAATAAATCCCACCCCTCAACAGCGAAACAAGTCACTACGCACCAACCATTCCTGCGCCATTTGTGGAATCTATGGTCATTACTCACATCACTGCCCAGATCTACCCAAGTACAGATTGGTTATCCAGGAGTTAAATCAGTCTTCTTTGGAATCGTCCATCACCGTGATTGAGGATATTCATCCCCCTAAAACCTCCTCCTCAGGAGAGATCAACACCATTTACATGATCTCCACGGCAGGTGAACACATTTTGCCTCCAACATTTAGTCTCCCCTCCACCGATTTGCAACAAAGTTCTTTCGTAGCGATGAAGAAATCCTCGAAGCACTCACTACACTCGACTACCCTTGGGATGATATGCATCATCGATATTAATTCATTCCTAAGGAGGCCACCACTACTATGGCCAACCAATTCTCAATCGAAACAAAAGACTTCCTCCCCGATAAGGTGGACTGGTTTAAAAATCCCATCCCAGCTCCCGATGCCTTCAAAGAAGGTAATATGGCTAACATTTCTCCTACCATACACATCGACAGTTTCCTTCCAGATGGCCAACCCGAGCTCATTGCCTTGGGTGATTCTTGTACGAAACACAAAATCGGGGAGTACAAGAAACTCTTCCAAGAGTTTTGCGACATTTTTTCTTGGTCCTACACCGAGATGCCTAGCCTAGACCTCGCCATTGTTGAACACCATATTGATACTTGACCGGAGGTCTCTCTCGTCTACCAGAAACAACAACCCATCCACCCATCCAAGATCTCCGCGGTCAAAATGGAGATTGAGAAAATCCGTAAAGATGTGTTCATTTACCCATCGACTAAACCACTTGGGTTTCCAATCCGATGCCAGTTAACAAAAAATAGGGCACCATTTGCGTTTGTATTGATTTTCGTGATCTCAACCGTGCTTGTCCCAAAGACAACTTCCCCGCACCTTTCATTGACCAACTTGTTGATGCTTGTGCGGGGCATGAGATTCTGTCCTCCATGGATGGTTTCTCTGGGTACAACCAAATTCAAATTCGAAAGGAATACCAGTACAAGACTCCATTCACTACCCCATTGGGCACCTTTGCCTATCACGTCATGTCGTTCGGTCTCAAAAATGTTGACGCCACTTTTCAGTGGACCATGACATATTGCTTTCATGATTTGGTTCATATAATTATGGTCTACCTTGATGACCTCACAGCTTGATCCAATAAACGGTCCGACCATCTAAACGACCTCCAGTAAGTTTTTCTGCGTTGTCGCAAATATCGAATTCGCTTGAACCCCCTCAAGTGTGTATTTTGCATTCCTGTAGGCTGGTTGTTGGGTTTTATCATCTCCCAGAAAGGAATTTTTTACGACCCACTAAAGGTCCAAGCTATCCTCGACCTCCCATCTCCCCGTACATTACAACAGTTACAGAGTCTCCAGGGGAGATCTAACTTTCTCCGTCGTTTTGTTCCAGATTATGCTACGACCGTCCATGGTTTTATTCACTTGCTTCGTACCCACATTTCTTTTGTTTGGGATGAACAAGCGCAAGCGGCTTTTGAAGCCCTCAAAACAGCCTTGACCAATGCCCCACTGATTTCACTCCTGATTTCTCAAAGGACTTTATCCTTTACGTTTCGGCATCCGACTATGTCGTTTCAGGGGTGCTCGTTCA
This sequence comes from Larix kaempferi, assembly GCA_027924585.1. Taxonomy (NCBI): domain Eukaryota; kingdom Viridiplantae; phylum Streptophyta; class Pinopsida; order Pinales; family Pinaceae; genus Larix; species Larix kaempferi. The sequence continues at coordinate 19,943,120 of BSBM01000155.1, read as the reverse complement.
AGAAGATAGTGCACGAAAAGAACACATCATCTATTATGTGATCCAAACCTTATCCGGCCCACAACTACATTACCCCCATGAAGAGAAGCTGGCCCTTGCCTTCATCTTCTCAGTACAAAAGGTTCATCACTATATCTTACCAAGTCAGATGACAGTCGTTGCCAATTCCAACCCCATGGTCTATCTCTTGAGTCGCCGCCTTCTTCAGGGCCGCATAGCTAAATGGGTCATCATCCTTCAAGAGTACGACCTCATGTTCACTACCCCCAAGAGTACCAAAGCCCTTGCATTCGCACAACTCATGGTGGATTTACCATCCTCATCCACATCACCAATCATCAATACCAGCTTACCTGGCGACCACTTGTTTATCATTTCGTCGGATGACCCCTGGAATGGCGACATCCTTATGTACCTACGCACACAAAAGTTCTGATCCAACATCGGACGCAACAATCGTCGTCACATACGCCATCATTCCTCACGATATCTCCTCCTGGGAGATGTCCTTTACCGATGCAGTATTGAAACCATTTTACGCCGATACCTCACTCGAGACAAGGTTGAACAAGTCCTCAATGACTGTCATAGCGGAGCCCGCGGTGGCCATTTTTTTGGAATGGCTACTGCCCAAAAGGTTATCTGCGCTGGATACTTTTGGGCCCACCCTATTTACAGATTGCATCACACCAGTCAAACATTGCTTAAATTTCCAACTCTTTTCCCCCAAGGTGAGGACCCCTCCCGCCCCCCTCCACCCAGTTATCACTGTTGGCCCTTTCTGCAAATGGGCCATTGATTTTATGGAGTGCAACCCCCCCTCGGCGAATGGCCACAAATACATCATTGTGGTTGTCGACTATTTCACTAAATGGGCCGAGGCCATGCCTACTTTCAATTGCACGAGTGAGACTGCGGCCCACTTCTTTTTCAACCATGTCATCACTCAATTTAGAGTCCCAAAACAACTCATCTCCGACCATGGAAAACATTTTGAAGACTCTGTCTGGAAGGAATTGTCGACCTTTCTCAAATTCGAACACCAATATGCCTCCGCCTATTATCCTCAAGGGAACGGCCAAGTAGAGGCTATTAATAAAATCCTGAAGACCATCCTTCAACGCACTGTAGACCACCACAAGTCCAACTGGAATCCTATGCTATTTCCTGCACTTTGGGCTTACCGCACGTCTACTAAGATCACCACAAGTTTTACCCCTTTTCACTTGGTTCAGGGTGTCGAGTCTGTTCTTCCCATTGAATGTCAGATTCCCGTCCTACATATTGCCATCGAACTCCTCCTGGACACATCACCGCTCAAGCAATGCTTAATCCTTTTGGAGCAATCCAATGAATACCACTGCATGGCCTTACAACCCATCGAGGCCACAAAGAACCGCTCCAAAGCCGACTATGATAAGCATGTCCACCCCCTCAATTTCCGAGAAGGAGACCTAGTCCTCGTTTATGACCAAGCACATGAAAAGACTGGGAAAGGAAAGTTTGGATCCATGTGGAAAGGCCCATACATCGTCCACACCTGCATAGGACATGGGGCATATATCCTCACCGACTCTGAAGGAAACCCCTTGCGCAACCCCCGTAATGGGTTGTATATCAAACACTTTTACCCTTAGCACGTTTTGGACCCACTAGTCCATGTTGTACAGTTTCATTTCTTTTTATTTTTTCTTACTTTTTGCATCTAGCACCTCACACTTCGCTTCCCTGCATGACTACAGATGGATCCTGTTCCACCATACTATGTCGATTTCACCGACGGTGCAAGTCGTTGGTCTCCAAACCTCGCCTCAGCAGCTTGGGTATTATATTCCCCCTCACATTATTTGATCCACCTCGACAAAGTGTGCATAGGTGCTGCCACCAATAACCAGGATGAGTATGATTTTGTGATTGGTCTCCTGGCTGCTGCCCTCTAGATGGGTATAAGTCACCTTCATGTGTTCCTTGACTCCCAGCTGCTTGTCTCCCAACTGCTTGTCTCCCAACTCAACAAATTTTACTAGGTATGGGATCCTTGCCTTTCTAGAAAGTTCCTACGCACTAAACAAATGATCAAACAGTTTGAATCCATTTTATTCACTCATGTCCCATGAAGTCAAAATAGTGTAGTAGACCAAATGGCTAACAATATTCTAAATTGGCACATAAATCGTAACATGTAGGAAATAAACCATAAACATGCATCATCGTATCATCCACATACATCCTACTCATCACATAGGCACACATAATCAAAAAACAAAAAGAAGCCATAATCATAAGTTGCATCCACGTGCATATACATAAACATAGCCATCATCATAAGTTGCATCCAAGTGCATATATATATACATCATAAATAGAAATGTCATTGTGCCCACAACACCCCCTACATATACATACATAGAGGAGCCTTAATAGCGTCCTCATCATATAATACATCTGAATACAAAATCCCAATGCTCATCACATGGGGGCAGTTCCATCAACTGCTTGGTCAATCGGATTCATCTCCATCGTCATCATCGTCATTGTCCTCCTCCTCCTCCAACTCATCTGACTTCGTCTCAGCATCCTCATCACCATAGTAGGGGGCATCCCCTCGCGCCATGGCCCGCACCGTCTTAGCCGTCATCGCAATGCGCCTCATAATAGGCCTCCACTCTCGTGGAGCATTGTAGCAAATGTCGATCAACTCCTGACTCAAGTGATGTCAACCAGTCTCTATCACCCCATCCAGGAGGCGGTCAATACCAACCCACAAAGTCTCCAGTGTCGCTGAGGAACTCCATCGTCGACCGTGCCCACGTCCAGGAGAGTACACACCCTCTACATGACCCCTCCGTGCACGATATCCTCTCAGAGGCAGTGGTCCAACATCTGCACACGAAACATATCTCATCAATCCCAGTGTCATACAAATCATCTAGCTACCATCTATGCTACGATATCTATAAAATATGTTGTTGAAACATAAATAACAACATACCATCTGGTCCCCATGCCTGACCAGGAGGTCGCGGTAGCGCCGGATCCCTCCTGTAGTCCATCCCGTAGTACGGGTAGTCCTCAATCACCACCGACAGCTGCAACCACTGAGTGAACAACTCCTCAGTGAAAAACCTCCCCACCATCCCGCCACCCCCACGAGTCATCATCTCGCCCCACCATCGCGTCCGCGGCTCCATCTTCCCCCCGTCACGCACTGCTAAACGCGGTCGTAGTGTCGAGACTCGCTCAAAGAAAAATGAGCAGATAAATGAGGGAAAACAGAACCCCCCTCCTCGATGGCTCACCCTGTTCAGCTCCCGTTGAACCACCGTCAGGTACATTTGGCCCCACCCGTAGTAGGTCCCTACCAAGACCCACTCCATAAGCACCATCTGTCCCCCAGAGACACGGTGGGTGGAATGTGACCCCTACACGTGCACCACCATCTCTGCAATAGCTCAAGTCTCTACACTCTCAATATCATAGATCAGGAGTGCATTATCATGCACCTTTGCAGTATCATAACAATGCCACTCCAGCAGGTCCTCCATAAAAATATCACTTGGCCTCCTCGGTTGGGTATCCGAAATCATACCCAACCGTGGAATCCCTGTCAAGAAATACACATCTGTGAGCATGATCTCCAACCGCTCACCCTGTATAATGAATGCTCTGCATCTGCATCCCAAAACCAAACTAACTTGTTCAATAACAAGCTAGCCGAGTGCATCAGAGGCACCTGTGCGAACTTCAACAGTCCACAGCGAGCTAAGCTATACTGCACATCCTCATCCTCCTGGATCGCGTCTAGTAGCGGACCCACCAGCTCACTCTCTCTCCATGCTATCGGCATCCTGCTAACCACAAAACCAAAACCCATAAGTCCAATATATATAAAAAAACCCAACACAGGGTGAAATGTGCGCTCCAAAGCGCGCATCTCTGACTCATAACCGTGCCCCAAAGACGCGACTATGGGGCCCATAGCCGCGCGCATTTCTCCTGAAATGTTGTGCTTCAAAGAGAGGCTATCTGGCCCCTGTACCACGCTTCAAAGCGCATCCATCTGGCCACTAGTCGCGCTTCGGTGCAGTGTTGCCCAAGCTTTGCTTGGCACGTCTCCCAAGGGCACCAAATCCCCCCAAAAATGCATCAAAAACATCATAAAACACTATAACACTTACCTGCAAGTCGCATAATGAAATTCCATCGGTTAAAATGCGAGCAATCTGATTTTTCTCTTCTGGGGCCCTCCACACTTCTCTGAAGTTGAACAGTGACAATGACACATGTCATGAGGGTCCCTTGGCTATTTATAACCATTTTTCCCCAAATCTTGTTTTGACCATTCCGGAGCCATACGAACTCCGTTTTTCACACCGTTTGCACCGTCGGATTCACATTTCCACGCCCGTGATGATGCTTGAGATCATTTATCACTCTCATGAAAACTTTTTTGGGGCATTTTTTTGGGGCCCCCCATCACCTCGATTTGCGTACCAACTCCATTTTTTGCCCTGTTCGCACCACCGGATTCATATTTCCGCGCCCGTGATGATGCTTGAGATCATTTCTCACTCTCACGAAAACCTTTGTTGGGCATTTTTTCCATGCCACTTGCTGCCTCGATTTGCGTGCCACTTCGATCGTAGACACTTTTTGCCATTTCTTGCATCATGACCCATTTATGAGCCCTCCATTCCATCCATATTGCAGTCACTGCATTATTTTTCCACCATTCATTCATTTTTAAACCATGAAGACGGCCCCAACGATGCCTCTCGGGGCCACAACAGATCATATATAGTCCCACTATGATGGCAACTCACCCATTTTGGTCGCCTTTGTTCAGAGTATTATGCGATCTGTCACCTCTCGAGTCTCCTAATATCTCTCACCAGTTACCCCTTTGAGTTTCCCCCATTGCAGTCACAACCCTTGTTCCCTTACATGATGATCCCCTTCACCGAAGTCAGTTTCATATGCTGCCAAGTCAACCTTGCCATCATACTATGAACAAAGGAAGTTTGAGTCTCCCACACTCTGCGACCCTTGCATCCCTCCCATAGTCTGTTAGTATCACACCTCGTACTATCACCCCTTGGTTGTACACCTCGTGCTCCTATCAAGGAAACATCATTGCCTTGGTAGTTGCAGGTATCCCTCTGTCGACACCAACCCATCTATTCCAGAGGATAGACCCAAAGGTCTTTGTGCCTTGGACTCATCACCATCAGTGGTGAGTGCCTACGGACCATTTTGAAAGGAGTCCTTAGTGCCTCTCTAAATGGTTGTTTCTCATGTGCTCTACTTCAACACCTTGATCATACCGTTGAAATCCGTGCAGGGTATTGGTCCCTTCAGTTATTGGTCGAAGACCCTGAATGTCCCTTGACTCTAGCACAATGGTGAGTCTATTCGAAACCCCCAGTTGTATGTTCCCATGGACATCTGGGTTGCGCTTGGCGACAATATTCGAAAGCAATCTAGTTATATGCTTCCTCAAGTACCCCATTCATATGCAGTTCAGTGTACCTTTGAGATTCTGGCTCTTAATCATTGAGTCCGTCCAGTTGTTGGACACCTTCAGATCCAACAAAACATCAGTTGTTATGGTACCACAATCAGGTGGATGCCATTGCTTCCATGTATCAGTCCTTCAGATCAGTCATGATTGGACCATGAGTATGTCCCAGTTTTGTGTCCCCTCTGGACCATTATGATGTACACAGCAGTTCTCCATGTATTGTTTAGGTCCCCTTTGGGCCTCATTATTATTTTCATATCTTGACATGAGCATGGGTATGCTCGCCTCGTCCATATATTGAGATCAATCCTCATTCATTTTTTGAGATCATGTATGCCTAGTCTTAGTCTTTTGCAGTTCGTATGGAGCACACGTTCCAGTCTCCAACTAGTTTCTGATCTTCTCCGTCACAATGCTCATACCCCTAGAAAACGACAGAAACTATGATGTCCATCGGCCATACGATGAGCTCATGCCCTCACACATCAGGGGGCAATCTGTTAACACCCAAAAGTTGTTCACTAGCTCATCTCCCTAGTCACATAACTTTGTTGACCATTTTTCCTACTATTCTGGCCTCCAAAACCTTAAAAAACCCTCAAATGGTCACCCAAAAGGCTAAAAATTCAACATTTCCCCCTCAAATAAATAAATTTCCTTCAAAAATAGCAAAAACCATCAAAAGGGGTCCAAAATTCCCAAAAATATAAATAAAAAAGGGAATAATTCAAAATAAATTCAAAAAAGGAAAAAGGAGGGAAAAAGGAGGGAAAAAAGAGGGGAAAACCCTAAAACCATTGACCTAAACCACTTGACACCCAAAACCATGGGTCAATACTCCACCACCCAAAAAATCTATAAGAAGGTGATGGAGGCCCCCCATTTGACATCCACTATCAACTCTACCCTTATGTTATCGAATTTCACTCAGAACCCTAGACCACCATTTGTGCTTGTGTTTACCATTTTAGTGAACCCTTTGGCCAACCTTGAAGCATTTTGGAGAAGATAAGGACATTGGAGTACTGGTGCACCTCTCTAGTACGGCTGCAAAGACTCCACCAACCTCACCCTCGAGGTAAAAAACCCATGTAACCCCTTTGTTTACTGTTTAATGAAAAAAATCATAAATCCATTTTTTACTGTGTTCTCATATACGAATTTACGGTTTACTGTTTTAGCTTTAGATTGTTAATATTTGCTATGCACATGCTTAGGTTTTACATTCAATATTTATGTTATTTACATCAAGTTTTTACTGCTTACTGAACTGCTACTAAGGATTCCATAATCCTTAGTAGGTGCTCTTTAGCAAAAGCTAGCATGAAAACCCTAGCTACACTTCCCCTTGCCTAATTTAACCTAGCATTGACCATTTAGTGCCAATTTCCCAAACCATAAACCCTAACGTTGAAGAGACTAAGCCTTCCCAACCCTAGAAAAATTATAACCCTAGTTAGATATCCTATTGGTTGTTTATTGCAGACCTGGTATACATACCTACCTAAGTGTTTAGACATCTAAACTACATACTAGTCACAATTTTGAATTTTTCAGACTTGATATACAAAACTCATACCATAAGGCTTCAACGCTAAACACATATACCATAGGGTGTCACTCGCAACACGCCATTTGAGGTCACATACTAGAGGGTTTCATTGGGAATAATTTCTTTATGCATGATTTACAAGTCAAATATGTTTGAGTCAAGTCCTTAAGTTACCACAGACAACTATGTGAATACACTTGCTAAGGTAGATGATAAAGTCTTATCTTAAACAAATCAACAGCATCCATGTGTAGAGGACTCAATGTTTTTAAACAATGAAAGTGTCACAAATATATGTAATTTATCATTTAATTCAATATGTCACTTCAAATCATCCTTTTAAACTCAATTATGAATGCATACAAATTATTCTAACAATAAAAAAAAGGGAAACCAACCTTATTTTATGCAAACCAAAACTTACTTGTCTCCTATAGAATCATCTCTCATAAACACTATGGCTCCAATACAAATTTTCTAATGTTTTTTACAATTGTCTCTTCATGTTTTGTTGAGTTCTTATTGCATTTGGTCTCTTCATGTTTTGTTGAGTTATCAAGCACAAAAGTTTGACCACGTCAATTTGCACATAAACACATTGTGCCTCTAATGCTCATAAACGGTGCTATTGTGTCATCTCAGGAACTAGGATTTTGCTAAGTGAAGGCCATGCAAATCTTGCTCAAGAGGGTCATTTATGATCCGAAGGCTTCCGAGAGAGCATGGCCATCCTGAACACATCCACAATGCCCATATGCACATGTGGGAGTTAAAAGAATCCATGTTCGCTCGTCGGTTTGGGTTCCATGCCCCTGGAGCAAATCCTCAAAGTATCCTTGAATGGCCACGGGGTTCCTAGAAAAAATTCATGTAGCACCAAAACCGTGACTCTGGTCGCGAGGCCGTCAATTTCGATGGATTCAGGATGTCGGGTTTTAGCTAGGGCCACCCCCACCCCATACCTCTAACGCTCATAAACGGTGTTATTGTGCCTTCTCAGGAACTAGGGTTTTGCTTAGTGAAGACCATGCCAATCTTGCTCAAGAGGGTCATTTATGATCTGAAGGCTCCCGGGAGAGCATGGCCATCCTGAATACATCCACAATGGCCATATGCACATGTAGGAGCTGAAAGAATCCAAGTCCGCTCGTTGCTTCGGGTTCCATGCCCTTGGAGCAAATCCTCAAAGTGTCCTTGAATGGCCACGGGGTGCCTCGCAAAAATGCCCGTAGCACCAAAATCGTGACTCTGGTCATGAAGCCGTCAATTCCAATGGATTCGGTACATCGAGTTTCAGCTAGGGGACCCACCACACCGTACCTCTAACACTCGCAAACGGTGCTATTGTGCCATCTAAGGAACTAGGGTTTTGCTTAGTGAAGGCCATTCCAATTTTGTAAAAGGGGATCAATTCTCATATGAATGCTCTTGCGCATGCATGGCCATCCTGAACACATCCACAGTGGCCATATGCATGTGTGGGAGATGAAAGAATCCAAGTCCGCTCATCGGTTTGGGTTCCGTGCCCCCGAAGAAAATCCTCAATGTGTCCCTGAATGGCCACGGGGTGTCTGACAAAAATGGTTGTACCACCAAAATCGTGACTTCGGTCTTGAATCCGTCAATTTCGATGGATTCGGGGCACCAGTTTTCAGCTAGAGGACCCACCACACCGTGCCTCAAACGCTCAGAAATGGTGTTATTGTGCCATCCCCGGAAGTAGGGTTTTGCTCGGTGAAGGCCATGCCAATTTTTCTCAAGGGGGTCATTTCTGATCCGATGGCTCCCGGGCATGCATGTCCATCATGAACATATCCACATTGGCCATATGCATGTGTGGGAATTGATGGAACCCAAGTCCGCTCGCCAATTTGGGTTCCGTTCCCCCGGAGCAAATCCTCAAAGTGTCCTTGAATGGCCACGAGGTGCCTGACAAAAATTCCCATAGCACCAAAGTCGTGGCTTCGATCGTGAATCCTTCGATTCTGATGGATTTCGAACACCGATTTCGAGCTAGGGGACCCCCCCCCCCCCCCCACCGTTCCTCCAACGCCCAGAAACAGTGCTATTGTGCCATCTCTGGAACTAAGGTTTTGCTCAGTGAAGGCCATTCCAATTTTGCAAAATGGGGTCAATTCTCGTATGAACACTCTCGGGCATGCATGGCCATCGTGAACATGTCCAAAATGGCCATATGCATGTGTGGGAGCTAACGTAACCCAAGTCCGCTCGTCGGTTTGGGTTTCGTTCCCTCGAAGAAAATCCTCAAAGTGTCCCTGAATGGCCACAAGGTGCCTGAAAAAAATTCCCATAGCACTAAAACCGTGAATCCGATTGCCAAGCCATCGATTCCGATGGATTCGGGATGTTGGGTTCTAGCTCGGGGACCCTCCCCACCATGCCTCCAATGCTCAGAAACTGTGCTATTGTCCCATCTCCTAAACTAGGGTTTTGCTCAATGAAGGCCATTCCAATTTTGCAAAAGGGGCTCAATTCTCATCTAAACATTTTCGAGCATGCATGGCCATCGTGAACATGTACACAATGGCCATATGCATGTGTGGGAGCTAACGGAACCCAAGTCCGCTCACCGGTTTGGGTTCTGTTCCCCCAGAGCAAATCCTCAAAGTGTCTCTGAATGGCCACGGAGTTCCTGACCAAAATTCCCATAGCACCAAAACCATGACTCTGATCGCGAAGCCGTCGATTTCGATGGATTCGAGACGTCGGTTTCTAGCTATAGAAACCCCCCCACCATGCCTCTAATTCCCAAAAATGGTGTTATTGTTCCATCTCCGAAACTAGGGTTTTGCTCAGTGAAGGTTATTCCAATTTTGCAAAAGGGGGTCAATTCTCATCCGAACACTCTCGGGCATGCATGGCCATCGTGAACATGTCCACAATGGCCATATGCACATGTGGGAGCTAATGGAACCCAAGTCTCTCGACAATGTTGTGTATAAAGTCTCTCGATGCATTCGGTGGTAGTATGGATTCATTGCAACCCTGCACAATGTTAGTATGCAAATCACAAAATGTATGTTTATATGTGTCATAAAAATATTCATATTCTACATGGTATCTACAACAACACGTGTTCCGATAAATGCATATACGATCGTACCATGGTTTGCATTTCTCAAAAGACCTTTGGCCCAGGTTCAATTGTGTGTGCTCATTCCTAAATATCTCATAGATTTTAGTATGTATGGTGTCAAGGAAGTGTTTAACGTGGGGTTCACGTTAGTAGAACATTTTCTCAGCTTTAGCACGTCTCTTTGGTTTGATGAAGTTCTGGTATGATCATGCCAAAACTTTTGTACTAACTCCTTAACAGCATCAATTAGCTTCCTATCTCCACAAGGAAACCTACCGACAAAATCCCAACAATCTTTTCCACCGAGAGTGTCAATATTTTCTCTTATAATAGAGTACCTTTTAATAGTTTTTTATTTAATTTAAGTATGTGAGAAGGGTGTGATAGCAGGCGACGTTGCCTTGTGGACTTGCTTACAACTGATTCCGCTAATACACGACGTGCCGCACATATATATTTTGTACGAGACGTATTCCCAATTGCATTAAATGCAGATTGGATATTTCTAACAATATGACTGCTAGCCTCTGAACTTTTAACTAACTTTATGCCCAAAATTCTCATAACGACAGCTAAACATTGTGACTTTAACAAATATAGTAATAATTGACATTTACCTACATCACCTTTAGATTCAAAATATTGCTTGACCATTTTGTTGCATTTCCATTCGATAGTGCATTTTGGAAACTTACCTGCAAGGCCTGGTAGAGAAATTTCATCCACATGAATACGTTTGGGAGTTCTTCTTCTTCCACTAGATAGTCAAGGTAGGGAAGGTGGACATGAGGTACGAATCCCAAAGCTTGTTTGTTGTGGTGCTTTGTTCACACGTTGGGCCATATTGGGTGTGCTCGACATGGTTGTGGTGTTCTTGGGGATATTGAAAATTAATCAATGCTTGTACATCCAAGTGTACATACATAACATCCCCCAATATACCTATGTCTTGAGGAACTTCAACATGACTCGTTGATGGATTGTTGGTGGGAGATTGTGTTGATGTTGGAATTTGAGTTGGGTCCACTGGACGCAACTGCTTTACCTATGGTTCTGAACTAAAGGTTTTCATGTCAACAACTGTGTTAGGATCAGTGGCAGGATCAGTGGCAATGATTAGACCCATTTCTAACATGGCCTTTTCTCTTATGCCATTGACCTTTTCAATGGGCAGATTCCTTTTATATTTTTTTGCTCTGTTACATGAGTTTCCCATCTCCAAAAGTCTCTTTAACAAAACTATGAGGTATACCCCTGCAAAAGAAACAACAAATAATATATTAGTTCCATTATACAATAAACTTAACACATTCCAACATAATTTACCACTTTACAAATTAACACATACAACTACGAACTATGCTAGTTTATTTGTGTTAGACCACATATCTAAGGCAAGCGTTAGGGTGTAGTATGCTAAGGATAGGTAAATTATCCTAGGATAGGGTTCATATGGAAAGAATATGGTATCCTAGGAGTTTCATAATTATCAAAGAGACAAACTATCAAAGAGACATAAAGACAAACTACTTTCCTTATCATGTATAGCAAATTATGTATTTTGAAATCATCTAGTGCATTGGCACGAATGAACTTATCCAACATGAATATGTAACGAGTTTCCAAGTCAAGTGTCCAAAGGCCATGTTGCAAAGGCAAGTGCAAAGTTGAATTCTAGAAGTCGATTTATGTAAGCCATGCAAATTTGAAGTCACGTGAAGTTTGAGTTATCAAGTTATCTAAATCGAGTCTTCACTAGTACAAAATGAGAGATAAGTGACCAAAATCCGCATATAAATGACTACTTTTGATTTGGCGATCATTGGTGACTAATTTCCGGTCTCTTATCACACGACCATCACACGACCAAAAATATTGTCATATTTAGTTTGGTCATTTATATGTTCTCTTTTGGTCATTAATTTGGTCATTAATTTGGTCACTAATTTGGTCATATATTTGGTCATTAATTGTCACGATTAATGACCAAATATATGACCAAATTAGTGACCAAATTAATGACTACAGACAGGCTACAAATGATCAAACTAAAAGTGACCACTTTTTTGGTTGCGTGATGAGAACGGAAATTAGCCACCAAAACTGTCATTTGGTCGCTTATATGTGAATTTTGGTCATTTTTTGGGTCGCTTATCGCTCATTTTTTGGTCACTTATCTCTCTTTCTTGGTCACTAATTTAATCATTTTTAGCCATTTTATATGAAAATATTCATTGATTTTTGTAGATAGGATATGGAGGAATCAAACCACCAATCTCCTACATGTTAGGCAGGTTCTCTTCCATTCAGCTAGTACCCTTGAAGTCATGTAATGTATTAAGAACCATGACATAGATTTCTGGAAGCATTGCAATTGAATCTTGCCTCCAAATCTGAATTTTATCTTAAATGTTATTTGAATCGTTTATAATACTCGAGCATATTTAACTAAAGCAATGTTATGGCAATGCAGACCATGCAGCATTGGGATCATCAGTCTGTTCACAAAAAGGAGGATAATTCTAAGGCACTAAAACTCACAAAACTCATGGAATGTAACTCTAGACAAAGAAAGAAAAACGTGACACCAATCTCAAAAAGCAAGAGGTACCTGGATGGTAATCCAAATATGAGAACCCTTCTTCCTTAGTTTCAACAAGAATTGTCCATTGATGCATGTGTTGAAAGAGTAAGATCAGCTTTTGATGGTCGATAGCACTCCACATTTCTTGAAACTCTTTTGTATTGAAAGGCTTCTAGAGGGTGGCCTGAAGATGCTTTTTAAAATCATCAAATTGCATGCAGAAAGGGATTTGACCACATTCGATATTTCCAATTGTATTCACCTACATCAACATAAGCCAAGTGTGACATAAGGAACGTGTTTTATATGGCATAAGTCAAACTCTTTCTGGAAAAGACATTTCTAAGACATGAAATCAAAACAAGCAACCAAAATTAAGCAACTAAACCAAACTGTCCTATGCATAGCAAAAAACACAGTCAAGTTTACTCACATCCTAAGGGATGCTTGCTTTGGGTGAAGATGCTTCTTCCTTGACTCTCCTTTGGCTACACTCCTCCAAGGTTGACATGTTTTTCACAACAGGGAGCTCTGTTCACTGCAAATCAACTTGTCCATTCCCATGTTTTCTAATGAATGGTAACTTTCTATTTCTATAACTTCATATACAGATCTCACCTCACTCGTTTTCAACAAGGTTATATTCTCATGTTCACTAATTCATATGTTCTCGTGATTCTCATACTTTCATGGTTCATTTCCCATGGCTTCACATAGCCTCAAGAATCCCTTCACTCAGATTCTCACAACAATTGTTAAAACAACACACATAAATAGGAGCATTTCAAACTTGCTCACTCACTTGAGCAGACTTCATATACAAATTCCTTCACAATCAATTAGATCTTGCAAAACCCAATTTCATTTGTGCTTAAAAGATACAACCATACAACATATTGTTAAGGTTAAGAAGAAACAACATGAACAAAAAAACAAGAATGTTGCTTGCCATTAATCATTAAATTGTAAAAGACAAAGTTAACATTGGGAAAAAATGAAAACAAATCAGGGACTTCTTGTGTTTATTAACTATCCTAATTTGTATGGGGAGATTTAGGAAGAGTAAAAATGCTCATATAGGAAGAAGGGTCTGAATTTCCCTGTTGAAAACAACTTAGCACTCGTTGAAGGTGAAAAAACTACCACATGTATTGTGGGTTGTTTACTCTATTTGGTTTCCATGGAGGATTTGGAATGTAAGAAGCTTGATGTATCATTGTCTCTGTTAATAAATATGGCTAGATAGGGATAAGGACACACTATATCTTGTTTCCGGTACAGATAAAACCCAGATACATATATATGGCCTATTTAAATCTAGGATCAATATCTGATAGGGATGGAGCATGGGATTGGTATCTAATATCGTGGGATCCTGAGCCATATCCACCAAATTGTGTTAAGAAATGTGTGTGTGTGTGTGTATGTTGGATATTTATGCAACTAAAAATAGTTGTGTTAAGAAGTGTGTGTGTGTGTTGGATATTTTTGCAACTGAAAATAGTAGAGAATGAACATGCATGACCGAAATTCCTCACTAATGAGAAAATAAGACAAAATATCCATCATGCTTCTCGAGTTCAAAGTGATGAACACTGTAAGATAAACTATTGAAAAGAATCATTTGAAGTGAGAAAGCATAAATTTTGCTCAATAATGCAAAGAAATCTCAAAATTGATGTTAAATAGTGTAAAACAACTATTACTATGTTTTACAACAGAAGTCTATCTATGAATAAAACTAGAATTGAAAGAAAGAAAGAAAAGTTTAACATGAGGATCTAGGCTTAGGAAAAATACATCAAATGTATACATAAGACAGGAAAAATAATGGACAATTTGGAGTCCCATCACATTATTCTTAGGTCCACTTTATCACCACCTTCAAAGAATCGATAATGAAAAAGCTTTGTTGTTGACTTAGAACATTTGGTATTGGTTTTTCTCTCTTGATGTTTAGAATGTGATAAGAACACATAGTAAAACTTAGTCTGGAAATGCATCATAAATAAAGCACAATAAAAACTATGCAGTTACCACAAAATATTATTTTTTATTTTAAGATGGGAAGCAAAATCATTATACTAGAATACATCATAATGCATGTAATACCTGTTGTCTTTTTGCTAGCTGCCAATAGACAACATGGTGAATAGTATCCTTCTGAATTGGTACATCAAACACATCCCCAGCTATCACTATCGTACCTTTATCCTCATTATGCATGTTTGTCACCCTTAGTGCTAAGTCCTCGAACTTTCCTGCAAATGAAAAAATGTTGACAGGTGTTCAAAATTCACATTAAGATAATGCTTGGCATGACAATATCATACTTGCTAAATATGGAAAATTTTACTACACAGTTGATTGCAGTTGTGTGATAGTTAAGTATTTTTTTTGGATTTCACTTATTAGTAATGAACCTATATTTGGTACAATTGTAACTGGGGTAAAACTCATCCATCGTGTGGTACATTTCTTTTGCTGGCAAGACCATTGCTTATTGATGTATTGTTCTTAATTTTACTTCTATAAAGTCTAGTTTATATTTATCCCTCGTTTTTACTAGATATCTATCTTCCTACTTGTGTAGAGTGTCATTCTAGATTATTATTAACATTTTTTGCATTTCATGTTGTAAGGTTAGCTTCACTTTGCCAAAGCTTAGCATGAAGTACTTCTACAAGGGGCAAGGGCTGAGAATTGAGAATGATATAATGGGTATTCAGCTACAAAGCAGTAGACCACTGAGTTTTGATGATATGGGAGACAATACATCACGGTTTGGCATTCAAACAGACTTCAACGAAATTCATGTTGGTCTCTAGATTTATCGCTTCTCCCTTTAGAAAAGAATGTCCAAAGGCGATATCATTTTTTGCTGCCAAAAAATCATATGCATATCATAACCTAATCCAATGCCAAACTAACATAAAATACTCAACCATTATTTTATTACCACAATGGCCAAGTTATTGGTCTCAAGTCTAACATAAAAATTATCTAGATATAATCCAATGGCCATCAATGTAAAATATGAAAATTCCAACATTGAACATACCTTAAAAGGAACAATTGCCTTCTTTGGGTTTGAATCAACCATCATCTTGTTGGCTGTAAAATTCATTCCAAACCATCAGTTAAACAAAGGCCTCAACTTCAAAACTAGATGTGCTGAGACATGATAGGTAATAAGGAAATCATGATAACTATTACAAATAAATTCAACATCAAAGAAAAAATTTAAATCTAAACTCTTAGCCTTAAAATGGCCTCATTTATCGATAACTAGTAAGAGTATGTACCGGAAAGGAATACATATTACGAAGAGAATCTCTGCTACAATATGCATGAGAAACTCGGAAATTCAAACATGCAGCTGAAAATTAATAAAAGAACCCACTTCAACAACCTCAATTCTTGATGCATAAGTTTAATAGAATAATTATATTTGGAGGTTAGGTACATGGATCGTGAACAATAATAAGTAAAGGGATGACATCTTAGGTTATTTATGTCATCTTGCTTCTCCAAGGAAGATCAAGCTACCAAAATAAGTAGAAGCTTTAGCCTTTGATCACACATAATGGGCTTAGTGTATTGTCTTCACAAGAAATGCAATCCTAACAAAAAGACTTAGCTTCACACTACACAATATAGTATATACATACCAACATGAAAGATGCCATAGCTAGATATACTCTGTCGTAACTTACAATCAAAAGGATCAGCTAGATGACTTTGTAGAGAGGCTACATATGACCAATATCATTTGATGATTAGGAGGTTGGTAAGCTAAGAGTTCTTAGAATTCCTTTATTGATCCATTTAGAGTTAAACAAACTCATGTCATATGCAATCTGTCAGATAGAAGACACTAACAAAGCATCCTAAAGGCTACAACTATGGTGTCTCTACGCCATTTTTTGGAATACAGCTAGCTACAAGATTTGTTTCTATTGTACAATTTTCAACTTTAAATGGTTGACAAGGTACCCACTAGTAAAAAGTTAAAACAATGTGTGTGTATGTGTGTATGTGTGTATGTGTGTATGTGTGTATAAACTAGTACGGACCTGTATGAAATAATTGACACAATGCGATATAATATTACTTAGTACATAAGTAAATATATATAAGGTTATTTGTGTATCATTGGACGGATCTTTATGCCTATGACCTTATAGAGGATATCCAATGTGGGCTCTTTGGGCCTTGCAATACTGGAAAACTCATGTTGTGTTGGCCCACAAGGGTCATGCTACGTAATCCCATTGTCTTTGTCAATGCAGGTAGAGTGGTGGGGCTAGATTTTTTGTATACCATGGAACTAATATTTTTGTCTTTGGGCTTGTAATGGTCATGGAGTGTAAGTTCTTTGGGCCCTCTCGTCCCAAAATTCAAGCTAAGTACTTACAAGTGGCTGGGTGAAATCACAAGACTGGCCTTTTTCACTAACAGGGCCAACTTGTCTTCTCCAATAGGGCTAACTTGACTAGGATACAATAAAATATGATTTTCATGCTTTTTCTGGATTCTTCTGGGCCGACACAACTAGTAGGGTTTACATTTACTCTTTCAAGAGTTTTACATGATAAAATACATCATAAATCATTTCCGAAGGAAGTGCAAATACAAATAATATAAATAATACAAATAAGAATATCTTCCGAAGTTACATTCTTCAACACATATAATGTGCAACCAATCTATATAGGCCTCCTTCAGTATGGATCTTTGTTTCTAAAAATTTAGGGTTTGATATCCCACAATAAACAATAAAGCACTTGCATCTGTCAAATTTGACATCCAGATTCCAAACCATGGTTAGTGATAGCATAAAACGACATCAAGTACCTAGTGAAGCACTTGCATTTGTCAAATTTCACATCCAAACCATGATCAGATAGTGACTACATCAAGTACCTAGTGACCACTGCAATAAAACATTCTTCATAACTGCAAGTTCACCTGAGTGCATAATAGGAGAGACATTTCCAATCCCCTTTATGAGAAAGGTCCTGTCATCTCCCAAAGCAACATAATCTCTATAACCAGGAATCCTCAGACCTTGAAATAGATCCTTGTCATAAGACATATGTCAACTTGCCACTGAATCAACAAACCAGATACCTGATCTCTGGATGGAGTAGGCTAGAGCACATACCAGATTAACACTTGATTCAATTTTGGATCAATTTCACATCTATCTTCTTCTCGAGAAATTTGAGCAGTATTTTTACTAGTTTTTAAGTCATTTAACTACTTTCTACATTGTCTGGAAAAATGACCTATATTCCCACAGTAGAAACAGGCTCCTTGTTGTGCATATGATTTTGGAACATTATGAGACTGCTCCATGTCAACCTTTTTTGGCCAGTTAGAACTTTGAGTCTTTCCTTTTTTCAAACTTTCTTTTGACTCCTTTCTTGCTTTTTGCAAACAATGTTTGATTCTTCCCTCTTTCACTTTCCATGTTGAAGCTTGTCTTCTTGTCTTCTTGTCTCTTCCTGCAAGAAGATAGTGTGAAGCTTTTCAAAGTAGGCATATTCTCATGAACAACAAAACTAATGATAAATACTTTATAGGTTCTGGAAAACCCATTGAGTAATAGGTACAAGTTTGGAACCCTCAATATTGACACCAGTTGTTCCAAGAATATGATCTCTCAATTCTCGATTCCTTAAGTGGATAACGAGTCACACTATACCGATCACACATCTGAATATTATTGAGCTTATTCCTCAATAACATGATTATGGGAGTATTCATTGCTTCATACGGGTTCTTCAAAGCAGTCCACACATCAACAACAGTCTTGGTATATTTTATGTGTGGAATAAGAATGCCCCAAATTGAGAGGATAAGAATCATTCTTCTCTTTTGGACATCTTGTCCCATAAGAATCCTATTTTTTTTATTGTATTTCTTCCCATGATTTACTTTCATTTCTTATGTCTCCTGAGTTTCCAACTCCTTTAAAATAATTAAAAGTCCTCCCTTTTTTCTTTTATAATTTTTAATAGATCAAAAAATACAAACTTATCTTTGATTTGTATTTAGTGTTTGTTGTGGGTGCCTCTGTCTGAGTCTTCATGCCGTATTTTTCTCTTCCCTTTGAATTCGCTCCATCATGTACCAATTTTCTCTGGCCTATTTTCGTGTTATGTGCTCATAGTCCCTTGGTCTCTTCGTCAACATTTACTGTGTCAACTAGATGCCATCACACCAAGCTCTGGTGCCATGTCAGATAATACACATAGAAACTTACAGATAGAGAATAAGAGAGATAATATTATTAATGTTCAATGACCAAAAGAAGTAGGTCAATGGGACTAAAAAGTATATCCAGCTTTAGAGAGAAAAAATACACAAAATGAGAGATATTACTTGGTTATTCGATGTGTGAAAATATCAATACATAAAGGGATACAATGTCCCTTACATTATGTACAGTGTACACCCACCTTATTATATTAAGCTATATGTTAAGCTAATAATAACTTAACATTGGTTATGATGTGATTGAATTAAGTCATTTTATTACAATTAAACTTTATTAAACTATAATACAAAATAGCATGACCACTATAAGCTAACTCACAGATGGAAATTAATCCATCATCAATAAACCATAACACTATATCATGTATAGCAATATCTGACAATTAACTGGGCAAATGGCCATAATGCCATCCATATTTATTATTAACCACTCAAAGGGGAATCTAAAACGTAGTGACTTAGTAAGTAATACTGAAATCTTAGATGTAGGTGTTTGGCCATAGAACCAAATTGCATAGCAGAAGTTAGAATTGTAATACTGCAAAGTATATACCAAAAATGATGGACTTCCGAAAAATTCTGAATTTCTGTACATAGCTGCTCAAATTGTTGCATCCCTAGATTAGGTTACTGTCCCTAAAATGTAGAACTTTGTAAGTTTGTAGGCTTCCTTTATTCAAATTAAGGAATTTACAAATGCAATAGGTCACTATAGAAAAAAGAGAGGGAAGTTGCCTTTTACAGCAAGGAATTTCTGAAAGCAAAGTCACATGGTTGTGAAATTCTATGTCACAGCAGATCTAAAGAGCTGAGGATACCTCACAAAGAAAGAATGAGCATAAAATTTGAAGCAAAGTGAAAACTGCAGTAAAAAAGAGCAGAAGAATAAAAATGCAGCAAAACTCAGATCAGAGCAGAATTATGTCATGTGTTCCAATAATCAGTATAATAAACAATGATGTTACAATGGAAAGAATTTGAATCATGTAGGAGAATTAAAACCTAAGTTGGTCTAGCATAGGTATTATCACCACTGAACTACTCCGGAAGACTCAAAGTCAACTGAATTGAACCTAAACTCAGCTAACTGAAGTCACAATTAGTTAAATGACTAAGTAGGGTGCAATAGTGAGTTTGTCATGCATGCCAGTCAGAAAAGGGTGCATGAGGCCACAATCAGTGGCATCCGAAGTTCTAATCCCCTACAAGAGTCAGATAACTCAGGTGGACTGCACGGGAACACTCAGTAGGTTCCTATAAAGTAGAGAACTGACTGAAGTGATCCTAAAATTATGCATGCAGGGATCAGAAGGTGGTAGATGGATCCTGGATGACATCTACACACCACTAGGGGGAAAATGACATCATCAAAAACTAGGAAAAATAAAGAATGCTAGGTAGGACAAGGATGGAGTATTGAAATATCCTAACACCCTCCCTTAATCCAAACTTTGCATCTTGGTCCCTGGTTACTAAGACCAAAGGTCACCCATACAATCAAATAAATGATAAAAAATAAAGAACTATCCATGAACCAAGGAAATGGGGAAAAACCTCATGGGAAAAATACCCCCTCAAAAAGAACAACAGCAGGCAACTCAAAGAACCTTCATGCTAAGTAGAGAAGGAAAAAACTTTCCTCGGTGAAAGCCTTTGCAAAAATATTGGGCTACTCCTCTGTAGGATAGCAACACAGGTGCTAGATCTAGATCTGCTCCTTTGATGTGCCTCCCACTGTGTAGAAGTTGTATTTGCCAAAACAAGTCTTTCATGAAGTCTTTCATGAAGTTGTATTGTGGTCCAAATCATGAACCTTTGAGTACCTTTTGTCATACAACCGAGATTGTTTCCTGGTTGTATATCCCCCATGGCAAGTCTCTCCAAGAGATTGTGGATCAAATCCCACCATCATGCAGCACCTCTCTAAGAGAAGTGGATCTGCATGGCATAGTGCAAGTTTTGCATGATACTGAGATCTAGTGGTTTTATGGTCAGATGGATCCCCAAATGTGTTCCCAGTAGCTACAAGGAATTTGTGAGCCCATATTGGCCTTGGCCATGGATTGGGAGCATGTGTTGGATCCGGATTTGAATCTAAATCTCCTTGAACTTTATTCTCAACATCAAGATATTGATCCTCATCTTCATTAGAAGACGAATCACTCTAATATTCATCAGATTTCGATGGGGTAAGCAGATAGTATGGCAAAAAATGTGAGAATTCATATGCCTTGGAGGCATGGTTTGCAAACCATTTCGCTATAATATTCCCAGTGAAGATCTCTGCAATCTCAACTATGTCAGGACCAAAGACTACTTTCTTTGGTGAACCTATGTGAGTCATCTGATATACAGACAACAAATTTGCTGACAAAGAAGGCACAAATAGAACATTTTTGAACTTACCATGCTCCATATGTATTGTGCCCTTCCATTCAGCAGAGATCTAAGAGTTGTCTCCCATGTGAATAATTGGACCATATTTGAGATCTAAAGAAGAAAATAATTCGCTAGAGGAAACCATGTGGTTGGAGGCTCGTGAATCTATGAGGAGGGCTTGTGATTTTGAAAATACATCCTTTAGTGCATGGCATCTCTCATGACCATCAGACTCACTTCCATAACCAATCTCTCTTGCACCTTTTGGGAGGGAAATGTTGTGTTGTTCAAGAAGCTTGGTCAACTGATCTATCTTCTTCTACATGCAATATCTCTCTGGTGGTTTCCTTTCTTGCAATAGGAACAATTGGATTTCTCAAATCCCTTATGTTTGTCCTTCTTAGAGTTGGAGGATCCTTCTGATGGACTTGACTTGGCATTCTACTTGGGTTCAGATTTCCTCTTATCCTTTCCTTTGTGCTTCCCATTCACACTTTTTGCTTCTCCAGCCATAAGAGCTTGATCTTTGGAGGCCTACAAGGCACCCATCTGTATCATCTTATCTTGTTCTTGGATGAGAGATTCAGTGAAAACATCTAAGGAGGGCATCTTCCAACCAGGGATTGGCATTCGCCCAAAATAGAAGGTAGAGACAAAGATAGAGAATTCAGGACCTAGCTTGCTCAGAATGGATAGCACCATTTGCTCATCCTTCTTGTCATTTCGGCACTGCTTGCATTGCATAACCAGAGATTTTAAATTTGAAAAGAATTGTTGAATGGTCTCAAAACTGCTCGGTTGTAGAGAAATCAACTCATTTTCCAAAATATGGCCTCTTAGCTCAGCTTGTTTGTCGAAGAAGGCCTCTAACTTCAACCATAACTCTCTTGGAGTCTTCAATCCTTCGATGTGGGAGAGTATATCTATGGAAATATGAATACACATGAAAACAAATGCTTCATCCAATCTATTCAACTACTTGGTTTTCTCCATAGTTGATGTTGGTTCGGGATCCTTCCCCATTGTCACCATGTACAGTGATTTCTTTCGCAATACCATCTACATATCATCCCTCCAATCAAGATAATTGAAGGGTGTAAAGATCCTGGGAGAGAGAGGAGAGTTCGAATTTTCCATTACAATTGTTGGATCGAATACAAGGTGAAATTGTTGCTACTGCATAAAAAACTATTGCAACTGCAGAAAATTGTTGTAATTGCTACAACTGCAGAAAACTGCTGCAACTGCTGCTGCACTCAAAAACTTGAATAACCTGCAAAAAAAATCTCAATAATGGAGGTAGACTACTATTGATCACTGCTTTAGGACAGTAGGCACTTTTATCCAGATCCTTCACACCTGGCTAGACCTCATTCGATTTCTCCAATGACTTCAATGCAATGGCACCAGGATTTGTTGTGGAAATCCAGAGGCTTTTGGTGCACTACCGAAAGCAGTTGCCCAACCTATTTGCTCAAATGGATCTGATACCATGTGAAATTCTATTTTGCAGCAGATCTAAAGAGCTGAGGATACCTCACAAAGAAAGAATGAGCATAAAATTTGAAGAAGAGTGAAAACTACAATAAAAAAGAGCAAAAGAATAATAAAGCAGCAGAACTCAGATAGGAGCAGAATTATGTCACATGTTCCAATAATTAGTATAATAAAAAATGATGTTACAATGGAGATAATTCGAATCATGCAGGATAATTCGAACCTAATTTGGTTTAGCATAGGGATTATCACCACTGGATTGCTCTGGAAGACTCAAATTCAACTGAACTGAACCTAAACTCAGCTAACTGAAGTCACAATCAGTTAACTCACTAAGGAGGGCGCAATACTGAGTCTGTCATGCATGCCGGTAAGAAAAGGGCGTATGAGGCCACAATCAGTGGAATCCGAAGCTCTAACCCCCCACAAAGGTCAAATAACTCAGGTGGACTGCACTGGAACACTCGGTAGTTTCCTATAAAGTAGGGAATTGACTAAAGTGGTCCTAAAATGATTCATGCAAGGCTCAAAAGGTGGTAGATGGATCCTGGATGACATATGTACACCACTAGGGGGAAAATGACATCATCAACAACCAGGAAAAATGAATAATGCTAGGTAGGACAAGGATGGAGTATTGAAATATCCTAATAATGGTTTGTGTTTGTGTTTGAATTTGGCAAGAATTTAACTCAGAAAATAATTGCCAGTTCAAAGACGGTTGATAGATTTTCCCATTAAGATTGTGTCTATATATATTTGTTTAAAACATGTAAGTTCTTAATTGCATAACTTATAATCGCTTGTATTTTTCAGATCTTTGTGGTCACCCTTGTCACCTTCAGGCACACACTTATATGATAAGGCAACAACAGCAATGGTACGACCACCCAATTTTTCACTCATTTTCCTTATAGCAACCCCAAGTGGGTCTTCATTATTGATGCCACTGCTATTTCCATTGGCCCCACCATCCACATTTCCATTTATAAATGGAGAGGGCGGTGGTGGAGGAAGCCCTGAATATACAAATAATCTCCTTCTCATAAACACATACTTAATACAAACTGAACAGAATATTGCAAATGGATCATCATACAAAAAATGCATAAACTGAAAACCATACCTGGATAATGAACAAAAGTAACTTGATAATCACCAAAAAGGGTCCCATTAATAATCACCTTCTTTTTCCAAAATCTTTCATATGTCAATAGGGAAGTAGTAGTATCAATTTTTTCTTCAAGTGGCACTAAATTGGCATTCACATATGTCTTCTCCTGATATTCATTATCTGCATTTGCTCCCATAATACGAACTTGACTTTGATCCAAATATGTTCTTGTCGCGTTATCTCAGCAGCAAGCTTAGAAACCAATTTGAAAAAAACATAAGGTGCCACCCCAAGCAAAATCCCAATTCGCATAGGAAGCACATAGCCACATAGTGAAGCAAGAGGAGTATTTTTCAGTGGTTCAACACAAGTCAATGTTGCACAATCTGTACAAAGAATACATTAGAAATATGCTCTAAAGTATATTCATGTTTAGTTTTCCTCAGTTGACCAGAACAATTGAACAATCAATAGAATACATTTGATGTATTTGGACAGTAAAGAATCACGAATATTTTCCATTCTAATACATGGACTATATATTTTCTAAACTGTGTATTCCATCAATTGGTCTCAAAGCAGGAAAATCATGCATGTTTGAGAAAGGTATATCAAAGCAAGAAAATATTGTGTGTTTGAGAAAGGTATAGAGTAGTTGAGACCTATAGCTATTGGGAAAAAATCAAAACAGAGAGTTGTCCATTATATGCAATACCTGTAGACAGGCATAAAAGGAACCAAGATACAAAGGTATTGAATTTATGTGTTTGGTATTGGAAGGAACTGAAGTTTACATAGAAGGAAAATAAGAGGCATTCCTCAACTCTCGATAACCAATTCAAGCTCCAAGCTATCTTACTTTGGGTCGAGCTCATGATCAATTCGTGGAAACAAGGGAAGTGGAAGCAGCATTGGTAAGAGAAATTTCTAAGTTTGTATTTGTTTTGGGTCTACTGGTATTGCTATTAACAAAACGAAAATTCACTAGAAGGATGCTTCAACTAGCATCGTGGTCTATTTGCTTGGAAAACTATGGAAAACATAAGAAATTTTATCCAAATATCAAGTTAAATGAAATACAATGGCTCTGTGTTAAAATTGAGTGAGTGAGCAAATCACCTCACAGATTTTATGGAAGCTCATTGAAAATATTTGAATATGGTAAATGTTTCATTCTGTTATTACAATGAAGATCTAAATCCATACTCTTGTGGATGTATTGAATGTTGGAGTCTGTAAGTGTCGCCATTCATTTGTTCATTTTTTTCAATGTCAATCGTTCTCCCACAGAATACGATGAACTCGTGTCATAATCAACTATCTCTTGAAAATCAGGTTACATTTAATGGCAACATGCAACGACTTGTTGATCCAGTGAAGGACACCTCTGCAGGTCTATCTAATGTTAGACACACTTCTCATCATGATGGAGGTGATGCACTTAAAGATGATGATCATGGATGTTCAACTCTACTGCTAAATCAATGTAAACATCAAAAGGTCATTCAAAGAAATGAAAATTTGTCATTTTCGGCATCTTATCTTCATCAACTAGGGGAGGATTTATTGTTCCTTGCAGTAGATCCATTATATGGAATTAAAAGGACGTTTCCCACACGAAATATATGGAATTAAAAGGACGTTTCCCACATGAAATATGCGAATCAGGTATTTTTTATTTTGCATAATTTGAATTTAACTGTGATTTTGATGGTAGAAATTGATTCAACACCATAAAAACCCCTAAATCATCCAAAATTTAGTTTGAAAGTTGTAACCATTTTTTTTTAAATTTGTAAAATTTATTCAAAATCCTTGCCTTTGATTTCCTAGTCAAGCGATAAAAATGTTAATGTTGAGCATGAATCTAACAATTTAGTGGTTCAGTCGGGATCAAATGGGGTTTCTATTGACCTGTGTTCCAATGCAAAATCCATTACTAAGCTTTCCAATATTACAAACCAAAATAGAAAGAGGAAAATACAAGTCATTATAAACATGGGAAAGAAACAAAATTAATCTTCCCACGATGTACATACCAGCGATCTCGTGGCTTCCAAAGTCCCCTAGCAACCCCAGTATTCAATAAAGAGAGCCCATGATAAACTGAAGAAGGCCATCCAGTAATTTGAGATTTTTCCCAGCGGAAATAAGGCATATGCTAGTCTCTTGACAGCTTATTAACTAAATAAGCTGGTCTTTGGTACTAGTTGGTTGTGCTGAAGGCTGGTCCATTTTGTGCATTTCCGGTAAGAATTTAAACTTTTGACTCCGAGCAGCAAGAGTTTGGAATTTAACCTGCATCAACCAAGACTCTTACCCCTTCACAGGTAGCCAAACATCTTTAAACCTCGTACATAAAGTAAACATGTCCTGGAGTCTCAATCAGGTAGGTTCAATTCGATGGTTTTATATTGGATAGTATATTTGGACAGTATTCAATTTCATGGTGATTCCCTTTTCCTGTTCTAGCAAAATACTACCAATCTCAAGATCATCGGCTTCACAGAGAGCACCACACAAAGCATCGGCTTCAATGTGTTAGTCGAGGAAAGAAAACCACCCAGGTTTCGCCTCTCATACTCATGCTCAGAAAGTCCATAGTTAGAGAATAGCCCAATAGAACAAGCCTCGCTAACATAGATTAGCCCAGAGGAGGATAGAAATGGGGGGTAGATAAACATATGTTGGGTCAAGTAACTTCGGGTATTCCGCGAGGCCAAAAGAGAAGAATACATTCTCACCTATCTTGACAATGCATCTTACCTATAGTACTTCTCTCAAAAAATTGCGTTACGAGTAACGGCTACCAATCCATTCCCCTTCCTAAGGTGATCTCGTCCGAGCATTATGAGAAACAAAGACCCTCACCTTTCCCGAATACAGTTGCATTTCCATTTGATCTTGATTACCTAGTTTCAATTTCACCAGCCGCAAGGGCATTTTACTACCCAGTGGACCCCGTATCAAAGGCATAAGGGGTTGTTCATGATGCTTGGGTACCAAAGCCAGTTATTAATCCAGTAAATAACCTACTAGGATCAAATACAAAGGCAGGAGCTAGTGACCCAGTCCTATTTTTGGGCGCCTGTTTCATTGATCCTCAGTCGTAGGAGCTTCCCCTACCTAGATACACAAGGGAAGAAGGTAGATCGATATAAACGGTGTGGGTAAGTCCCATGGATGAATGAAGGTCCTTTGGGAGGCTCAATTTGATGATTTTTCTAATGGCTCCCAAGTTCTCTTTGATTACTTTATAAGCAGTGGAGAAGCCAAATGTCTTCACCAAAGTGGATTTTTTGTTCTGCTTCCTCATGGTTATGATGGGTAGAGTCCAAAACATACCTGCGACATACCCCAAAAATACCGATTCCATTGTCATTCTTTCTCGCAAAAATAAACCAAGGGCCCTAATATTTGAATGCTTAAGACCTTGAATCAATTGATCCAAAGAAAATATTCAAAATCCTTCAATATTTGAATGCTTAAGACCTTGACTTAAGAAAATATTCAAAACCCAATTTAAATGTGAATCCAAAAAACCCAAAACAATATTTCCAATGATCAAATTTACAACATAATAGGTGTAAAATGAAAATGGGTTTTACCTGGCTTTAGAGCAGGTGCCAGTAAATTGTGGAGACCAAATCCCTAGTAACCAACTAGAGAATGCAGAATGCTCCCTTTTTTAACACAATGTGATGAAGTAGAACACAACACAGCTAGAGGAATCCATTCTGGCAAAATCCTAGTCCCCGAACAATTTATTGAAAGTTGGCATAGTGCAAAGACCTAGAGCAGGGCCACTATGGTTGTTATCCCCATCCTTTCCTTAAAATGTGGCAAAGGAAAAGCCTCCCATCTGACAAATTAGATTTCCACAGTTGGAACCCCATTCCTGCTTACATCTCAAAATTTACGGCCAAAATCAAAGATCCTAAAAAAAAAAAAATTAAAATTAAAACACTATAATAATATATTAAAGAATAAGATTGTTTTAATAAACCTATAATACTAACCTATAAAACCTAATCAAATAAATGGAGTTATTAATATATTATTAATAATAAATAATATTATAATAAAATTGTTAAATTGATATCTTAATCAATAAAACTCTTAAAAAATCCATAATAATCAAAATTAAAAATTCTCGTAGTAAATATATTAAGAATAACGTTTCATATATTTACATCTTAATAATATTCTATAAGATAAAAAAAAACAAATTAAATAATAAATAATAATAAATTGATATATAAATATTGATAATGATGATTAACGTCCCCTCAGACCAATCTTGGTCTATCGGACCTTTTTTTTTATAAGTTAGTATGGATCCTTATATTTCATTCATCAAAATATACAGAAGTTTGCAGGACCTTCTTGTAATGAGAAAACAGACCTGGGACCAAAAATTACCAAAGTATAAAGGGCCTTCCCATAAAGAGAAAACAAACCCAATTTAGAGCTAATACTATAAATACAAGTTTTGAGACCAATCCTTCAGATTAACTGAAACCTAAAAACCAAGTAAAGTCTGAGAGGCCTACTAGAAAATCAAGAAAAACAGAGTCTGAAACCAGACTATTGGTCTAACCCGTGTTGCAGACATGGCAACCGGCGAGCTCGATGCCCAGACGCTTAGCAATTTGTTTCTGGTTCCAAATGATTTGCTGGAGGAGTAGAACCATCTCATCTTGTTGAAGGATAATTTCGGCATGGGATTCCCCTCTTGCTGCTAGAGCCTTCCTAAGAACAGCTTTCTGCTGCCAATGATAATCCAAGGTTTTCTGATACAGCGTCGTTTTGCCTCTCGTATTCTCGGGGTCCGAGATTAAGGCCTTGAATTCATTCTTAATCTCAGTATCTGACAAACATCCTTTGGTAACTTGTACATCCTCCTCGACCTCTTGTATTTCATCTTGGGCCTTCGGACAATCTCTTGTTTGTATCTACAAGCCTTCCTGACTACCCCTCTCATGACTCTAACCGGCACTCTAGATGAGTGGTCGATCGCCTTAGCTTTCCTCCGTCCATACTGTCTCTTCTCAGGCGGCATTGGAACGAGAGCGAATTGCAGGCTGGAGGAGGAGCTTCCCCAAATTAAAGTGATGCTGCAGAGGATGATACAACCAGCACGCTCCCTGCTTCATTTACCCTATAGGATTTGCAAACCAAGTAACCTTCTCTTGTTGCGGTGTCGATGAATACCTTTGCGGGCATCCAACTGCATAATGACATTAACTTGGGAAACCAACTGCATAATGACATTAACGCGAGCATCCAACTGCATAATGACATTAACTCGGGCTGGAGGCACAGTACAGCGACTAGTGTTCACACACGGGGTAACCATCAAATTGATTAACGCCCTGTCCTGAGGATGATGATGGCTAGGAGCCCGAACCGGAGAATGGAGCGATCCGGAGGGGCTGGGAGATAACAAGGAACCCTTAGCTGGGTGTATCAGACGTGTGCGTAAGGTGGGTGTAATACCCCCATTTTGACCCTTAGGATATTTTGGGCTATAATGTAAATGTTGTATGCATATTATGTATGATTCCTAGCGTGGAGCTCAAGGCCAAGGCCCCGCTAGTGAATGCTTGATCTTGAAGAGGTGAGTATTTAGTATTGTATTACCCATGTGCTAGTGAGCCATGGAAATTGTAAATATGCATTTTAATATAAATTCCCACAACTAGATATCCAATGCAACAAGAGATGGGGGCATGATATTTACAAGGAATTGGGAGGGAAAAATCCAAACCCTTGAGCCAATAAAGTCAAGCCAAATGTCAATGAGAGAACCCATGAACCCTCAACTACCCATGTTGAATTTTGTGCCCAATCACTCATTTCTCCCAAGAGTTGGTTGAGGAAGTTAATGCCTTGGGGAATGGAGAGGTATGGCTGTCCAAATTCGGGTATGGGCAAGCCACCCTTCATAGAAATCTGTGTTTGGCTTCTTAAACAAGAAAAGAGCCACGAAATTGCTCCCCGAGCCATTCTTCACCCATCAGTTTTTCTCTCTCACGAGTTGGGAGCTTCCTGGGCGTTTTCCTCCATGGTTTTGTTATGTTTTCCTCCATTTTCCTAGTTGGGAATGGCGTTTTTGTTTTGGTTAACAGTGGGGAAGAGAATAAATCGATTTTGGGGTTTTATAGAGGTCGTTTTGGCCCACTGTATGCTCATATATTGTGGGAGAAATCGGTTTTCTTCCCTGGGGTTGACTTCCTCTTCCCACAATCTGTTTTTGGGTGTGCCACGATTTGGGGAAAACCCATAGACCCTATTCTGTAAATCTCATTGTTGAAAATGTGTATCCATGCCCAGTTTTTTAGTTTGTTGTGTGTAAGAGAATGTTGGGGTTGAGATGGGTATCCATTGTTTTGGTTGTGCTGAGATTGAGATTCCCATTTTCCTTGTAGATATCATGCCCAACTCGGGGGTGGTCTCTGACTACTGAAAGAATATAGGTTGGGCAAAGACCTATGGTTGGGTGGAACGTTGCAACGACAAAGCTAGTTGTTTGGGACAGTATTACATGAAGATGAGTATTCTCTTTCTGTGTTTACTTCTGTGAATGTTTTTAAATTGGTCATGTTTATCCATATGCTGGAAATTGCATAATATATGTGTAAGTAGAATATTACTTCTGTTGTGTTAAATTGAATGGCATCTGCACACATTTATTTTTAATTCTGTGAATTTGATAAATGGGATGAGTTTATGTAAAAGCCCCAGAATTTGGTATCATGTTCCCTTCCTCCAATTGGGTCTGTGGGAGGGGACGTGACAAATTGGTATCAGAGCAAAGGTTGCAACATTTGGGCCTTCATGGACTACCTATCATAGTTGCAGAGGTAATTATTCTTCCTACTGCCCAGCACTAATCAACCGGAAAGAAAGAAAACTTTCAAAACTTTCAAAAAAAAATCTAACTTTTTTTTAGTTTTCTGCTAAGTCTGTGTCGACGCAAAATCAACAATTAGCACTGAAACAGTCGTCGAGTTTTATCCATTTTTGCAGCGAAACGGTTGGCGAGTTTAGCCATTTTTGCTGCGACACAGTCGGCGAGTTTTTCTAGTTTTTCTACGACACGGTCGGCGCCGATTTGTAAGTTTCTACGAAACGGTCGGCACCGATTTGAGAGTTTCTATGAAACGGTCGGTAATCAAATCGCAACTTTTCGGCAAAATGGTCGGAGGAGATAAGCTCAAAATCACCAAAACAGTCGGGGGAGATAAGCTCAAAATTGTCGAAACGGTCGGAGGATAATCGGTCGGCGGTCGCACGACGGTGGTCGGCGTAATAATAGGTCAGCGATCGGCGTAATAATCGGTCGACGGTCGACATAATAATCGGTCGGCGATTGGTGGTCGCAGGATATTGGTCGGCGATGAAAGCTCCAAATCGCCAAAACGGTCGGAGGAAAAACGACAAGTCCTCCGAAACAAGAAATTTGAACATTTTTCCAGGATGAATCTCGGGTGCCAAAAGGTGAAAATTTTCCATGGGACTGATGCGCCAGATTGCGCAAAATTGAAGGATTTACCAAAAAAAAAAAAACGAGGGCGTTGCCCTCGACCCGCCCTGCGACAAGCCCCCTTGACCCCCTGTCGTCCCCTTGAGACATCATCGATGGTGAGAAAATTCTATGTGGGGATAATTATAGGGAAACTAAGATAGGTCAAGTTGAAGTTGGCCATATCCTTCTGAAATCAAATGGAGCAGTAAGGCAATGTGGATAAAAAGGGGAAATTTCTCACCTTAAATTATTCATGTTTGCAGCACAAGAATTGTATGCTTGGAAAATAGCAAGAATGAATGTTATAAATATATATATATATATATATTGAATTGCTACCTGGTGAGAAGGTCATAGCTAATGATCGTTTGTATGCTTGGTAGGGAGGCCAGGAATTTGAATCAGTTATGAAGTGGAAGAGAAAGTTCCATGCTATGATTGGAAAGGGAGAATTCATTAACCTTCTCTTGCCTATATGATCATATTTTCAAGTTTTATGTATAGAAAATTATGGCATAAGGATGTTGGAAGTGCAAGAGAGTAGTAGTTTAAATGCATATGAATTAGTGGGCATGATTAAAGAATCATTGGATAGTACATGTGAATTGCTTATGCATGAGCATGATGTTGCATATGGGTAACAGTAGGGAAGTTACGCATGCAATAGCCCATTAATGGTATTTCCTATGGGTGATGACAATTAATGTTGTTGATAATGGTTGTAGGCATCAAACCATAGAAGCATGACTGAAAATGCAAATAAATCATAGCATGTGACCAACAAACCTCGAGAGGGAAGGCTGGAGTAATGATTCATGATCAAAAGGTTGGAAAAAGGACTGTGTAGCCTTGGTAAGAGGCCAACTGATCAGGTAACATCAAGCAATGTGAATGACAGCCATGCAGGTGATAGTTATTGGTGCTTAATTGCATGAATGTTGAAAGGGGATTGGGTAAGAATCCCTTGAGCC
Source organism: Larix kaempferi (assembly GCA_027924585.1). Lineage (NCBI taxonomy): Eukaryota > Viridiplantae > Streptophyta > Pinopsida > Pinales > Pinaceae > Larix > Larix kaempferi. The sequence goes on along the minus strand of BSBM01000155.1, from coordinate 19,910,589 downwards.
ATATTTAATCATCATAAATTAGTATGTATGGGATGTTGAATGCATGTATGTGAACATTATTCCGTCAGGTACGGAAAGGTATGTGGTAGTAAGGGAAGGATCCTTATGCCATCTAGCTGTTGTGAATTGTAAATGCATCATGCCATTTTTGTATGTTGGTTATAAGTTTAATAACCAAAGCAAGTGAGGACTTATGGCCCTGTCATGGTAGTGCATGCTATGTGTGGTAATCATGATTAGGCCATAATATGTTTGAATGCATAGTATTCATGAACTAATGCAAGGTTGCATTGAGGAGATTTGCATTAAAATATTATGTACAATCTTGTGGTTATGCATTGAGTGAATGCACATTAAAAGATTATGTGAGTGATGTAAATGTGCATGCATAGGTATAGGTACACATGTTGAGATGCATTGTGTGAATGCATAATTGTGGTGTACATTTCATTACAATTAGATAATAGATGAAATGGTGAACTATTTTCAATCCTGCGAGCATTTCATGAGCTGCTATGAATGTAGGAGAATGATTGCATGAAGAAGGTAGAAATGTTGATGGGCTACCAAGAGTGCTCTGTTGAAAGGAAAGAGTTGCGTAAAATGATACGGCTGTGAAGTAATGAATATTGGAGCTTTTATTTAAAAATTGCATAAATGAGGTGACGGTACCTTGTAATTCTAGTATGATAATGATTCACATGAGGTAAATCAGTTTTGGTGATATTGAGATTTTAACAGCTGGAAATGTTTGAATTATGGAGTGTTATAATTCTGAAAATGCTTCAATGACTATTGCAGCAATGAAATATTATGTGCATGGAGACTTACAAAGTGTTTGGCTGATTGAAGCTTCAGATTTCAGGTAGATTGTTTTGGGCATGGCAATGTGGGTAATTCCATGATGAAGATTGGAATCTACCATGTGCAAGAGCCAAACCTCATGAGAAGGATCTCATGGTTGTAAAAATAGTTTATGTGCAGAATAGATTGTCAATTTTGGACTTGTAGATTTCAGATTTGAGAATTTGCTTATAATTGCTAATCACCGTTGGCTTGCATAGAACTGTGTGAAGAGGACATGTTGTAAGTGGATGTTCATGTTATGGTAGCAATCGTAAAACCCTAATGGGCAGAGGGGTGCCACTTACAAGAGACAACACAATATGAGGATAACCTCATGACTAAGCAAGCCAATTTCTGTAGTAGACAAAATTGCAAATTCATGATTGAATTTAATTCTTAATTCCATTGATTGGCTATGGGACAATCAAATTTGAATTTTATTGTTAAATGATGCTGACTGTTTGGCTATTTGATAAGTGTGACAGGAAGACACGTTGCAGAAATACCATGTGTGATGGCCTGCAGAAGCCAAACTTCATGGGAAGGACCCCATGCTTTGGAAATGGGTTTCGGGTGAAACGCCATAGTAAATTTTGATAATATCCCAGCTGCACTGCATGTTGGAAAACCATGAGAGTAAGATGGTGAAATTATGCCAAGAGGGCATATGTGGATTATGGAACGTGAAAAGATTGGGGTGGAAAACTGAAGGACTGTTGACTCAGAGAAGGGAGCCCCCATTCTCCACAAATGAAGAAAGAATACATCTGAAAAGGGATAAATAAGTATTCTATAACCCTAGTTAAGAATAGACATGTCTAGTCATTAGATTTAATATGCAGAGCATGTTTTATTATTTCATTATTATTCCAGACTGCTTGAGTATGATAGGGCCTACATGGCTCACATCTGGAAGGGGTGCACACCTTTCTGGTGCTGGGTTATGTTAGGGTTGTCAATATTGACTACACCCTAAGGGAATGGACGCATTCCTGGTGTTTCAATACTTGATAGTGAATGTTATGAAATATGTTGCAATTTTGGAACAACAATACTGATGAGCTTGCTTATCCTTCTTATGCTATCAGCTTATACATATGCAAATTGGTGTTGCACATTAAGAGGCAAAGTGAATAAAGGGTACTCAAGAGGACTGTATGGGTAGTAAAGAACACTAGAAGGGATGGATAGGATTGAGGAGATGTGTAGTAGAAAAGGGGTATCATCCTTGTGTAGTGAGAGTGGGTATTGTGGGGCCATGTTAGCCTGCAGTCAAGAAAGTCACCTAAAGAGTCCCTAAAAGGGAACCGCTGGTTTGCATAAGAGAAGGAGTACCATCCCTGTGTGGATGAAGAATTGATTTGTGTGTGGAGGGTTGTGGTGATATTGATGAAGGCATAAAATCTCTATTGGGCCAGTAGTAAGGTGGGGTACCGAGACTGGATGGAAACCCTGAGATGCCTATGGCTCCGTAAGTAGAGCCTTGACCTAGAAATGGTCAGTGGCATAGTTTCCTTCCATTGGATGATGACCCAGACGGATGTGTTGGCTCGACAATGGAGAGGGCCAACCAGGTATGGGACTGGTTAGGCACCACCAAATGCTTGGTAAACCCAGATAGTAAACTGATTGGACATTAACTATCACAAATGCTTCGTAAATCCAAAGAGTAAACTGGTTGGGAATTAACTATTTGATGTTGTGGAGCAACATGTGTGTTGGACAAACATCCAAGTCCATAGGCGATCCTAAGGCTTGCAAAGCGAAGCAGGACCCTGTGGAACAGAGAGGAAATGTCCAATACATATAAGTATTCAATTTCATTTATTTCTTGTTTGGAATAATGAATATTTCAGGCATAAGTCTTCTAACAGCTAAGCTGATGCACTATTTTTCTTTGTTGGAAACCTTGGTCATTACAGGAAGCAAGGACCCTCATTACAGGAAGCAAGGACCCTCAAAGAACTACAAATGCTTGCTAAATCCAGAGAGTAACGGGTCGGGCCTGAACTACTTGATGTTGTGGAGCAGCATGTGTGCTGGCCAAACATCCACCGCACAGGTGATTCAAGGCTTGTAAAGCAGAGAAGGAAACCTATGGAGTAGAGAGGAACTACACAATACAGATAAGTATTTGGTTATCTTGCAGCCTCTTGCTTATTTAAATAAATACACGTGTGTACGTGATTTGATTGTGATTTATTAAACTCTCGTTTAGAGATAAACCCTATGAAAATAAACTGAACATGTGAATTGATTCAATGTTTTAGTTGTTAGATTTTGAGCATTAATTCACAATACTCTAGGATCTTTACTGAGAGAATAACATATACAGTATATCAATGCATGACAATCACAATAAGTATGACAATCATCACAAGAATCAAAAGCATAAGAGACAAGAGACACAGAGTTTCCGTGGGGAAAACCCTAAGGTGAAAAACCCCACAACTTCCTCAGAGATAGAGAGAGCAATGGCTCAACCAAAGTACAACCAAAATACACTGAGATCGTCTCCTAGTAGCAGATAATCCTCCTCCTCACTAGTGCGCCACTTTCTGAGTGAGAGAGATGTACTTTTCTGAATGATCTAAATAGAGATCACCTGATCTCTATTTATACTAACATGTTTGCCCAGTGACCTTATGGGGCCGACTTGTCTATCTAGGTACATCCACATTATAATATATATTTCAGGGCCGACCCCACACATGGTGGTCTAATAACCCATCGGCAAGTACACACACTTGCGACACTTGTCAATCCACCTGACGACACTTCCTTATAGAGGAATGACACATCTCTTATAAGGGTACAATAAATATATATAAAATACATAGATGAAATACATTCCGAAGTTACATATACATCAACACTCCCTCTTAACTAGGAAGGTATTTCTCGACACAGATCTGCTAGACAAGTCTTCTTCTCAGGATCATCATCATCGTCATCGTCACTGCTGTTGCTATCTCAACCAATCTCTGAATCTACTCGTCATAGGAAGTTCTACAAAGCCAGTCGTTTTTCATACTGGATGTAGGCCCACCTCCTGTAGGTCTTCATCATCACTGGCCATACTGTGGAATTCTCAGGACTTATTATGTGCGTCACAAAACCTGGCTGCAGCATCCCAGGATATTACGAGCACACATCTCTACCTGTAGGATATCCCAAGAGCACATTACATGTGACCCATCACAAAACCTGGCTGAAGCATCCCAGGCTGTAACGAGCACACAGCTCTACCTGTCGGATCTCCCAGGAGCACATTACATGTGATCTCACCACAAAACCTGGCTGAAGCATCCCAGGCTGTTACGAGCACACAGCTCTACCTGTCGGATCTCCCAGGAGCACATTACATGTGGTCCACCACAAAACCTGGCTGAAGCATCTGAGACCTTTTTCATCCTATCCAGATCTCCCAGGAGCAAATTACATGTGGTCATGGAAAAACCTGGCTGAAGCATCTGAGGCCTTTTTCATCCTGTCCAGATCTCCCAGGAACAAATTACATGCCATAGGACAAAACCTCGCAAGAGCATCTCAGGATGTTACGGGTACACAACTCTGACCTGAAGATCTCCCAGGGCACAAATTACATGTCCTCCCAGAGCAATGTCTCCAAAGAGCATCCCAGGCTGTTATGGGTACGCAACTCCGACCTATAGGATCTCCCAGACATGCTCATCTACACAACCTGATCCACGGCCACAAAGTATCATCTGATACTCATCATACATCATCCTGATGTACACATGATCATCCTGATCATCATCACTGCAACATCCTGTTGCATGTCATCTGGAGAAGCTCGTCATCCATGATCACCATGATCATGCAATGCATCCATCTGATGCACACCAAGTATCTACCTGATACATATCATCATACACAGTGTACCCATCTGATACATAGATACATGATCCACACAATGTATCCATCAACATACATGATCTACCTAATCATACAATGTATCCACCTGATACATATACCGATACATGGTCCAAGCATCCAACATGATGCATATACAAAATACATACAAATGATCCAACCGATCATATCCAGCATCCAACATGATGTGTACATACATATAAATGATCCAACTGATCATATCCAACATCCAACATGATGCGTACATACATATACATATAAATGATCCAACTGATCATACAAAGCAGAAACTAGAACATCATCCTAATGCTCATCATCCAGCGCTTACATCCACAGCCATGTGAAGGATCCTCCTTCCAACATGCTTGGAATGGCTTCAGCAAATGTGTCCATCACTTCTTCCTCGAAGTGTCCTCGATCTGAAGAACACCAAGCCTCTCCCTGAAGTACTCGAACTTCATCCTGGCTAGTGGCTTCGTCAGCACATCTGCAATCTGCTTGTCCGTTGCAATATACAGGAGCTTCACAGCTCCTCTCTGCACCATATCCCTGATATAGTGATATTTGATCTCTATGTGTTTCGACCTGTCATGAAACATTGGGTTCTTAGACAGCTTCACACAACTCTGGTTATCGCAGAAGATACCAGTAGCATCCAATGGGATATCAAATAACTCAGACAGTAGCTTCCGTAGCCATACTGCCTCAAAACTAGCTGAACAGGCTGCAACATACTCTGCCTCAGCTGTACTCAGTGCTACACAGGACTGCTTCCTGCTAAACCAAGAGATCACACCTGATCCCATACTAAAGCAGCATCCAGATGTGCTCTTCCTATCTGTAGCACTGCCAGCCCAATCTGAATCAACATAACCCTGCAGGTTAAACTTTTGATTCGCTTCATACTTGAGCCCATAATCCATTGTACCCTTCAGGTACCTCAGACATGCTTTATAGCAACCAGGTGAACACTCCTCGGATTCATCAAGAACTAGCTCAATGTGTTCACAGCAAAGCAAATGTCAGGTCTCGTGTTCGTCAGGTACATCAAGGACCCAATCATCTGATGATACATAGAGACATCAACTGGCTCAGATGAAGCATCGCATAGAAGCTTCAGATTCGATGCCATAGGTGTGGCCATGGCCTTGCAATCCATCATCCCGAATCTCTTCAGGATATCTACTTTGTACTTCCCTTGACCAAGGAAGATCCCACCTGCACTCTACCACACCTCCATACCTAGGAAATAATGCATCATTCCCAAATCTTTCATATCGAACTCAGCAGCAAGCTTCCTCTTTGAATCACACCAAGTTCTAGGAGCTTGCTACAAGCCATACAAGGCTTTCTTCAATCTGCACACATGTGACTCCCTGTCAGGTCTTGGGACTGCATCCCAAACATCATCTTCATGATCGACGGATCATGGCATTCCATTTCTTCATCCTAGATCCTGGGAACTTCAATATCTTAAATAAATATCTTTGTTGTTGGAACAAATGTTGTAGTCCTTCTTTTGTAGGTGAAGATATACGGTATTTCCTACAAAACAAGTTAAATTGCATGATTAGAAACATCTCATAATTTTCAGAACAAATTCTTTACACATAAAGAAATATGTCATGCAGTTATCTTAACCAATGCTTCAATACAACATTTATCCATGTTCCACAACTTTCTAGATGCCTTCCAGTCTCTACCAGAACATTGTTAAGAGTTTGCACTACTCCCAACATGTCAGCAAAGAGGTTTCATTCTAGATAAGTAGCACTGTAATGTTGTACATTGCCATAGGCCACTTACCCATCACATGCATATTAGTAGTATATTGTTCATTAATGCAATCATTCTAATATGCACAATACATCTCCTAAGTCTAGGAACATAAGCATAATATTACTTAAACAAAAATAGGCAAGAAATGATAATTGAAATACTTATCTTTGTTTGTTTGTTGGGTGGACTCCCTATGAGTCTTTGCTTCCTGGCAGGAGTTGTTGAAGTAGCTTCTTCTACACCTTTCTGTTGTGGAATGTAGGAAGATGGTCAACTCCCTCTGAAAATCTACATCCTTGCAGGAACTGCTGGAGTGTGCTCCCTCTTGTTCTTTGCTTCCTAGATTACCTGTCCTTGAACTTATATTCATCCTTGCTGACATCAATCTTCTTGAACCCTGGAAAGTATATTCTGTAAGCCTTCGAGCTTTCACTGTAACCCACAAAGATACCCTTCTTTCCTGAAGGATCTAGTTTGGTCCTATTTTCCTTTGGGACATGAGTGAATACTGGACAACCAAATATTCTGAGATGGCTGACTTCAAGTTTCTTACCAGAAAAGACCTCTTCTGGTGTCTTGTTGTCCAATATCTTGTGGGGTGTTCTGTTTTGCACATATACAGCTATTCTAGCTGCTTCTGCCCATAGATGCATAGGTAGATCCTGGTCATGTAGCATTGCTCTTGCTGCTTCCATGATTGTTCTGTTCTTCCTTTCTGCAACTCCACTCTATTGTGGATTGTAAGGAGCATTCAACTCCCTCTTAATCCCTGAATCACTGCAAAGCTTCTTGAAGTCACCTTAGGTGAATTCTCCACCATTGTCGGATCTGAATGTTTTGATCTTCTTGTTAGTTTGATTCTCCATCAAGGTTTTGAATTCCTTAAACTTATCAAACACCTCATCTTTGTTCTTCAAGAAGTATACCCAAGTCTTCCTGGAGAAGTCATCAATAAATGAGACAAAGTAAACATACCCACTTAGAGAACTGGATGACATAGGACCACATACATCTGAGTGGATGATTTCCAGGATGCCTTTTGCCTTGCTTTCACTGCTTGGGAAAGCCTTCTTAATGTTCTTACCTTTTGCACATCCTTTGCAAACATCTTCATGTTTGGTTTTGATTTCAGGAAGACCCTCTATAGCCTTGCCTGCAATTGGAAGTGCTCTATAGTGCATATGAGCAAGTCTTCTATGCCAAAGTTCACTTGGCTCCATGGATTCATGTACCATGGCATGTTCAAGTTGTCCCTTCAATTTATACAAACCTCCCTCTTGCTCTCCAATCACTATTGCATCATCTATGTTCTTTCCCTTTGGCCACATTAGGACTTGGCCATCCACAAATGCAACCCTCATGCCTTTTGCATGCAGAGATGGAGAGTAAGTTCTTCTTGAGCCCGGGTACATAAAGAATTTCTTTCATCTTCAAAGATTTTCCAGAATCTAGGTTGTAGGAGGCTTCACCACTTCCTTTGATTGGGTATTGATAGTCATCCCCAAGTTTCACCTTATGGGGTGATTCATGTTCAGATAGATTCACAAAAGATTCCTTAAACCCAGTCAGGTGTTTAGAAGCCCCACTATCGATCAACCAATCATTACAACCATGGAAGATGGTACCTGTGAGAGCAGAGATCAAAACATACTCTTCTTCACTTGATGAGTTATCATCACTTTCTGCCCTAGCCTTCTTCTTGGGTGGTTCATCATCCTCGGCAACATGAGCATGAAACCTTCTTTTGCTGCCCTTCTTCTTCTTGTTGGAGTTGTTGTTGTCCTTCTTGTTCTTGGGACAATTTATGGCAATATGTCCTTTCTCATTACAGGTGAAGCATATTCTTCTTTCTTTGAAGTGATGTGAAGATTTCTTGGAGTGAGTTGGCTCTCTCTTGGACTTCCCTTTCTTGGTGTGCGCTGTGAGAGCTTGATCTTCATTCCCCATCTTTTTTTCTCATGCCACAAGCCTTGCTTCTTCTTGTGAGCATTCTTCCCGTAGTCTACTGAAGGAAATCAACTTCTTTCTTGCACAGATTCCTTGAATGAAGGAGTCCCATGACCTAGGTAAGCCATTCAGAGTGGTCATGACAACTTCACCATTCTCTACCATTTCATCCACTACTTCTAGCTGTTCCCTGATCTGGGAGACTCTTGAAAAATAAGATTGAATGGTTTCTCCATTCTGAAACTTTACCCCTTTCAATTGGTTCCGCAGGGTCATCTTCCGATTTATGTTCTTCCCTTCAAATAGCTTGGTTAAAGAGTCAAACATCTCTTTGGGTGTCTTTAGAGAAGACACATGGGGTATGAGATGGTCTTTGATAGAATCAGCAATGATTCTTTTTGCCTTGACCAAGTTCTTCTTATGCAATACTTTAGCCTCTTCATCCTCTGGGATAGGGATGTCTTCTTTTATATATGAGTCCAACTCATTCTCTTTCAGGATTAACCCAATCCTATACTTCCAAGCTCGGAAGTTATCAGCCGCTTCAAGCTTATCCTCAAGCTTGGTGTGGTGAGACATCTTAAAGAGTACTTCAAATGGAAATAGAAAAGATTTAGGTCTTACCACTTGAAATGCTGAAAACTGGATCTGGTCCTGGATTAGGGTTTGTCGGAAAAACCCTAAAAATTCAAAATGTGAATTTTTGAAAGGATAGAAAGATGTGCCTTGATGAGCTGATCATCCTGGTGCATTCAGAATTTGAGATCAGCAAAGCTTTACCCTTCAGATTTGTCTTTTTGTCCTCCCGAGTTCACTAGGGAGAGCCCTGAATTAGGTTTTGAGTTTCCCGGAGATCTACCTAGCCAAAAATATCGATCCAAATCTCTAAACTTTGATTTTTGCAAGGAGCTTCCAGCTATGTCTTGAGATTTCAGAAATTCCTATTTTTGTGGAAACCCTAATTTTTAGGGCCAAATCTGAAAAAGGTCAGAATTGAATTCTGATTGGACAGATAGATGGGCCTTGATGAGTAGAGTCAATCTACTATACTGATTTTCCAAAATCTATGGAGAGAAACCCAATAAACAAGAAACTCAAGTTTCCATCATTGCAAAATGTCTTCTTCTCAGGTTAGCTCTGATACCATGTTAGATTTTGAGCATTAATTCACAATACTCTAGGATCTTTACTGAGAGAATAACATATACAGTATATCAATGCATGACAATCACAATAAGTATGACAAGCATCACAAGAATCAAAAGCATAAGAGACAAGAGACACTGAGTTTTCATGGGGAAAACCCTAAGGTGAAAAACCCCACAACTTCCTCAGAGATAGAGAGAGCAATGGCTCAACCAAAGTACAACCAAAATACACTGAGATCGTCTCCTAGTAGCAGATAATCCTCCTCCTCACTAGTGCGCCACTTTCTGAGTGAGAGAGATGTACTTTTCCGAATGATCTAAATAGAGATCACCTGATCTCTATTTATACTAACATGTTTTCCCAGTGACCTTATGGGGCCGACTTGTCTAGCTAGGTACATCCACATTATAATATATATTTCAAGGCCGACCCCACACATGGTGGTCTAATAACCCATCGGCAAGTACACACACGTGCGACACTTGTCAATCCACATGACGACACTTCCTTATAGAGGAATGGCACATCTCTTATAAGGGTAAAATAAATATATATATAATACATAGATGAAATACATTCCGAAGTTACATATACATCAAAATTAGTGTAGGTATTGTTGGAAGCAAGAACTATGAAAGCATCCAGAGGATGCATGTGGACACGTGACTATCCTAAAGAGATCTATATGAGCAGTAATGAAAGATGGTGCTAGTAAACTTGTGTGGGTCCTAGCAGCCAAAGGTTCTGTAAGCAACAATGGGGAAGGGTTCCCTTGTTGAAAAACCTTAGACGGACCCTAGACACTAAGTGTCATAGCCAAGAAAGGGAAAGTTAAGCATTCGCATTGAAATGAAAGAGATTAAGGATCATGAAACCACAGTGGTGGTGTGGCTCCGAAACAGGGAAAAGTTTAAGAACCCCCCCTAAATTTCTACGTATAATAATTGGGCGAATCCCTGTGATATGCAGGAAAATATGAAGGCTATTTTATTAATGTTATATTATGTATATATAATTTTTTGATGAATCTCTCATTGGATTATATAATCTTGTAAAACATTGGTGAACCTTTCACTAAATTGTAAAACCTTGTAAACTCTTGGCGAATCTTTCACGAAATCATAAAACCTTATAAAGACTTGGCGAATCTTTTACTATTATAAAATATTGTGAAGTCTTGGCGAATTTTTTGATAAAGTTTAAAACCATATATAGTAATAGGAAAACATATTTAAAAAATAGTAAATAGGATATAAATCTTAATCAATCATCACATAACAAGCCCTCTTTTGGTGGTAGTTTTGTATCTCACTCTAACTATCACAATACATATAAATTCACCATACTCCGGGAATATTCTTGAAAAACAACAATGAATTTTTTCATCGTTGCGACAAGTAAACTCAATATTAATATGAGATTGAGGAAGAAACACTTGACATCACAAATGTTGATTCAAATAAATGAAAGATTTCATAACCAAATCTGCAAGCCTTTGGAGGTGGAATCGATGCTTCGATACCTTCTGGTTCAATTAAGTAGACTATATGGCTGAACCAAACATTACAAAATCCACAAGAGCAAGTTAGACTTCCAAAGGCCTCTTTTTAAGGCGATCATCCTCTTAAATTTTTTATGAATTATATTGCATTGATGTCTTCCATCATTGGTGCAAAGCCATCCAATTATGAGGCAATAAGTTAAGAGATATTGCAAGGTGTAATGGTGGAGTATAACTTCATCATGAATAATGAATTTTGGGAGATTGTGTTGAGATCAAGAGAAATTTAATTATTTGATACCAAATGGTTGGACAAGGTGAAGTATGCAACATAGAGCAAACTAAAGTGAAAGGCTTAGTGCATAGCAAAAGGATTCTCCCAAAGAGAGGGACCTGACTATGAGGAGACCTTTGCTCCAATGGCCAAGGTTACTTCCATCAAGTCTATTATATCTTTAACACAATTTTGGTTGGAATTTATATTAGATGGATGAAAAAACATCCATTGTATTTAGCATCAATTTCGGTTTCCATTTATGTGGGATGAAATACAAAATTTGTCATGCCCATTTGTGATGGCTTTCTTTTGAAGATTTTATCAAGTAATTGATTGAGAGAAAAGTAGCAATACCCCCAGAGGCTCCCTTAGAGATTTGAGCCTTACCATGGCAATCCTTCCAAAATAGATGTGAGAGCGCCAGAGCCTCCACGTCTTGCATTTTTGTCTCCTAGAGTAACAACAAGTCTGGTCTTTCTGATTTTGTCATATCTCTTAATGCTTCTACTTTGCTTGCTCCCCCCAGACCCTTGCAGTTCCAGGAGACAATTTTAATCATTTCTTAGTTGTTTGAGATCCTGCTCGAGATCTACCATTCAGTTTTGCCCCGCCTTGGTTTTTGGTACTTTGCGGGAGCTTTGTTTCCTCTATACTTTTTTTCCTTCCCAGCTCTAACTCCCTTTCTACTTCTTGCTCACGGTGATATCTTAGCGATTTCCTCCCTCTTGTGTTCGGGATCAAAGCTACATTTTGTGATTCCATTGAATCCTATGATGACGAGTGTTCTGGGGAGAAGATATGCGGGGCAGTAGTGCTTTGCTTTACCATATCCTCCCAAGAACCTCTAGGGGTTGTAACTTCTTCCATAACCGCATCTATCCTTTCCTTTCGGGTAGGAGGAATGGGAGAACTAGAGGGAATGAGAGCCTCCGCCCTAGGTTCTGTCACTATGTTATCTGGGGATGAAATTTCCCCATCCTCTAAAGGCAAAGACTGAAATTGGTTACTGGTAGTGGCTTCTATCCCTTCTTACACCTTGTCTTTATTTTTCTCTAGTTGAGGTCCATTTTCTAGGGGATTTGGCTGTGAAGCTTTCCTCCCCCTTTTTGCTTGCTTCCATCCTTCTTCAAGGTTCTGTTCAGGGGTTTCTTGCACTGCTTTTGGACAATTTTTTACGAAATGACCATATTCGTGACATTTCTTACACTTGAAGGGAAATTGTTCATAATCAACTTTCTGTATGTGCTCCTATCCGTCCATTTGCAGATTTACCACCTTTGGCAGGCCTTTTTCTAAGTCAACTTCAACACAGATTCGAGCGCAGGAGAACAACGGTCCTTTTGGCTTAGCTTTGTAGATGTAAATTCCAAGGGCATTTCCGATTGCTTGCAGAGTTTCATCATTCCAACAATGTAACGGTAGATGGGGAAGGAAAACCCATACCGGGACAGCAGAGGGTACGTCTCTTTCTAGGTCGAAAGACAGGTTCCAGCGGTTTAAGTAAAGGCCACGGGAACCTAAGAAGTAAGTTCCGCTTCTGAAAATGAGATCTCTATCAACTTTATGTTCAAACAAGAAAGTGAAGAAACCCTTACCACAAAAACAGTGCTGCAAACCTCCGGAGATCAGGGGCATCCTATTTTAATTGATCCAGGCGTCCATAGTTTTGGGGGAAGGCCAGTTCCCTGTAAACTGACAAATTAAACCACTTTCACTTAGGGCAAGGGCTTTCAATCTTGAAGCTGCAAACGTGATCTGGATCTGAGGAGCAGTCGTGCGTTTGACAAAGGCATCACTTGAAGCAGAGGAGGAAGAAGGCGGTGGCGGAGTGGAAGCTACCAGAGCCCAAAAAGCTTCATCCAAACGGTGCCGGTGATCCTCCATATTTGGCTATGAAGGGGGATCCATCCAGGCAGCGCCCTCGATGGGTTCGAGGGGAGCCCTAGATCCGACGGCCAGCACGTCACAGGACGTAGGAACAGAGCGCAAGAACCCTAGCAATGTGAATTAGAAAACCATAGAATAATTTCACCAATTTAATGTGATTATTTGATGTTGCTGCTGCTTTAGATATTTAAAAAATTGAAAGAAAAAAAAAATTGTATTTTTTAAAGTTTGCCAATATTTTCCCTGATGTTGACAATAAGTTTTTTTCGGACCCTCGGCGATATATTTTCCGACACGATATTTGCTAGAAAGCTTTATACGGTAGATTGGAGTAAAGCAGTTAGCTAAATATTTTGATTTAATGCATTGTTTCAATTAAATCTAATTGTATATTTTTGTTAGATATTCAACCATAGGGACTGTTTTTTTTGCTAATCTATCTGTGAACTATTTTAATTATCCATTGCCTCTTCCAAGTAGACATCTCTTTTAGTATAGCACCTTTTGATATTTTGTGAGGATGTTTGTTATTGTCAAGGAACTACTTTAAGAAAATATTTTATGGTAAAATTAAAAAAGAGGCTTAAAAATTAGAACAAATAGAAGTCTAACTTTATACTCTTTTTTAAATATCATACATGTTAGGGATGCTACCTTTTGCATTGTATGCTTAAGACAGTAAGATTATCACTCAACTTTTTTATTCTCTATGATCGCTAACAACCTATTTTATGCAAGCTATTGTATGCAAGTGTTGTAAACGTGTTTGTGTTTTTGTTTTGTCCCTTAATTACTTGCTTCTCTCTTATGGAATTGTTTTGTATGTTACATTTATTGATGTGGTCTTACAATTATTTTAACAGGAGAACTGTTAGGCTCGTGCTTTGTTTTCAGATAAGCATTTTTAATATTTTATTGTTTCCCTCATGACTTCCCATATGCCATATCATATGGTGTCTAAGCTAAATTTATTAAAATAATGTTATCTTTTACAAGTTCTTTGACCATTCATTAGGAATTGCCATTAATATTGACATTTTCACTGTTCATTGGGAATGCTAGCTTATAGATGAGGACTCTGAGGATCAAAGCTCAGGAGAGGATGGCGAACCTGGATCAGAGATGGAGATAGATTCGGACTTGAAACATCAACCAAAAATAGTAGAACTAGAAACTGTGCAAAGCTCCAAGGTAGGGGGACTCACTGAAGAAGAAAAATCAGATGGATGGTCTGTAGTAAAATCGAGACGCAGACAAAGTCGTCAGAAGTCATGAAGAACTTTGATTTATGATTGTTTTCTTATATGGAGATGCATTTTTTTCAATTGCATCTAACTAAAGGGAGGCGACTATTTATATTCACCTATATTTGCGCCCTCTAAAGTTGGTCATTTTTTGACAAGGGTTATTTCAAGCGTCTCTGCTTGTGGAAAACAATTCTTGTAAACTCTTATTCTCTTTAACATTAAGCTGGAATGAATAGGAAGATTTTTTTTGCAGTTACCAGGGGGATACTTTTCTTTTTTTTTTGATAAAGGGAAGATTTATTTATTGCACTTAGAGGAGGGCATTTCCCTACAGCCCAATATGAGGGAGATGTTGTAAAAAAAATTAAATAAAGTTATTTGACTTAACTTTAAATTTTACAGAAAAGCGTAAACAAAAAAAATACCAGCATAGAGCCATCTTAAACCCAGATCAATCAAACACCAAGATCAAACAACAAGAAGGATCAAATTGTTGAGCCATAAAATATTTATCTTAAATTTTTCACACATCAAGAAATTTTATCCCTCTTAATGCTTGATAAATCCGGATTTAAGATGAATCTATGTTGGTATATAAAACTCCCATTTTGAGAGTGCCTTGGGGAGAAAGAAAGTTCTTCAAACAGACCATTGTCCTTCCTGCTCATGACTCTCCAAATTTACAATAACATTGTTTAAGGCATGGTTCAAACACAGACCATTCATATCAAAAATAAAGAGAGATAAAACTTACGATAACCAGAACCATACACGTCTTTTTTTTTTATGGAATTGGCAACAGTTGGCATAATTTCAGGCTCTAGGGGAGAGCCTCTTTTTATCTCGTGCCTGCTCAAAGAATGTTTTGGACCAAGTGCCACAATGATGGCACATAAATAGGATTACCGACACGAATTAAAGCACAATGGGAAGGGACACATCATGAGGGGGCCTCCTGAGATCCAAGACCTTCCAATGAGCTACTTCCATCATGGCTGGTCACTCTTGACTATTGGAAATTTTCTTTTGATGATACAGCCTCATTTGCAAGCCAGTCGGCTACCTGATTGGTTGATCTCTTGACAATGGACATGTTCAAGTTGAATCCTTTGAAATCATTGATTCCTCTTCTACACCGTATCATATGACTGGACATTTTGCAGGATGGGCTCTTAGTTTTACCACTAAGGATATCAATCATCAAATTGGAATCTCTTTTGAAGATCACTTTATTTCAGTGACAAGTGCCTCCATTTCTGCTTGATTATTGGTCTTATCCAAAGAAATCGATACGTAATTGGCAGAATTTACTTCTAATATATGAACACGCCCCCTGATCCTGTTGGGCCAGGATTTACTTTGGAAGCCCCATCCAAATTTACTTGATCCACCCTTCCCGAGGATTCCAGTTCTGTCGGCTTTACAATCTTTTAAAATGTCATCCTTCAATGATGAGTTCTGGTGGATACATATATTGAGATCTGATGTTCATTTTCTACATTGCTATCTATTTGCACCCATCTAACTAAGAAATGAATGACGTGCGAAATTTGTTCCCCTTGAAATTTTCTAGTAATCCACAACATGTGCAGTCTATGCAATAAAACTTTGGGTGTATCAATTGCAAATTTTCACATAATGATATTCAGGTTCAATTTGCTCAATATATTGTTCAAATGCATGTCATTTTTGGGCATTGGCAATTTGTTTATGGCTGGTCTATCTATCAACATTCCTTTTGTTTGTTTTTTAAAAGTAGGTTAACCCATAATGTCTATAAAAATGCCTTCATTACACTTTCTTCAGTGATGAGCTATCTAATTTCTATTATAGATATCATGCAGCAGGATCATGGCATATGTGTTTAACATGAACACGAAATGGGGTTGTCGGCACACATGATTCTGTAATTAGCGAAGCATTTCCACAGAACTTGGCATGGGGTCAGTGTCTAAAAGAAGCATCTAATGCAGAGAGCACAGTGCCTTTGATTTCAGCCTCCATTCGCATCATGTAAATTTACCAAACTGCTCGAGACCGAGAGAAATTAAAATGAAAATATTGTCATAGTTACAGGCCACATTTATTATAAACCCTAACTTTTCTGCAATTTTATATTTGGGTGAACATTTGACAAACGGAAACCATGATTTCTAAAAGTGTGTAATTATTGCATACTTGTTTGGGCGCCAAAGGAAACCATTCAATGGCAATTCTGTAATCAAATTTTAATACACAGATCGGAACATAAATTCTTGGTTGAATGCAAACACTAATCGAATAGAAATCTCGATTTTCACCTCTTCTTATTCATAGATTGCAATCAACTCATCGCCTACCTAGCATGGATTCACTACATATTTCCATGACTCATTGTTTCCCATGTTACACAGTGCATGGATTTACTGCACATTACCTCGACCTCGACTCCTTGCTGCCCACTGTGCTAGATGGACTATCACGTTGTGCATGGACTCACTCCATGCATGGATTTACTCCACATTCTGAAAAACAATCCATGCATGGATTCACTGCAAAAGCCAGCGCAAGTTAGATGATAATGACTAATAAAAACAGCAGCAATCTGCCAAGGAGCAGGCCTGGCGGAGTGACATAGATCGAGCGTGAAAAACCAATTGGAGACTGGAGTGAGCTGATCAACCAAGGAGCAAGCCTTATGATAGGCATAGATTGAGCATGAAGAAATACAAGAATCTAATCTATCGAGGACCAAACCCCTTGCCAAGCAATGAAGCATAGATCATTAACTGAATTATCTATCTACAACCCACACACACTGAAGCGGAGGGAGGTCGTTTATTGCCGGATAGCTTAGCTTTATTATGCGTCATCAGAGAGGTTGGACGGACGGGCTCATGGTAAAAGTAACAACAACCCATAAAGGATTATCATCAAATTGTGAACATGGGAATCCCTCTCATGCACCTCAAAACCTCCGGCAACTAAAGTAACAACCTAGTTCGACTCATTGCTGCCATAGGAAGGCAGGGAATGTTTTGCAGATTTGAGATCTGGCAAAAAAAACCCAAAATCCTCGATTGCTTGCTCCAAAGGCTCGGATTCCTGAAATTTGGAAAAACCCAAAATCGTTTGAGCTATGATCAAAACCCAAATCGACAAAAATATATATAGAGGGAAAATAAATTTGAAAATGGGTTTCAATCCATAACATGTGGGCGAAATTACCAAGATATTCGATTTACATGATCGACCATGGGTGAAATTACCATTTTTACAAATCTGGGCGAACTTGACCTAACTCCCTATTTTTCTTAGCGATGGTGGCTCCAAATCGAATCGAAGAGGGGGTGAAATGACCAGATTTTGGTTATCCTTTAAATATTTTATTGGGCTAATATATCATTTATTAAAAATAAATAAATAAAAATTGGGCTAATGTTTGCAAACAAGGGTTGACTAACAAAATAGCCCATCTAAAAATTAAAAGCTTTAAATTTAGCCCATGGGCTAAGATTAGCCCCTAAAATTTTCCTTGCTCCGAAATGGAACAAGACTAAGAGGAGGAAACTCTTACTCCTCTCTTTCCTTTTGACTGATGCATCTTAGAAACAAAATATTGTTGAGTGTGTGTCATGGCTGAAAATAGATTGTGTTTCATTGCTTGAAATGAATTGTGAATGCTAAAATAGTTAATTCCCTGTGAAAGGATGAACATAAATGAGTTCATATGTATGTTGGGAAAGCATGGAAAGTGTGGAAGTCTCATGAATAAATCATGGACATTCCATGTCAATTGGGCAAGTAATTGACTGATTTTAATATTTATGTTATGCTTGTCCTAACAAAGAATTGCCATGATGAATTTCACAGGTAAGAAATTGAAGCAATTGGTTGCAGTTGATACAAGCAAGTGTTCCTAGTAAGCAAAGTGTGGTCAGTTGTGCACATTGACCATGGAAATAGACCAAGGCCTATTGGATTTGGCTGGAATTCTTCTGCAAACAATTGCCAAGACCCAAGAAATTCTTGGAGAGATGCTCAAGCTATAGAGGCAGCAGAATGAGATGAACCACAAGGTTTTACGGGACTCTATTTGTCTGCAAAGGGAGGTAAAAAGAATTATGGGAGAAATCAGTAAGGGAAAGGAAAGTGGATAGATGAAGAAGAATTTATCTAATCGGACCATTAAGAAACGTTCCAGGTGGGAAGACTCAAAGGAAATTGAGCAGGAAAAGATAAAGAAGCCAGTGAAATGTTGGAAATGTGGAGGAAATCATTGTCACCGCAATTGTCCAACAAAGGAACATCAAGAGGGTAGCAGCCATAAAGTTTCCAGACTTGCAGATCAGCTAGAAGGTAGAGAAAAAGAAGGGATTGTTGTGGAGCAATTCCCACCTGTAGAGCTGGAAGATCAAAGCTAGCTGGGAGCAGCCTGCGGAATCCAAAGGACTTGATCCTAAAAGTTCAAATTAAAGGATGAAATGCAAGGCATATCTGTAACATTTTGTAAATTTTGGACATGTGTAAATTGTGTAAGAATTCCTAAGTATTGGAACATCGAGGACGGTGTTATTCTAAGGGGGAGGGGATTGTAATACCCCCATTTTGACCCTTAGGATATTTTGGGCTATAATGTAAATGGTGTATGCATATTATGTATGATTCCTAGCATGGAGCTCAAGGCCAAGGCCCCACTAGTGAATGCTCGATCTTGAAGAGGCAAGTATTTAGTATTGTATTACCCATGTGCTAGTGAGCCATGGAAATTGTAAATATGTATTTTAATATAAATGCCCACAACTAACTATGCAATGCAACAAGAGATGGAGGCATGATATTTACAAGCAATTGGGAGGGAAATATTCAAACCCTTGAGCCAATCAAGTCAAGCCAAATGTCATTGATAGAACCCATGAACCCTCAACTACCCATGTTGACTTGTGTGTCCAATCATTCATTTCTCCCAAAATTTGGTTGAGGAAGTTAATTCCTTGGGGAATGGAGAGGTATGGCTGTCCAAATTCGGGTATGGGAAAGCCACCCTTCATAGAAATTTGTGTTTGGCTTCTTGAGCAAGAAAAGAGCCACGAAATTGCTCCCCAAGCCATTCTTCACCCGTTAGTTTTTCTCTCTCACGAGTTGGGAGCTTCTTGGGCGTTTTCCTCCATGGTTTTGTTGTGTTTTCCTCCATTTTCCTAGTTGGGAAAGGCGTTTTTGTTTTGGTTAACAGTGGGGAAGGGAATAAATCAATTTTGGGGTTTTATAGAGGTCGTTTTGGCCCACTGTATGCTCATATATTGAGGGAGAAATTGGTTTTCCTCCCTGGGGTTGATTTCCTCTTCCCACAATCTGTTTTTGGGTGTGCCACGATTTGGGGAAAACCCATAGACCCTATTCTGTAAATCTCGTTGTTGAAAATGTGTATCCATGCCCATTTTTTGAGTTTGATGTGTGTAAGAGAATGTTGGGGTTGACATGGGTATCCATTGCTTTGGATGTGTTGAGCTTGAGAGTCCCATTTTCCTTGTAGATATCATGCCCAGCTCAGGGGTGGTCCATGAGTGCTGAAAGAATATAGTTTGGGCAGAGACCTATGGTTGGGTGGAACGTTGCAGCAACATAGCTAGTTGCTTGGGACAGCCTTACATCAAGATGAGTATTCTCTTTTTGTGTTTACTTCTGCGAATGTATTTAAATTGGTCATGTTTATCCATATGCTCGAAATTGCATAATATATGTGTGAGTAGAATATTACTTCTGCTGTGTTAAATTAAATGGAATCTGCACGCATTTGTTTTTAATTCTGTGAATTTGATGAATGGGCTGAGTTTATGTAAAAGACCCAGAATTTGGTATCATTTTCCCTTGCTCGAATTGGGTCTGTGGGAGGGGACGTGACAGTGGGTGGACGCGTGGTGTGCATGGGCAGAGGGATAGTTGGGATGGCGCGTGGGAAGGCCAAGTGGGAGGATGTCAGGGTTGGGTGGACGTGTGGTCACATGGGACGACTGAGTGGTCACGTGTCGGGCCTCATGGCTGGAGGCAGTGGGATCAATCTCGAGGTTGGCGCTTGTCATCACCCGTAGTGGGGTGGTCTATCGGACCTTAACAAGAGTGGAAGAAGGGGATTATTTGGTTTATTTAAAAAATGTATTCCTATGCTCAAAAAGTTTGGAGAGGAGTTTTCCTAGCTCACTATAGTCTTGGCAAGTTAGGAGGTTAGAAAGGTTTGTATTAAAACAAATATTATGAAGTTGAGATCTAATGTGGGTGTAAGCAGGACACTCTAAGAGAAAATGAGTTTCGTCCTCAACGCTCATAGACTCGCAAAGATGGCAAATCCTTTCTGGCCAGGGTGTTTTAGGAACTGACCAACGACCTATTATAATAATGAAACTATCCATAATATAATAAAACCATTATAAAATCAAAATTATAATCAATCATTTTTGGTATTATTATGAATAACTTAATTTTTCTAATAAATTAATACGAAAAAATTTCCTATAAAATAATTTTGATAAATGAGAGATAAATGACCAGGCAACCAAAATAATTTTACAAAAATGGAGGCTTTTTTTTAATTTCGAAATGGAGGATATTGACAATTTTTACAGGGAAGAGACCCAAGGAGAAATTTAGAACTTCCTGAACTCGGGCACGAGGAGAACCGTGATGAAAGGATGCATATGGAGAGTTAATGGAGGTTGTGAAATTGACAATTTTTAGCTAACATGACGCAAAATACATGAACTTGCTAAAACTTTAACAAATTGTCGAGAGGGTCAAATGACGATGGTTTTGTTCAAACAAAATATAAACGTGACCAGTATGATGAGCCAAATACAATGACACCAACTTCATGACATGACAAGGAAAGCAACAAATATCCAAGACTTGACTCAACCACACTATGATGATACACATGATGATGCAAATTGGTAGATATGTCAAAGGGATAATACAAAAGCAAAAATGGTGAAATAAGATATGGGCATGATAAGCACATCGAACTGGATATGACGGTATAGATGAAATGATCTTGCAAAAAAGTTCAGTAGGTTCGCCAATGGAATCATGTTTCGACATTAGCTCGTGTCTTTGAATCTATCTACAATGTTACAATTTACAAAATTTTAACATTGCAGATGGATTCAGAGACCCCTTCTACTGTAGATGGATTCAGAGGCCCCCTGTATCCATCTGCAGTGTTAAAATTTAGTAAATTGTACAAATTCATTGTCAGAATTGTAATTTTCTATTGTTGGAGTGACACAAGTAAAATGACCAATTCATATTCTTAATGTTATTATTATGTGGTCATTTTTAGTTTAGTTACTTGTTATCTGGTCATATATTTTATCTCGTGACCCAATTGGTCATTCCTCTAGTCATTTTTAGTAAGCTCACTCAAGTTTGGCCATTTATACCTTGAAAAAACTATGGTGACCAAATTTTTTGGTCGCCTGGTCATTTATCTCTCATTTTATACTAGTGTTTCCTGTGAGAGGATGATGGTATTAAGCCATTTTCATTGAGCTTATTGCAGGTCCTGAATTATACAGCATTGGAGTGCGATCCTGTGACAGAGATCTGATAGCTCTCCATGCAAATCTATGAGTAAATTTCTAGTTTTCCTGATGTAAGAGTTTCTTCTGGTTGTATATCAATATTGATAACTATTTGATGTATGAATCAGATACTGATGGCTGATATGACTATAATAATGAATATATCATTTCCAATTTGAATCTTTACTGAATTAAATGCTGATTCTCATACCTCTTCTTGCACCTAGTCTAGATTTCAATGAAATTGATCTAGTTTCCAGAATTTGTATGATAAATGAATGAGTAGTGATCCAAATGAAGTGATTTTGGTTTCTAATGTTAATTAATATTTCATATGAATTATTCCAAGTCTCATATCAGAAATTCGTGAGCCTCTAAGACAGTTTTGGAAGTCTTGAATTTGAGTTAGATGTGTAATCCTAGAAGGCCATTTTTCTTGTATCTTTGTGATACTTCCTCAGAACCTTCTCAAAATTGATGGAGTGAAACTTGATTGTTTATTGACTGTTATTTTATTTTATTTAGCCTCTGTCATGTCCCCATTTTGTCAGCACCATGAAGCATATTGAACCCCATGGATCCTAGTGACAGATTGAATTAATTAATTAATGAGGGGTTAAGATGAGGCAATTAATTAATTAGGATTGTACATTTAATTTTATCCATATTTTTCTATCCACTTGGAATAAATATTTATGGTGTATTTAATATTTGTGGTGCATTTAATATTTAATTGTTATGTTAAATAAATGGAGAAAATGCTCCACTATGGGGCATTAGTGGATAAGGTTGGAGGAGAGACTTGAGGAAGAAGTCAAGGAAAGAACATGAGTCCAAAAGGATGCCAAAAATGAGAAAAGAGGAATAAATCAAGAAAAGCAGCATAAAACGGGAAAAGCAGGAAAGTTCAGAAAAGAAGGAAAGTCAGAAAAATAAGAAAAAAAGGAAAGCCAAAGCAGAGCAAAGCAAAGCAAGGAAAAGCAATAGGAAATGAAGGAAAGCAAGCTTTCCTTATCCACTCAAGGAGGGCACATTCGTCATGGAGACTTGCTCTCCAAGTCATCCAAGATCTATAAATAATTCCATGATCACCACATTCACATATTTTGTTAATTTGAGAAACTTTATGAGTGCAATTGTGCCTCTGAGACTTGGGAGATGTGCCCCTAGTCAAGCCTAGGAAATGTGCCCCAGCTTTCTGTGAGAGGATGATGGAATTCATCCATTTTCATTGAGTTTTATTTGCAGGTCCTGTAGCTAATCAAGTCAAATCTGAAGTTCAGAAGCATCATCATCCAGTTCAGAGTTCGAATCTTCAAGCCTTCTATGAGTTTCTACAGCTAGTTTCTTATGTAGAATAAGAGATATATTTCCATAATGTTCTGAGAAGCATATTGGCCTATTCCTAATGTAATTACAAATTATTTAATGTTCTTATATCATTCAGCTTGAATAAAATTGCAGAACTCAAATTTCTTCTCATATTTCTCCACCCCTTCTAGATTTAGCTAGTTTTTTACTAGTTTCCAGTTTGCAAGTAACAAATGCATGAGAACGTATCCAAATGAAGTAATTCTTGTTCCTAGAGTTCAATAATATGCCAAAAATCACATCCCCTTCTTCAAAACCGAAATTAGTGGGCCTTTAGAGCCTTTTTGGAAATCCTGAATTCGCCCTAGTTGAGTTGTGATGGCAGGCAATTTTTGTGTGTTTTGTGTAAGACTTGCTTATATATCTTTGCAACTTTCTGGAATGTTGTTTTACTATTAAATGACTGTTATTAATTCATATTTAACCTCTCATAGTCATAAATACTCATCCCCAACCTCCAGTCCAAGTTTGCACCTATACTAGTCTACAAATGTTGAGGGGCCCAGAAGCGTTGGAGTAGATTGCAGCCGGGATGCTATTGAAACATAAATGGTAGTAGTACATTGTTCAGAGGTATCATACCACATCAGAACCTTCCATCCTTCCATATCCTCTGATCTTTCCCACCCTCAACAATTCTAGCTTCCTTAGCCATTGTTTTAAATAAATTTGAGAGAAAGGAGTTTTGTATCACTCGTATAAGCTGGTACATTACAGTGGTATCATATCACTTTCCTCCACCCCTATTGAAAGAAATAAGCTCACTAATGAATAATATTGCAAATCACAATTCAAATTTGTATCCATGAGGCTAGTGACAGTTGTAGTCGAAGAAGAAGAATCATCATGTATATTTTCGAGCAGTTTCAAAAGAGATGATGGTGACTATGATGACCAATGGTATGATGCAGATTTTTATTATCTAAGGTCTGAATTTGTTGAGGAAGTGAATTTAAGGAGACCCTTTGAGTACCTCATAGCTTACTATGCATTGAAAGATGAGATTTTAGAACTCATATCTTTCAGAGAGTTTTGCACATATGAGATCCGGATTTTATTACAGGATCCCTACTCTAGCTTTAACAAGGCGAAGATTGCATTGATGGTAAATGATGTGTGCAAATAAGTGGGATTCTTGCTACCCAAGAAAGTCAAAACAATGACACATGTGGACTCCTTGAATACCAACAAGCCATCAAGAAAGGAACTAAATTGTAAAGAAGAAAAGAGGACCAAAGGTATTGATATGAAGGAAAACAAGGGGAAAGAGACAACCATTCATGTGGGAAAACAAGAGAAAAATATAATTCATCGTATTTGCAGCATCCATAAGGTTGATGAGTTACCAAATAACTCCTTGAAAGAAGATGAAGAAGGTCCATGCAAAGTTGAAGATCCAGCAGTCCAACATCTGGTTGTTGGCAATGTGGAAGGTGAAATCACTCCTAGTTTCTTGGTGGGTGATATCAAAATAATTATAAGGGATGATGATGTTGTCAAGAGTGGTAAGACATCTTGTGGATCTGATCCAAAGGATGAACATGAATCAGGTTTACAGTCACCTCCTGAGCTTCATCAAGAAGCAGAAGACAAGCACACATCAGTTGGATGTGAACCAGAAGATTTGGTGGAAGGGCAAGCCATCACAGATCCACCACATGAAGAGAAAGACATGATACCAAGGTATTGCCACAACTCTAATTTTTGTATCCCTTGGTTTCGTTCTGATATGGTAGCCACTTACAGTGAGAAGGTTGGCATGGTTGAGTCCTTCGGTATGGAGGCTCGAATTTTTGGTGTTAACTATGAAGGAAGTAATGGAGATGAACCATTGGAGGAGCATGAGTCACTGCAAGGTGATATCAATGGATGCTCACATCTCTATGATGGTGACATAGAGATCAGATTTGAATATGTTGTTGCAAGCCAAAGTGCCATTGATCATGATGATGGAGTTCTTGCAATAGTGGAAGCAAACCAAGGCTCAATTTCACCTTCACTGCTTGAATTTTATGAGGGTGATCCAATGAAGTTTGAAGAAGAGAAGGTTCTATCTCATGAAGTTTCATACTTTGATAAAGGTGCTGCAAATATACTTTCCTTTGAGCATGAAGATGATGAATTTGCATCCATTGGTGAGGAGAGAGGAGTAATTTCACCATCACCACATAAGCTTCATGATGTTAATCCAAGGAAAATTGAAGAAGAGGATGTTCACTGTCATGAACCATCCTTCCTTGAAGGGACATTAAAGATGGACACATTAAAAATCAAGAAGACCTTTGACATTCTCCATGTCACTCATGCTTTAGTGTCACAATATTGTTGGAGAGTTGCATCGCTGGAAAATCCACTCTCCATTGAAGACATGGAGAAGATTCAGAAGTCAATGACAAACATCAAAGGTAAATTTTCACAATTGATTTCTGACAAAGATTATTTGTTTGATCTTTCAGGATTGTATCATGATGTATTATTGAAGAATAAAAAAGAACTTGAAAACCTCTCATATGAGTTGGAATCCACCCAATATTCTTTGAGAAGTACTCAAAGTACTCTCTTGGAATCCCAGATGCAAGTAGAGCAACTTCAGCAAGAGTCTCTAAGGACTCATATTCCTTCCTATGTTCCAATCAGCCATTCCCTTTTGGTTGATGATTTTCATATTTCTATGGAGTAATCTCATGTGATGGGGGAACATGAGGAGCATGTTGATTTGAATGTGCTTGAGAGGGATGAAATCAAGCAAGAAGGTAACCGAGAACTTGCCTTATTTCAAAGAGATTATGAGTTACCTCATGATGAGAGATGCATAATTTTGGAGGAGACACATGGTATCACATTTGAGGGATCATCCCATGATGATGAGGTACATAGATCCACATGCTTGGTGGATAATTGTTACATAGAGTTGATTCATTCTCTTTCACCCCACACTTCTATTTCAGTCACATCACTTGAAGATGAGAATTGGGTGAAAGGATTTTTCTTGATAAGTCCCCAAGAGGAGTAGGAGGCTCCCATAATCATTCTGGATGACTTGATGGTAAATACATGAGGTTTGAAAAAGGCTCATATTCTCCTCATCAGCCATGATCTTGATTTCATAACCTTGGAATCAAGTAGCGGAGAGTTATGTCCATCTATGGATAGATGCACCACTGAGTTGGAGAATCCAGGAGGTAAATTTTTTCTGTGTAAAATTTTTAATGCCTCTGACATTGATATGTTTTGTGATCAACAGCATAGGTACATATTGTTTCCATTAGATACCATTCATCCACAAATGGATTGGGTGGAAGGTTACAAGCTCCACATGGAGTCTCCTTGCAGAAAAATTTATGCACATGGTAGGTGGAAGACAACTAAACAAACAAGCTGCCAAAGGAAGTTGGTGAGCTATTGGGGATATGCACTTTGGGGGAACCACAAGCTCCTTACTCGGACATGATTTGGTGAGTGGTTGTTCATCCACTAATGGGATGAGTGCAGACTTGATGGAGGTATGCAGCACATGTTATTTCCACTTGAGTGGAACTAGTGGTAGAGAGTTGATCCATTGGGATAGTACATGTTTGTCTTTTGGATCATGTGGCAGAGAGTTGAGCCATGAGATTACTTCCTTGGAGATATATACCCTTAAGGGTATTGGGTCTACTTGCACTTGTGGTTTTTAATTGTATTCATCATATTTTACTTGTGAGCAATTAAAAAGGCATTTTTGTTGTTTGTATGATGCCTATCTTTCTCATGATTGGATAAGGGACTTCCACCCTTGTCATTTGAGCTATAGTGATGACATTTTTTATTCTTATGTGCATTCAACACATGAGAACCTTCTTGTTGGAGTGGAAATAATTGATGAGGTCCGGCCTCACTCTTTGGAGAAATATTTGGTGATGCATATTCTTTCCTTGATTGGGTCCTACCATGGAGAGTTGCATATCTTGATTGAGGGGCTCTCAAAGCTTCAGGGTTGCATTGGAAAGGATGATTTTCCAATATGGTGGTATGATGTTTTCATCTTTCCCAACATTTCATATGATGCTGATTTTTTCTTGTTACTAATGTTTATGGAGATGCAGCATGATCAATGGAACCCCGATATTCCATGGGATGATATTTTTCCACACATGTCATTGCTACTTGGGAACTTGTAGTTGAAGCAGTGGGATCCAGGCACTCTTTTGCTTAAAATATTTTGTTGGATGGTATTCCGATCCATGGGGGTGCGATACAAGCAATGGGATCTTGGTATTGTTTGTCCTTGGAGTAGTTGTTTGCATGTTGGCATGATGGAGCAAGCCAACCCTCTTTTGCACCACTTCATCTATGTTGCACTTGGTTTCATTTTCCTACATGGGGAACACCCCCTTGGATGGAATTATAGTTTACATAGTAGTGGTATCTTTGCATTTCTGATATTCTTATGGGATCTTGGCACACTTTCCAGTTGCTTCATTTGGATAGAAGTAGGCATGTTTAGTTACAGATATAGTGAATATTTTCTTGAAAAGTTGATTATGATCAGAGTAGTGCAGCAAATGCATGATGGACCTCTTGGGATATTTTGCTTGAGGACAAGCAATCTTGGGAGGGGAGGACTGTCATGTCCCCATTTTGTCAGCACAATGAAGCAGATCGAACCCCATGGATCCTAGTGATAGATTGGATTAATTAATTAATGAGGGATTAAGATGAGGCAATTAATTAATTAGGATTGTGAATTTAATTTTATCCATAGTTTGCTATCCACTTGGAATAAATATTTATGGTGCATTTAATATTTAATTGTTATGCTGAATAAATGGATAAAATGCTCCACTAGGGGGCATTAGTGGATAAGGTTGGAGGAGAGACTTGAGGAAGAAGTCAAGGAAAGCACATGATGTAAAAATGATTCCAAAAATGAGAAAAGAGGAATAAAACAGGAAAAGTAGCATAAATCAGAAAGCATCATAAAACAGGAAAAGCAGGAAAGTTCAAAAAGAAGGAAAGTCAGAAAAAGAAGGAAAGCCAAAGCAAAGCAAGGCAAAGCAATAGGAAAGGAAGGAAAGCAAGCTTTCATTATCCACTCAAGGAGGGCACATTCCTCATGGAGACTTTCTCTCCAAGTCATCCAAGATCTATAAATAATTCCATGATCACCACATTCACATCTTTTGTTAATTTGAGAAATTGTATGAGTGCAATTGTGCCTCTGAGACTTGGGAGATGTGCCCCAACTTTCTATGAGAGGATGATAGCATTCAGCCATTGTCATTGAGTTTTATTTTTGGGTCTTGTAGCTGGTAAAGTTGAATCTGAAGTTCATAAGCATCATCATCCAATTCAGATTTCGAATCTTCAACCCTTCTATGAGTTTCTACAACTAGTTTCTTATGTAGAAGAAGATAGATCTTTCCATAATGTTCTGAGAGTCATCTTGGCCTATTCCTGATTTAATTACAGATTGTTTAATGTTCTGATATCATTCAGCTTGGATAAAATTGCAGAACTCAAATTTCTTCTCATATTTCTCCACCCCTTCTAGATTTATCTATTTTTTACAAGTTTTCAGTTTGCAAGTAATAAATGCATGAGAACGTATCCAAATGAAGTAATTTTTGTTCCTATAGTTCAATAATATTCCAAACATCGCATCCCATGCTTCAAAACATAAATTCGTGAGCCTTTAAAACCTTTTTGGAAATCTTGAATTCGCCCTAGTTGAGCTGTCCTAACAGGCAATTTTTGTGTGTTTTGTGTAAGACTTGCTTAGATATCTTTGCAACTTTCTGGAATGTTGTTTTACTATTAAATGAATGTTATTAATTCATATTTAACATCTCAGAGTCATAAATACTCTTTCCAAACCTCCAGTCCAAGTTTGCACCTACACTAGTCTGCATATACTGAGGGGCCCAGAAGCATTGGAGTAGATTGCAGTCGGGATGCTCTTGAAACATAAATGGTATCACTACATTGTGCAGAGGTATCATACCACATCAGAACCTTCCATCCTTCCATAGCCTTTGATCTTTCCCACCCCTAGCAATTCTAGCTTCCTTAGCCATTGTTTTATATAAATTTGAGAAGAAAGGAGTTTTTGTATCACTTGTATAAGTTGGTACATTACACTCTTGATTCATAATCCTTCACCATTAGCTTTCATTCAATGTATAGTTGAAGTACAGGTTTCATCCTGGCTTAATTTGAAACATTAATGGTCCCAGTACTTCGTGCAAAGGTATTATCATCTAGCATAGTCCTCCTCCTATCCAGAATACTTGATTTTTCCTACCTACAGTCAAACTAGCCATATGAATCCATTGTTTTTCATTGAGCCTTCCAAGGGAGTGAGTTAGTGTATCACCAGTCCTGGTTGGTACATTACAGTGGTATCAGAATGCTTTCCTTGGCTCATCCTGTGGAAAGTAAATCTCAAATGAAGAAATATCTCAGAACTATTTTCAAGTGCAGCTATAGAACTAGATTACTGTCATGGAAGATGAAGGCTTTGAGTTATACGAGGAAGAAGAAATAATTTACATTGATGGAGGCCTACCAAGAGATGATGATCGTTACATTTGTGATCAGATGTACAGTGAATACCAATGGGATGAACCACCGATAGATAATCCAAAATAAGATTTAGCAAAATTAATATCTGCATGTGAAAACTTGCCCCACCACTACCAGTAGTATTTGGCTTTGGGAGAAGAGATTCGCAAAGCAATTTCCTTCAAAGGTTATTTTTATTGCAGATTTGGATTTGAACCCAAGGATGTAGATGAGGATTCTTTTGAGATCAGCAAATCATCCACGGAGAAACCATGTTTTGATACTACCCCAAGCAAAGAAGAAGAAAGAGGAATTGGAAGTGAAGCCTCATTGGATGCCATTGTTTCTAGCATGAAGAGAATTTTCATATTCTCTTCAAAGAAAGTCTCCAATAATATTGATTCTAAGGTTACCAAGGAGAAATATGCATCAGCTAGTTTGAAGGAGCAAAAGCATAGTAACAATTAGCCATCAAAGGAGAGGAGCAACAATATTCCAAGATAAGAGCCATGTGCTTCCTCTAATGAATGCATTGAGCAAGAACAAGAAGAGTTCAAGCTAAGGAAGGAAGGTAAATCTGATCTTGGTAGCAACAATTCCTTTTTGCATCAATCTGAAGAATATCTCACTAAGTTAATCACATAAGAGAAAATATGAACCCTTCAAGCATTCCCAAAACATTATTATGGACGAAAAGTCAACTACACTCTATTTGAGATTTAACCTGGAGATTTGGTGGAGGAGTGTACCATCACCACTCCATCCCATGAAGAGAAAGAGGTGTCACAAAGGTATTACAACCATTCTGATTTTTGCATTCACCAAATTCCTTTGTTTCATCATGATAGGGCAGCCACTTCCGGTGACAAGGTTGGCAAAAAATATCCTTCTAGTATTGAGATCCAATTTTTTTAGAAGGCTGAATTTTTAAAAGATAGTTTGTGTGATTCTCAAGAGTTGCATGAGAACACATGTGATCAGATGTGTGTGTCTAATAGTACACATGGAATTATGGAGCAGCACCATGTCCAAGGTAAACATAAGGAGTCTTCATATTTACAAGTGCTTGAATAAAGCATTGACTTGCAAGATGATTCCCAGGCACCTGTTTCACTCTAGAGATATTATGAGCCTCTTTCATGTAAGGAATACTTAGCCCTGATGAAGATGACTGATTACATCCCATTTGGATCGGGAAGAAAAGAATCCTATTCATCATTGAATTGGATGGATAGCTACATCACCGAGATGGAGACCCAAGATTGTGCAAGTCTAGCTCACATTGGTAAGAGTTATTTTTGCATTAGTGATGGATCTATTGTTGCATTAGAATTTGTTATGATAAATGAGAAGAATCCAAGGAATCTATGGATGCAATATGATGCTTTCCACACATTTCCATTCATACATTGAAGGAAAAATTACATAGCAGATGAAGAGTTATCCCATGGCATGATATTCTTAGTAAAGTATGATGGCATTGTGGGGGATACTGAGGGCCTCACCATCATTCAAGGAACAAGTATGGACTACTTACATCAAATTGAGTTCATATGGAAGTCACTACAACAACATGAGAAGGTTATTGAATACCTTCCACCGGGTAGACCACCTGACAGGGTGAAGAAGCATAAGGATGAATTGAGGATGGATGTATAATCCATCAACATCTTTCATTACAAGCATATGAAAAGGTTCAAGGAAGAAGACATGTGTAGGCTAGTCTTCAAGTACCAATGTGGGCACATTGAGTTTCTATTCATGCTCCTTGGCTTGAATTATACACCTACTACATTTCAGCCTTGCATATACACCATGGTAAATGAACAAATTTGTAAGTATGTTTCCCAATTTTCTAATGATATGTTTGTTTGCAACAAGGTTTGGAAAGAATGCTTGGATATTGTGCTAACCCTTATGGTAGAGTTATCTTTCCATGCAAATGGATCCAAGTACGAGAGGGAAGAGATTGAGATCATGAATCGTAATCATATGGATGTGCAAGTTAGTATCAGCTTGCATGATGGGACAATTTGGGATACTCATAGTGGACCAAGTTCAATGAGCAACACAAGAGGCTTCTTTAGCTTCTCACAAGTAAGCATTACGGTAGAAGTTTCTTGTTGGATAGGAGAGGCTGAAAATATGATTCAAGAGATTATGGGAGTGAGGGTTGGTTTCCTCATACCTACACTACCAAGTTCCACTCACCCATTCGGCCTACAATGGGGTGTCACAAAAGAAGGCATAGAAGAAAATTTGATGGAGATTGGGAACACCAATGCTTTTGAAAGAAGAAGGTTGCAACCATATGGGAAGCATGAAATCATGAAATCCATCATGCATGTTATGGAATGGTTCAAATCGTTATTTATGGAAGAGTTTATGGGGGCTTCCCATGATTTGTTTTGAGATTAAAAAAATTCCTTAACTGGGGAGTAAAGGTCCAACAAAAGTTTAGCCACACATACAAGCATATCAAGAGGTTCAAAAGTGAGGTTAGAAAGCACATGAAGGAATATTTTGCACCAATTTTTACCAAGATTTATGTGAATCCAATTGCATTCAAGGTACCTTGGGAAAGGAAGAGGAATGAATGGGATAAGGACAAGTATTTCCTCAAGTTTGATATCCACCTTTGTTATCACCAATTTCAGGAAAATGAAGAATTCCAATCTGACTATTCAAGACTTATGAGCATGAGCACTAGTTTAATCGGTACACTCGAAGCATGCCATAAGCAATTTGGTAAGCATGTTTTTATTCTTTTGGATGACATGTGGGATCACTATAGGTCGTTGGAGAAATATTCTCCTAGTTTGGGAGTTGCATTGCATGCTTGGAAATAATTTACATTGTTCGAGTGTGAATTTGGAGGAATAAATAAAATATATCTAAATATCATGCTTGAGAAAGGTGAAGTTGATGTCTACATGGAGAGGATTCACTCCACCCTTATTTGTTCCATCCCCAAACATGTGCACAAGATATTGCAGCTCCAAGATAAGCATTATCCACATCATAACAAGGATATGCTAGCCCATATGTGTGCATTGGTTGAGTGTAGATTTGAGGGTGAGATTGAAATCAATGAGTGGAAACAACATTGGTTTGCATGTGATTCGATGGATGGTATGATTCATGAAGATACACATATGACATTCATCCACATTAAAGACCCTATCTACTTAGTTCCCAAGTCAATCTTAAAGAAGGATATTTTGGGAGTTGTTCATGTTCCACTCTTAGTTAGTCACCATGATTATTTGGAGACTCACGTGAGAGTGAGTAAGAGGTTTCCATGGAGGAGATCCAAAGAAGATGCATTGGATCATATAGAGGAGTGCAGCATATGCCAACACCATGTGATGGAGTATACTTTCCTGGTTTTCAATATTGATCAACAACAACAGTTTGGTGGCAGTGTACAAGTTTCTCAACCCCATGTTTTTTCATTGCTTAAGGACAAGCAATATTGGGATGGGAGGACTGACATGTACCCTCATTGATGATCATTGGATTGAGTTCCTAACACAATCAATCCCTTGGGTTGAGGAGAAAATCTCATTTACTTGGGGTTAATTTTGAAAGTCCAGGCATTAATTAATTAGGAGGTGTTGATTTTTTTTTTTAAAGTTTGATATGCACTTGATGAAACGTATTTTTCATTAAAAAGTTATTTTTATTTTGGAATAAAGTGGATAATGCTCCACAAGTGTGCCTTAGAGGATAAGGTTGAGTACGAGGTAACTTACAAGACAAGAAAAGATAAAGCAGTCAAAGTAAGGAAAAGTAGGAAAAGGAGAACAAAGCATAATAAAGCAACAAATCTTAGGAAAAGCATAATAAAGCAGAAAAGAAGGACAAAAGCAGGACAAAGCAGAAAAGCAAGACAAAGGCAAAAAAGTAGGATAAAGCAGAAAATCAAGAAAAAACATAAAAGCAGGGTAAGGTAGAAAAGTAGGGAAAAAGCAGGACAAAGCATAAAAGCAGGATAAGGTAGAAAAGCAAGAAAAAGTAGGATAGAAAAGCAAAATGAGAAAGAAAAGTAAAGCATAAAGCAAGGAAAAAGCTAAAGCAGAAAGCAAAGCAAAGTAGAAAGCAAGGAAAAAACTAAAGCAGAAAGAAAAGCAACCTTATCCAATCCATGAGGGAGCCTTAGCCTATATTAATTGCTCAACAAGTCACCTAAATATATAAAAGAATGATTACAACTCCATTTGATATCTTTTGACAGTTTGAGTTTTGGAGTGAGTGCAATTGTGCCTTAGAGACTTGGGAGATGTGCCCCTAGTCCAAGCTGGAAGATGTGCCCATGATTCCTATGAGAGAATGATGTTATTCATCCATTGTAAAGCTTACTGCAGGTCCTGAATTCTGCACCAGTGGAGTACAATCCTGTGACAGAGATCTAATAGTTCTCCATGCAAATCTATGAGTGGATTTCTAGTTTTCCTGATGTAAGAGTTTCTTCTAGTTGTATCTCATTCTTGAGAACTCTTTGATGTATGAATCAGCTACTGATGGCTGATATGACTGTAATAATGAATCTATGATGTCAAATCTGAAGCTTACTGAATTAAATTCTGATTCTCATACATCTTCTTGCACCTAGTCTAGATTTTAGTGAAATTGATCTAGTTTCCAGAATCTGTATGAAAAATTGGAAGGGCCAACGTAATTAGGATAGGGTGAGAAAGTTCCATTGTTTCTGCTCCTCCTCCCAAAAGTCTAAGTCAGTTCCCATGCTGATCAATCGAGTGGAACGAGTGTAAGAAAGGGACCGTGCTCCTCGGCTCTTCTTCCCAATAATTACTAGAGCAAGAGAAAGGGCAAGTTCCTCACTCAAATACCAAGAATGTGAGAAAGAGCACATGCTCCTTCCCACCCCTCCCACTCCTCGTCACTCTAACCATAGAAGGGTGGGAAAGGGCGAGTGCTCCTTCTCTTCCTCCCAAAAAATTACTAAAGCAAGAGAAAGGAACAATGCCCCTTCTCTATCTCACTCCTATTACAAAAGTTTCAAGAAGGGTCCATGCCCCTTCTCCTCCTCTTATTAAGAATGGAAGAAGTGCGAGGAAGGAGCAACTAATTCAACAAAATATGGATTAATCCTGCAAAATTTGGACTAATTCAATAAATGTGGACTAACTCAGCAAATCCAGACTAAAAATTTCCCAAATTAGCCATAATATAATAATCATCAATTAATTCTAAAGCAAAAGAATGTATTTTTAATTTACTCACTGTCTGCTTTTTATTCATAGAAGACTGCAATAATTGTTGTCTCTAGAAAACTTAATTTTGAGCCTAGTTTCTCCAAATAAATATGGACTTAAACAATTACGCACTGTAGGAAAGGGAAACTATTATAGGCTTGCAGCCTAAGAGTTTAGAGAAACTTAAGGACGTCATCGATGTCATTGAGGAGAGATTTATAACTATGGGCCAGATAGCAGCTAGTGCCCATTTTGTTACATCTAGACTAATTCAGGTCCAGATTTATTCAGAGAATAAATGTAATAATAATGTTATGCTGGATTAGTCCATATTTTGGAACCAAGCGCTTAAACCTAAATGTGCTAAGCACCATCAAAAATAATAATCGGGTTGCAAATCGATCGAATCTACGACGCAGAGGGATAGAGCTTTGTGAAGATGCATGAAATATAAAGCATCCCTATCGACCCATTGGCCTGAAAATGCCTTTCTACGTGGCCAATTCTGATTACCAACGGTTCTGAAAATGAAAATTTGAAACCACTTTTGGCTCCAACTGATACCGCCTAGGCATATCAACGACGAATTTCACCTATGCCCATGCAATCAACCAAGAATGACTCCACGACGTATAGAGGAAGCAGAGGTGGAACCTACGTGTGCCAACAAGACACCGGGATGTGTTAGGTGGCCCAGATGACCTCAGATTATGTCATACTAAGCACTCATTGCATTTGCGCCACTTGGGGCATTTAAAGTTTCCAAGCAAGAAGGTGGCATATATTCAAAATTACCTCTCCTCCCACTTTGAAACATATGAGAAACCGATGTACAATGAAACACCTGCGTCGAACTTCGCAAGAAAGTGCACAGATGCCCCAATATAGAGGACCAATTGCTCATCATTGTTCTAAGCCACCGGGTAATTATGAAATTTTACCAGTTTGTACTTAAATTTTACCATAAACAATTTTGCATTGTAGCATGTTACGCTATCATTAATACCCCTTAAACCTCCAAAACCCAAGCTCAAACAGTTCCTCAAGCACCCTCTATCTCAACTCAAGAAATCCCTAAGTCAACAGGAAAGGCAGAATAGGTTCCCACAGACCAAGCAGAGCAGGCTCCAACATAGGAAACAACTGAATATATGGAGGTAGGTGCCCTGCGAGAACAGACAAGGGAGGATGATAGTAAGATCATGGAGCTTGAGATATTTGTAAATTAAAAGGAAGAGCTCATTGATAATTTGGTAAATGAGAGGGATGATCTAAAATATCATATTTACAAATTAGAGCAATATTTAGTGGGGAAAGGCCAACTAAAAGGAGCAAAGGAAAATACCATGGGAGAAAATAGCAAAAGAAGTCATTTAATGCTAGGAGCATTTTGAATTGATACATGAAGAAATGGAGTTGGCCACCATTGTTGATAATGAAATAAATGAGACCGAAACAGAGCTTCGGTCTAAACCTAAGATTGCAGAAGATGTAATCAAGTACTTAAACATCATAAATAGCAGGCAGCCGAAAGACATGGGGTTCACCAAGAGGACACACCTAATCAAGGAAGCTAACATGGTTCTTATCAAGATAGCCTTGATGACTAAGGCCCGAAACAAGATCAAAGGTTTGGCATAAGATATTTCATATTTCAAAGGTTAATTTAAAGAAGAATTTTTCGGAGGTCTATCCCATCTATGGGACACAAATGGAGACCTGTGCAGTAAAGCAGACTATCAGGAAATGTTGAATCAAAAGAAATGTGGAAAAACCAAGTTTGATGTTTTGTTTGGGCATTTAAAGGGGGATAATGTGATAACCAATTGAAAAATGAGTTTGAATTGTGGATAAGGAACATAAGATCCTAATTTACACCAGCACCGGATTCGCTTTGTAATTATGTTCTGCTACCGTGATTTCCATATTTGTAATCCGTCCATGTAAATTACTCTTGATCTTAAATGAAGTCTATTAGCAGCAAGCTTTGCACCAATTTCATAGCATTGGTATAAATGTATGCTAAGTAAGGACCTTTGTGTCCTTCATCTATGTTCATTGTTGAAATTGTGATTGATTTTATTTGTTGCTATCTAAACACATGAATGTATTGACCGCCATTGCCAAGCATGATTTGCATTGTATGTAATTCAGAGGCCAACAAGGCGATAACAAAAGGGGGCTTGATGAACGGAGCACAAGGTAAAATAAAAATTATGGTATCAAAAGTTTCCCTCTTCAAAGGCTTATTCAAAAGGAGATGTCATTGTCCAACAGTTAACTAAAGAATTTGAACAATGGACCATCTTGAAGCTCAACGTCAAAGGCTTGCGAAAGGTTTCTTATGAAAATTTCACTAATACCGAGTTGGAAACAAGTAATGTTTTAATCTATTGGGTGTGGATGCATTTATAGGGAGTTGTTTAATATCAATGCACGTTAAATAGAAATTCTAATTCTCATCATAAACTACATCAAAATTATAAAAACATCAAAAAATCTATCAAATAAAATTCAACAAACACTAAAAATATATTGTTTTCAAAACATATAAAAAATCGCAGTAATAATTATAGCAGTCGATAGATATCAATCGAGATAGCTATAATAGCCACTACAAACAATTTATGGTTTATCCCAAACAGATTCAAAATGGATGAGAGGAAAATCCAACCTTCTTTTCCCAGTAACAAAATAGCTCGACTTCCAGGAAATAAGTTATGTGTTCCCTTCGAAATCTTCTCTTCTTGTGAATAAAAAAAAAGTCGCACGCATCAACATAGTCCTCATCCGCTCACTGCACTATATCAAATTTCTGTCCAACATAAGAAGTTTGACCGCCAGAACAAATCTATACCAACCATCTTCTTATAATAAAACAACAAAACAAAATAATTCCCTTTCCTGGTCAGATTAATGAATAATTGAAGTCATTACAGGTAATGTTATAGAATTTCCACCTTGGTGAAAACAAGAAAGCTAGACATGGCACCCAAGCACATTGCTAAATTATCTGTGATGCTTTGTCCTGCTCTAAATGGATTACATACCCATCTCAGTAGCATGGGTTCACAAAGAAGACGAGGGAGGGATTTGGCACCAATGATCTTCAGAATCTCCATCAATTATGTAACCTGATGCTCTCTCCTTGTGCAAAATATCTCGTGTCCCTGTTTTTCTATTTTTCACATACTAGGCGCGAATTCGACATGTTCACTCGTTGTTTTCAAAACCGCGATTTTTAAATTTTCAGTTTTCTCATTTATTTCCTTTGTTGGTTGGTAGTTGGTACCATTTATTTTGTTCGTTGGCTGGTACAATTTATTTTGTTTGTTGATTTCGCCCAATTGCGACGGCCTTTTCCGTCACAAGTAGGATAAGAGACAACTAAAATGCCCCACTTTTCCAGCGAATTTTTGATAAAAACCAGTCAAATTTGTTCTTGGAAATTGTTATTTCCGCAATTTTGCAAATTTAGCAATTGTAATTGTTTGTCCTGGGATAAATTCCCCATTTTAAAGCTACCCAGATCATCTAAATTGTGATTTGAGAACTCCAAATTGTGATTTCAGTGATTCTTGCTCTGTCGGATTCTGTCGAGTTGGGGTGTTTTGGTTAGCGCTTATACTGTGCCCGACTTTCCGACACGTTTCAACTGAATCCAATTAAAAAAATTATGATCACAAAGATTAGTGTTTAACATTGATTAATCTAGGTGCCCTGCTGGTATTTGAGAGTGTTGAATCCATTTATGCATTCAGAACAGTGATAAAAGCAACAGAAAAATCATTTTTTTAAACGTTTGGCTAGATTTCGATCAAAAACTTGCGGGGGATAACTTTTAGATTCAGCGTGTTCTTTCAAATAAATGTTTTTTTTCTTTTTGATTTCACATATTGATAGAGTAGTAACTAGTTGTAACTTGTAATTAGTCTTTGAAATAATATTTTAGGGAAGATGTGTTTGGTAAATTATAAAGTTGATTTTTTTACGTTGTCGATATTTGAACCTGTTTTCATGAAAATTATGAATTAAGCTTGTATTGTGGCAATGAATAAAAAATAAGAAAATTGCAAAGTTTAGTATTATTGCGCTTTGTTGGAATCAATTTAATACTGAGAGGAGGGGTGAATAAGTATTAGCGCAGTTATTAGCAGATCTTACCTTCTTTAACAACTTAACGTTTACTTAATCTTTATCTTTTGTTATGCATCAGTATATAAACATTCACACATATATGCACCACATCAATAACACATAACACATGGGATTTTTACGTGGAAACCCAAATGGGAGAAAACCATGGAATGCTTCTTTATAGTGAGAAAGAATACATTCAAGGAAGCACCAACTTCCTGTGTTTTCCAGCACCAACTGGAAGGAGGCCCCAACCCCCTATCGCTTTGTTTTATAGGCACCAACCTGAACGAAGCTGCAACTCCTTGTCTCCTTGTCCCATCTGACCGCCCTGATGTCCAATAAACTTCAACTTTGCTCTCTTCTTCAAATATTCTAATGATGATTATGCTTTGCGCCACTTTGTATGTAGACTATACTCTATCACTACGTTGCATACATCACTTGACTTCTCGAACTTCTCGATTCACACTTCCGTTGATGACTCAGTTCATATATTGTGTGCTCTGCTGATTCTACAGTTTGTGTTTCTGGTTCAACGTTCTCCTCTACATGATTGCAATGAACAACTGATACTGTGCTTTCAATTGATAGTTTGTTGTTATGAAATGAAGCACCAATAATAGAAGTAACTGCGCACTTTTCGATGTGTCCGTTATGTTTAAGTGCTACAATCTCTCAGACAATCTGTGACATCCTATGCATCAAATAATTGGTTCGTTCAGTTTAACGCACTTGTCTCGGATCATCTATATCGTGGTGCACCTATCGAATTCTACTGATGTTCTGTTGTTGCACATCAGATGTAGTTCTCAACTTCGCAGACTTGCAGTTATGTTCTTATGCATCAGCTAGACATCTGTGCAATATCTGATAACCTTCAGTTATGTCTCTACAATATTTATGACTATCAACGTCCTGATTGTGGTACTGTCCTTTGAAACACTAAGCACGTGCGCATTCTTCAATATTTCTTCCTTTCAGTATTTGCGCAACCATCACATATCTACAACATCATTCTGCGCACCATCAAGGCTTCGTTCTACTGCATGTGCACATTCGGCTCTTTGCTATATCATTATGTTCTATCCACGAGCCCTTTGATGCCCCAAAAATCAAACTAAAAGTTACTTGAACCTCACTTCCAAGCTGTCTACAAACTTACTATCAACTCACCAACTTGCATCTCTATTTATACATGTTCTCCACGGATTGTATGTTCACAAGTTGGTCATGGAATCTCTCTTCCATACTTCACGGTTTGTGTATATTCCACGTGTCTTCATCTGTGCTATTTATGTGTCATCTTTGATGTATCAAGTTCCTTGAAGGTCCACAACTTAGTGGGACTACACACCTTGGTGATGTACCATTGCCTTGCTATATGTGCGGAATCTTCTACTTCATCTTGATATGTTCGTGACCTTTGTTGTACCATCCCTTGTGGGTAATGTGCCCTTGTGATATCAATACTTTGTGTAATTTGTGCATTCTCTGGCTTCTACTTGGTGGGATTATGACCAGTGCCTCATCATTGCATATGGGTGATGCATCCTTGATGTATTGATACTCTGTGGATTCTACGCATACTCCAGCTTCGACTTGGTGGGACTTTGACTTCTGCTTTCTCATCACTTGTGGGACTTGCGCATCGGCTGTGGAATTTTCTCATAGATAGTATTCAACTATTATATCATTTTAGGTACTTGTTCGCATTCCACCTACTGAAAGTACTTTCTTATTGGCTATGGTTGCACGCTTTCAGGATTGTCCAACTAATAACTATTTGCGCACTTCCAACCATTAACCAAGAAATGCTCAGGCTTGCTTGTACACTTGTACCATTTGTTTAACCAACTCCTTGGTTGTTTGAGCACATGTACCATTTCCCAACCAACTCATTCAATTTGATGACATGAGAGAGTATGACTCGGTTAACTTAAGTTTTGCGCAAGGACCACATGATGTAGGATACATTACTTGTGTTCCTTCTTGAACTGGATATTCATGAAGTATCTTCTTATGTACCTTTTCAAAATGTGATCTGCATGATGTATCATCTTATCTACTTCTTTGAAACGGAGAAAGTCTGTTTCCTAAGTGAACTTCCAACATAAATAAGACAAAGGCTCCATAAATGGAATAAAAAATATAATTGATAAAATATTCGATGATTGATTGATATCTTTTACATTTACAATGGTTATACTTATATAAGTCCATTCGTA
The DNA here is from genome assembly GCA_027924585.1 of Larix kaempferi. Lineage (NCBI taxonomy): Eukaryota > Viridiplantae > Streptophyta > Pinopsida > Pinales > Pinaceae > Larix > Larix kaempferi. The sequence goes on along the minus strand of BSBM01000155.1, from coordinate 19,869,008 downwards.
ACTTTCCATGTAAAGACATGATTATTTGACTTTTTATTAATTATTAATTATTTATTATTAATATCAATATTATTAATTATTTATTATTAATATCAATATTAATATTAATTTTTAAGATATATTATTATTATTATGTTATATATATATATATTATGTTATATATATATATATTATGTTATATATATATTTTTTACATAACATAATCCATGTTTCCATTGCTTTCTGTGTTTCATTCCATGAAAACAATCAATATATATATGAAATCAAATCTATGTTATAAAAAATCAATTTTATGTAACTGAAATAACTTCTAGTAATTAATTAATAGCCTCCTCGTATCAATACCACACCCTAATAGAGGCAAAAACAATTAGTTGTATACCTAAAAGACTCAAGTGAAGTTTAGGATTTCCAAACAGAAATAGACATGGGCATTTGGAGCACAGGATTTGAGCAAACAGTAACTATAATTCAAGTTCTTATATTATAGATTCAAACTTGAGCTGTAATTGTGGTGGGATAGCTTTAATGAATGATAACAACAGTAAATTGATTAGCAAGAATGATTGTTGCCTTCCCCACCTTGGTTCAATCTTGTAAGTGACATATTGCTCTTGTTGAACACTATTGTAATGATTTTATTTTTTACCATACCTTAATTCTCTACCTAGAATTACAAGTGCCACAAATAAATAAATAAAGTTCAACATCACTTGTTAACCAGAATTTCAACAAGTTATGTGTCAAAAATTTCAAGATAACATGTTGTGCTTGAAATGTTTCCTGTCCATTTTGCACATAATAATTATAAAAATAATCGATGAATGTGTATATGCCAGAGATACCAATATCATGCCATAATTCCCCTCTCATTGGCCTTTTTTCTCAGCTTTCGCCGCATGTTTTCTCATTTCGACCTCTTTCACAGAGTTACTTAATCTTCTTCTCAAGTTTCATAACTCTATCAATCCTATCAGTCATCAGTTATCGGATAGCAGTCATCCAGCTATCAATTTTTAGTTCTGCAGTTGTCAGATACGAGTCATCTAGCTATTAATTTTCAGCTCAAGGCAGTACTGGCTGCAACCAATCAAAGTTAAATCTTTATTGGCCCCTACGATTTTACTATGCTCCCCTACTGATTTCAAAAATTTCAGCTTCAATTTCCTTGACCTTCTTCCTGTGCAGCAGGACAGCTGAAACTAACAAGACCAAGCAAAGTAGATGACAAGGCTGAAACAGATTAACTCTAGATGGCTTCTCCATGATATTCCATGCAGCTTCGCTTCAGACGCACATGATATGTGAGTCACGTAGGTGTGATGCTTCTTCAAAGGCTTTAGCGTAAAGAACTCAGCCAGTCCATGACCCCTGCTTTAACCTGTAGCTGTTGAGAAAAAATCATGAAGGATCCTAAAACGGGACACCTATGAGAAGGAGACGTTAGCGCTGTGTTTTGGTGTAATGAATCAAAGAATCCACTTGCTTGGATATGTGAGCAAATGTATGTGAGTCTTGATAGGATCAGAGAGGTTGCCCGTTTATTATTTGGCTGATAAGAGCCTTGATAAAATACTACTCCATCAGTAATTTCCACTATATTGACAAGTAGCTTAAGGTAGGGTAAAGTCAAAATTGTTGGGTGGGTTAAAATTTTCATTTGTGTTGTGAATGTATGTTTTCTCAATAGAATAGTCATTAAGCGGTTTGAGAATAGCCAGCGATCGATACGAGGCAAAGGCGCCGAAAAAGAAAGGTCCGAGGTAGATCCTGGATGGGGACAGCAACAGCCGACCACCCCAGCCACCCGGCCATATAGCCTAACCCCAAGCGACTTGATAATTTATCAACACATTCCTAAAATACCTAAGCAAATTATAAATTCAACTTTCAAGTGACAATTCGGTTAGAAGTCAATTGATAATGATTGAAGTTCCCTTGCATGCTCCTTTCTTGTTCAATCCATTTATATATGTCATAGTGTTCGCGGTCGAATGCCACTTTCAAAATATTATGGGTATGGTTAGAGCGATGCAGAACAGAATCACACAAACGTGGGTGGTTTCACATCGCAATCCAAATAGATCTGATTACTCAGTAACATAGTAGTTATGGGTCATATTTCAAGTCTTAATGGTCAAATTTAATGCTTCTCCTCTCGTGGGGGTACAAACACAATGATATTTCGAGGAGAATCTCTGTTTTTTTTATGTTGGATGTGAAAAGGGAGATACAACACCTTTTTCTCTGTGTAACTATTGCCTTATCAATTTTATGTTCATGTCTAGCATGGATCGGTTAACTGCAAGGCTACTAGATGCACCAAAGACCTATTCTTCTTAATCTCCTCTCTAATGATTTGCTTATAAATCTATGGCAAACACTTGGCGATCCTCGGTGACACCCAAACAATGCCAAATAAATTACGAAGAGCTTATGGTTATTAAAGTGAAAAGAATGGCAACAAATAGACAATATAGCGTGATGAACAAGAAAACAAGTGAGATTGGGTGGTTGTGAATTACATATGCATCAAACACTTTGTCACCTCTTAAAGGCATCGAATTTCAAAGATTCTAGGCGCAGTTTCTTTCATCAATTAAATGCAAAGTTATACACTGAATTATAGGTTTTCATCACTTCTAAAAGGGCATTGAATTTCAAAGGTTCAAGGCATAGTAGCATAATTCGGTCGTATTGGCATTTCGTGTACGGAAATTCAGAATAGTTGAATATTCGGTGTAGGTGTAATACCGATACAGATTAATACGGATTATTAGTGGAGAATTAAATTTTGAAAACCAATTTAAAGATAGAAAAAAAACATTAATTATTTAAACACTATAAAACAAAAATACCATTCAATTTCATGCTTACTTATTAAAATAATTATAAATAAGTAGTTGTCTTCTCTCACTCTTCCATATGGGAGGTTGTTGAGATTTTATATTTTTGTTTTTTAAATATATGTTAACTTTATTATATAAATGTCTATGTATATTTGTGAATATTTGATTAAAGATATTATATATAAGCAAGCTACTTCTGTATTTTATTTATACTAGATATTTTCATTACGTATTTTTCCGTATCAAATGGTATTCGTATCTGTATTCCTACTCGAATTATGTTGCTTGGCATCATTTTTTTACCAATTAAATACAAAGTTATCAACTAAACTATAGTGGCTCGTTGATATTCAGATTTAACAAGCCATTTTGTTTTTAGAAGTAACTATTTTCGTTTAAATAGAGGGAAGATAGATGGCTCATTGTATATTTAGCAGCATTGCCAAAACACCGCGGGCACGCCTCGGGGATACAACTTTAAATAGAGAGAGAATTAGCCTACTATCACTTGCATAGTCTTTGTCCTTAATAGCTTGGTAATTTGCGAATAAAGTCTTTTTTAAAACTATTTTCAAATAATTGATAAATCACTTTAAAACCAAGTAGACTTAGTTATGTTTGTTCTTCTTGTGTTAAACAATCCTACAAATTTGCTTTGCCTCGCCTTAATCTTATATCATTGCTTTCTCTTTTCAATAGATTTGGTAGCCATTAGGCATGGCTTAAAAAAATATGATATTGGACAATATCAAAGCCCTTTCACTATTTTTTTTTTGTAAGTTAGCAGTAGAGCCTTATATTATCATCAGAGAAATGTACAGAGTGAGACTAGGCCCTCCCGAAATCGAGAAAATAGACCTCAAAAAGTGCAAACATAGCAAGTATCTAGAGTTATCAGGAAACTGGGCCCTCTCGTCACTGAGAAAACAGACCTTCAAAAAATATTTCGTGTCTAAAGCGATAATCATCAGACTGTGTAAACTGGATTTTTTTTGCAGATAAAAGCATAGTAGGACAAATGCAAACAAAGTAACCAAAATTGACATAAACAGAGATAGAGTGCGAAAGCATCTAAATACTGGTGTTATCCTACTGGCCGGGTTGAACTATTGTTGATTGAACAGCACTTGCTTCATAATATCCATCATATCATCCAACTACATTAAAATTCCTTTCACTATTACTCTCACTGATAAGCTATATTACCAAGTCTACCCTTTGCAAATCTTGGTAAAACAAGTCAAAGTTATTCTTTGTGAGTGAATATCTTGGTGAATGTTTTTTATCATTTGTATTTTTACATATTTATATTGATAATAGGGAAATGGAAGTTGACTAATTTCAATTTATCTTGTTGTCTCGAATTTTATTTTTTGAAATCTACAAATGGTTTAAGTTTGTCGTGAAATAATTTATAAATTTTATTCTTTGAAAGCTATAAATGGTTTAAGTTTGTCGTGAAATAATTTATACTTTACTTGTTGCTTATTTGAAAGTATTTGGTTTTTCATCTTTAAATTTAATATTTTACATTTGCATTTTTTAGTAAACATAATGAAAAATCAAATAAACTTAAAATGAATATAATATTGATCACCACAAACTTGAGCATTTACCATTAACAGGTGGGAACCTAGACATTAGGGTTTTAGTCTAGTAAATTTCATGATGTTGGCAAGGGTAAAGAACCTACATTTACAATATCCTAGCAAAGGGCTCATAGGCTTCTAAATTAATAGTAGATTTCATATGATACCTAAATAAGAAGGCAATACCAACACATCATTTAACACTATGTGACATCTCTGTCGAAAATGACAAGAACCAAGAAAAACCTACAAGTTTGGTAAGGTGTTGTATGCCATCTCATAGTTTTAATGAAGAAAATAATATATATTTTTTACAGTAAAATTTCTAGACAAGATGCATTTTATTCATTATGGTCAATATTTTTGGACCAAGAAGGCATGGTCCATCTTAAGGCTATATCACTAAGAGAATTGATTTTCTCTTAGTGAAATAGACTTAGATATGGATTGTGTCTCACTGGTGTAAAATTTTGACCATAATGAAGATCAAAATGGTGTTTATAAGCAAACCCTTACTTCAAACATTTCAAACTATGGACATTGAAAATCTATGAAAATATATCATTGTCCTTAATAACATATTTAGATTAAATATGGGAAGACAAAGGAAACCCCATAACTTTAAATATAAATATATGAAAGGGTTTGGATATCTAACAAATGAATCAAGAAGAGATTAACCTAAGTTCAAAGCAACCAGGAGGGGATTAATTATAAACACAAGTTCTCTTATTATACCTAACGATGGGCATGGTATATAGTGATGAGTTCTGCGTTGACTGACTATTACTTGCTTTGACTGACTATTAGTTTCCAGGTGATTTTTTGCATTTTAACCAAAGTTCTCTTATTTCATGTTTTCATGTGAGTTTGTTATCTTAAGCTTTTAAGCACCATCAACTTCACCCTCTTATTTCCGGGGTGATGGCAAAATTCTTGGTCCCAACTGTGAGCATTTAATTAATATCAATTCATCTAACATAAATTAACTACCTCTCCCACATAAATTAATTGAGTTTTCCTTTTCCTTCATCACAGTTGTTGCACCACCTTCTCATTGGTGCCCTCTCATCATTTCTAATGCACCGCCACCACCTTCTCATAGCACCACCTTCTTCAAACTAAGATTCAACTACTTAACCACAACTCTTAAATCGCGTATGTGTTCAAGCTTCCATGCAATTCCCTTGAAGCTCTTGTAAACCCGATGAGAGATTGATTTTGTTTATTGTTGTTTCAAATTCTCTTGTTGTTGTAGGATATAACTACCAGTCCATCCATGTGCCAGTTATAATTTCTAGTGGGTCTTTGAATAATTTCCCTCTAAGAAGCAACATTAGAAAAGGAAAAAGGGGCTTGAGATCAATGGAGAAGAGACAACCTTTGGACTAAGTCTATTATGCCTTTGTGAAAGGGTTGGCCACATTAATGGATGGTACATATAACTCTTCACAATTTTTTTATGTGAAGTGCATCTGAGTCATGCAAACCCTAGCATTCTGTAATATTGTTAAACAAAATAGGCCATACCTTAGATTATCTTAACTTAGTTGAGTCAAGGGCCATGTAACCTAAAGAGAGAGAAGGTTTGGTGACTAAGTATGTAGATAAAGGCAGGTCACTTCGCTATGCTCACACATATTCAAGACCCAAACTCCACAATATCCCTTTAATCAAACTTGATCAGATCCCCTTCCAGCCCGATCGTTTGCTAGTATGGATAGAGAGATCAGTTCCACTCAGGTAAGGTACCTTCTAGCTATGCTTTTCAATCCCTCCATTCTTTCCCCACCTTCCATTATTTTTAGTTCACATTACTTACTACATAATGTGCAATGTTTAAAATGCATAAATTTGTACAGAATACAATGTTTTACCTACCTAACTAATCTAATATTGTGTGGATTATATACAAATCTCACTATCAAGAAGTAAGTAGTCAGTGATCTCATAGTGATGAGAAGTTAGTTGGCCATATCACTCCCATTGAGAGGTTTATAAACACAGAAGGAATTTGTGGAATGAAGGAAGAGTCACAGATATGTTATTCCCTTTACATTAAGGATGTCCATTGATACCAATTATGTTAGTTTCCCTAGCTAATTACGATGTTAGTTTCCCTAAAGCAGCTATTTATGGATGTTCTAAATATGTGGCGTAGCCAAGAGTTACTCAGTTGAGCTAAGAGCTATACTTCGACCACCAATGAGACAAGGCGAAAAGAGAACAAGGGAGAGAGGACATGAGAGTGGATGGGGAAGATACAACTAGCACATGCATAAATATGAAAGATCCCTCACATGCGATGAGATGACATATCCATTCTAGCAAACACATGTCCAAATCAAGGGAATTTGATCATTTGAGCATCAAGATAGAAAAATAAGATGAATTATCTCACCTTTTATCTTCTCCAAGAAATGGGATTGTGGGGGTAGAATTCCTAATTCCCTTCCAATGGTCGCTCATTCAAAATCCATTGGCCCCATTGTTTCTCACTTATTTTGAGCATCAACTACTAGTATTCTTTAAGTATTTATCAATTATGTTGCTAGAGTTGTATTGATTAGTAATCCTGTGCAACAATAAATGTATGTGCATGTTTATTTGTAGTGTATGCAACACATCCATTTCCGCTAAGCAATATCATGTGGTGAATTAGGCACTTTTTAGACCAACCAAATGACTTCAAGTTATCATAACGATTATTTCATAAATAAATTAGATGATTTATTTAACTTGAATGTGGTACAAATGAGCACCATAAATGTTCCTTCAACTAGTTATCCAAATGTTATTTGAACAAATCCACAAGGGTTTCCCCCTAGCCAAGGGCCTAAACATGTTGCCTCAAACATATCAAATTCCACCTAAAACATATGAAAACCTCCCCCCTCTATTAAACTTGAACTTGTTTATCCATGGGAGATGACAATTCCTTCTTACAACATCACACAAGTTGTTGGTCCAAACCAAGTTTATCATGTAACTTTTCTCCACCCTTTGAACCAAGTTGGCATTCAACCTCCTCACTTCCTTTCCAAATTAGGATCCAACCCAACACAATGTCCAAGACATGTCACAAACTCATTCCTTACATGAAACAATTAACTAAACAAGTTACTCAACTTCATCAAACATTTGAAAATTCACTTCAACAAACTTTAGAAACTGGACATAGGAGCCTTCAAGATCTCTTAAGAAACCAATACATTTCCCACCTCCAACTGAAATTTGTTAGGTTAACCTTGACTCAGTTATAGAGTGATTAAAGATAATCTTGATTCAATCAATAATTCCTGTGAGTGGCTGATGTTGGTTGAATTGGCCATGGCTTGGCTAGAGTGATCAAGGATAATTGAAGATATCTTTGGTTATTGGTTTCCCATAAAAAGGTTTACATGGTAAAAAAATATTCTTCATTTTATGGTGTGTTTGCTTCATATTTATTTTATTTCTCTTGCCATGCTCATAGATTTAACGTTTGGTATCAAAGATGGGTAGACTTGGACTTTGTGGAAAGAGGCGTTTGATTCTTGGAGCCATGTAGAGAATTTGGGATGAACTCTTGAGCTAGTAAAGGACATATAGTCATTGCTAAATGGTACATGAAAAAATACATGGCATGGGTACATGTTAAGCATTAGCATAAGAAGCACATGGAAGATACATGAATAAGTAATCGACTCATTATATTGTAAGCATTTTTTTTATGAAGTTGGATTTAATCACAGTGTAAATGGGCATATGGTTGTAAGACCTATATAGGCATGCATACCCTTGGTTTACTAATTCAACAGTGCAAAGTCTAGATGTAGACTTAGGTGATACGGGGGGGTGCATGTTGTATTCCCAAATACCTAGTTATAAAGTTTGAGGGGGATTGGTGCTTACCCCAAGTCAAGTTTAAAGGGGGGAAATGTTAGGTTAATCTTGGCTCGGTTGCAAAGTGATTAAAGATAACCTTGATTCAATCAGTAATGGGTTTAGTATTGGTGGTTTATGGGCCCATGGTATTGGGTAATCCATGGTATTAACATGTGACAAAGCCTATTTAAAGGCTTGAGTAACTCTATTGTGAGATGTCTGTGAGTGGTGGGTGTTGGTTGGATTGGTCGTGCCTTGGCCGGATTGGTCAAGGATAATTGAAGATCTCTTTGGTTGTTGATTCTTTTGTAAAAGGGTTTCTAGGGTAGAAAATTGTTCTTCATCTGTGTTTGCTTCATATTTATTTTATTTCTCTTGCCATGTTTGTAGATTTAACAAAATTAAACATAAATCTTCAACCAAGGTCATTGAATATGAACTATCCTACCTTATGTGCCTCAAACCTTATGTTGTAGGCATCATGAGTCCTCTAGCCACATGAGAAAGCTTATCATGCTTATAAATACATCCCTTCGACAATTTCTTATTCAAGAGATTCATGAGAAACAAAACCTTCATTGTCACCTTCACGTAAACATAAAATGTGTCGTCGATACGAAAAAATAAACAACCATAACTTAGAAGACTAGTGTGATCTTAAAAAGAAATACATAACTATACATATGAGTACCAAATCCCCCAAGACATAAATTAAACATCCTAAACCTATAAGTATTATCATATCAATGTGACACTTCTATCTCTCAACCTAAAATTGAAACTTTTGAATTGATTCCCCCAACACAATACTGGGGGGAAATGGTCCCTCTTAACACTTTAATCTCACATACTAAACATTCCTTATCAACTTTAAATATGATGAGTGATTGGTGACCAAGATACCCTTGATGTCTATCCACCCCCCTTTGATTCCTTAGTTTGTTGACAATCCCTTTCCTTGTGCCATTTATGTTTCTTTGAAGCTTGCTTTTCCTTAGAGCATTGGTATGTTCAACCTTCCTTTAATAAAGGAACTAACTCCTCTTTTGCTTCTTGATCATACCTTGAACCCTTATTAACTTTGCCTTGTTACATAGGGTTACCCACTTGTGGCACCCTCCTTGAATTCCCTATCACACATTGTAGGAGGTCTCTTCTCCTCCCCTACACGTCTCTCATCAAGATTTCCTCCTTGTCTTTCAATATTTTTCACATGTCATGGTCATACTCTAGCTTCCTCTTCAACCCTACCTTGTCCCATCCAAGTTGTGGCAACCCATTTTTGCTCGAGGCGATCCCTTTTTTTCCTTTGCTCAAACCCTACCCTAGCCCATTTGGTGTTGCACCCCCTCTTTTACCTTATCTTGGCCAACTCATCCTTCCCCTACACTTCTAATTGTTTTTCTCTGTGTTGACCATTTCCTTACCCTTGTTTTCCCCACAAAATTGGGGGCACCCTCCTCTTGCATTACTAAATGGCATCTTTCTCATATACTTCATTTTCTTGTTGTTTTTGTGATATTGCTCTCTACCTCTACAACCTTGTTTCCTAAAATTACATTTTTCCTCAACTTCTGTAGCTTTGTTCCTTTCGCTCCCCTTTTTACTTTTTCTTTCATGACTCTCGTGGTTTAGCTTATTTCTCCTATCTCTTTGTAAGGCCTTTGTGCCCTTGATGGTTTTTTCTTCTATCTCCTTCCATGGCCTTACCCATTAATTTTAATTTTTAGTTTCTAGTTTTATTTTCTTATTTTCTTTTAGTCTCATGCTCAAACCTACTTCTCCAAGAGGTATGCTAGTTTCATTTCACACCTTATTATGAGAGTGGTAAAACATGTCATGATTGATAGGTGAGATACTTTGCTTTCATTAACCTATATAGCATTGTTTCCTTTTCTATTTCTCACCCTTGTTCCACCCATGGACAAGATTGCTTTGTCTTTGTTGACTTGTTTAATGTGGCCACTACTCACCCTTGTTCCATGGATGGGAAAGGTTACCTTTCTTTCATTGCCCATTCAAAATCATTTCATTTTCTCTTGCTCAAACTTGTTATATACTCCAGACAGGTTGAATTACCTTCATTGTAACATCTAGTGTTTCCACCTACTCTACTTCTCACACTTGTTCCATTTAGGGGTGGAATTTCTTTGCCTTCACTAGCTTTTTCATCATTGCTGCCTATTTCTCTTTCCCAAACTTACTCCATACTTGGCATAAGTTTCTTTGTATTAGTTGGTTTTCTAAGTTTGCTACTCTTTCCTCATGTTTGTTCCCGTGTCACTTAGGGAAAGATTTTCATCCCATTTCCTTTATCCATACTCTTGTAGGGGTGGGTGTCATCCTTACTCCTATAGGGGTGGGTGTTGCTTGTCTTGTTTCCATCGTTATGGAAAGATACTATCATTATATTCAAGTTGTCATTTGTCTCTCATGTATACATGGGACAAATTACCCCCTTGGAATATTAGCACAATGGTTCCTTCTTCAACATGCCCCAATAAGATTTTACATGGCATGTCAACACCTAGGTAAGTGCAAGTGTCATGTTCTCTTCCTTTTTCTTTTTGATTCTCTCATTTGTTTTTTATTGTAGTTGTTGTTTACTTGATTATGTAGTAGTTAGATTTACTTTTATCCTCCCCTCTCCTAAAATATTTTGCTTGTCACCTTTTTTTTTCTCTTTGTCTTTATTGCTTGCTACCATGGACCCATAGAAGGCACAAGTGAGTTCCACTTTGCGTTGATACATGGGCATGTTAGGTTTCCATGATGGTTATAAGGAAGAGCCTCATCACATTGAGAATTCTCTCCTTATGTGAGAGCATTTGTTAATGTGACCTTTGCCAATGAGCACCCTATTATTTTCTCATGCATCTTTGATTTGTCAATTATTGCTATCTTGTTTTATTTTCATATTCTACTACTTCCTTGCCTTTCAATCTTCTTTATGGTAGCTCATTACTTTTCTATTCCACAAGTTGTATCTCTTGACATGGGAGGAAATGTAGTGTATGGTTTTTGCACTTCATACCAACCACATGTTGATGTATATGTAACTTCGGAATGTATTTCACCTATGTATATTGTACTCCTATAGAGATGGTATTATTCCTCTATACGGAAGTGTCGTCATTTGTATTGACAAGTGTCGTAACTTGCTGTGATGGGTTATTAGACCACCAAGTGTGGGGTCGGTCCTGATTAATGTAACCACGGGTTATTAGACTCTTCTAGAGAAGTCGGCCCTGCTAGTTTATTATGCAAGTCAGGATAAGTATAAATAGAGTGCAGGAGCACTCTATTTGATCATCTCATTATTCACTTCTACACTACTCAGAAAGTGGTGCACTAGTGAGGAAGGAGGAGTAGCTGCTAGGAGAAGACTATCTCTTATACTTGGGTTGTATCATTTCTCTTTCTATCTCTGAGGAAGTTGTGGGGTTTTTCACCTTTATGGTTTTCCCCAGTGAAACTCTGTGTGTCTATTGTCTCATGTGATTGCTTGGTGTGATTGACTTGCATTGTTATACTTGATATGCTATACATGTTATTCTCTCAGTAAAGATCCTAGAGTATATTGAATTAATGCTCAAAATATAACGTGGTATCATAGCTAACCTAAGAAGAAGACACTGTGCAGTTGCGGAAACTAGGGTTTCTTGTTTATTGGGTTTCTCTCCACAGATTTTGGAAAAGCAATATGATAGGTTGACTCTCCTCATCAAGGTGAATCTTTCTATCCAATCAGATCTCAATTCTGGGCACTTTTATTTTTAGCCATAAAAATCAGGGTTTCCACAAAAATAGGAATTTATTAAATCCGAGACCATAGCTGGAAGCTCCTTGGAAAAATCAAAGTTTAGAGCTTTGGATTGAACTTTTTGGTTGGGTGAAGCTCCGGGAAACTCAAACCCTAATTCAGGGTCCTCCATAGTGAATCTGGGAAGACTAAAAGACATTTTTGAAGGGTGAAACTTTGCAGTTTTCAAATTCTGAGTATACCAGGCTGATCAGCTCATCAAGGCACATCTTTCTATCCTTTCAGAAGTTTGAAATTCAAAGTTTGAATTTTTAGGGTTTCTCTGACAAACCCTAATCCGGGACCAGATCCAGTTTTCAACAAATCAAGTGGTAAGACCTAAATCTTCTCTATTTCCATTTGAAGTACTCTTTAAAGATGTCTCACCGCACTAAGCTTGAGGATAATCTTGAAGGGGCTGATAAATTCTGAGCATGGAAGTATAGGATTGGGTTAATCCTAGAAGAAAATGAGTTGGACACTTACATAAGTGAAGAGGTCCCTATCCCAAAGGAAGAAGAGGCTAAGGCCTTACACAAAAGGAATTTGGTCAAGGCTAAGAGGATCATTGTTGATTATATCAAAGACCATCTCATACCACATGTGTCATCTCTAAAGACACCAAAGGAGATGTTTGATTCCCTGACCAAGCTATTCGAAGGGAAGAACACAAATCAGAAGATGACCTTGAGGAATCAATTGAAGAATGTCAAGATCCAGAATGCAGAGACTATGCAGTCTTATTTCTCAAGGGTCTCCCAGATAAAAGAACAACTTGAAGCTGTGGGAGAAGACATAGAAAATGGAGAAGTGATAATGACCACTCTTGATGGCCTTCCTAGGTCATGGGATTCCTTCATCCAAGGAATTTGTGCTAGGAAGAAACTTATCACATTCAGTAGGCTGTGGGAAGAATTCTCATAGGAAGAAGCTCAAATTGTAGCTCGAGAAGAGAAGATGGGGAATGAAGACCAAGCTCTCATAGCACACTCCAAAAGTCGCGGTGACAAAAAGACTCACCATCATGGCAAGAAAGAAAGACATCACCATCAGAATCAGAGGGGTAGTCCTAGACCTCGAAGAAACATGTCCTATGTCCGTTGCTATACATGTGATGAAAAGGGACACTATTCCAGAGACTGTCCTAGAAATAAGAAAGATGGTTCTCACAAGAAGAAGAACATCAAAAGAAGACATCATGCTCATGCTACAGAGGATGATGAACCTCCCAGGAAGAGGGCTAGAGAAGATAGTGAAGATTCTTCAAGTAATGAAGAATACGTTTTGATTTCTGCTCTCACTGGAACCATTACTCATGGAAGTAATGATTGGCTTATAGATAGTAGGGCTTCTAAACACATGACAGGATTGAAGGAATCCTTTATGAACCTATTTGAACATGAATCACCCCACAAGGTGAAACTTGGGGATGACTACCAATATCCAATAAAAGGAAGTGGTGAAGCCTCCTATAAGCTAGACTCTAGAAAGTCTATGAATATGAAAGATTTACTATATGTTCCAGGCCTTAAGAAGAATCTACTCTCCATATCTGCATTGGATGCAAAAGGCATGAGGGTTGCATTTGTAGATGGCCAAGTCCTAATGTGGCCAAAGGGTAAGAATATAGATGATGCAGTGGTGATTGGAGAGCAAGAGGGAGGATTATACAAATTGAAGGGCCAACCAGAACAAGCCATGGTCCATGATTTAGTAGAGCCAAGTGAACTTTGGCATAGAAGGCTTGCACACATGCACTATAGGGCATTACCAATTGCAAGCAAAGCAGTGGAAGGTCTTCCTGAAATCCAGACAAAGCATGAAGGCATTTGCAAAGGTTGTGCAAAGGGAAAGAACACAAAGAAGACATTCCCAAGCAGTGAAAGAAAGGCAAAAAGAATCTTGGAAATCATCCACTCTGATGTATGCGATTCGATGTCATCCAGTTCTCTAAGTGGGTATGTATACTATGTTTCCTTCATTGATGATTTCTCTAGTAAGACTTGGGTTTACTTCTTGAAGAACAAAGATGAAGTGTTTGACAAGTTCAAGGAATTCAAAGCCTTGATAGAAAACCAAACTGACATGAAGATCAAGATCTTCAAATCTGACAATGGCGGAGAATTCACTTCAGGAGACTTCAAGAAGCTATGCAGTGATTCATGGATTAAGAGGGAGTTGACTACTACTTACAATCCACAACATAATGGAGTTGCCGAAAGGAAGAATAGAACAATCATGGAAGCAGCTAGGGCAATGCTTCATGACCAAGATCTACCTATGCACTTATGGGCTGAAGCAGCCAGGACAGCTGCATATGTGCAGAACAGAACACCTCATAAGATACTTGACAACAAAACACCAGAAGAAGTGTTCACTGGTAAGAAACCAGAAGTTAGCCATCTCAGAATATTTGGTTGTCCAGTATATACTCACATCCCAAAAGAAAAGAGGACAAAGTTAGATCCTTCGGGAAAGAAGGGCATATTCGTGGGTTACAGTGAAAGCTCGAAGGCTTACAGAATCTACTTCCCAAGATTCAAGAAGATTGATATCAGTAGGGATGTACCATTTGATGAAAGCTCAGCATACATCAAATCAAGGAAAACACCAATTGAAGATAATGAAGAACCCAAAATATCCAGAACACAAGACACCACCATGAATGAAGTAGTTCCTGAAGAAGATCATGAAATGGAAGATCCACGACAACCTGTAGATCCACCTCGTGAGAAGAACTCTCACAAGAGGAAACCAACATGGGCTAGAGAGCTCATTCAAGATGCAGAAAGGTTTGGCATTCCAGAAGAGGAACACAAAGAAAGGAAAAGGACAAGATCATGTACCAGCTATGTTGCTTTACTCTGTGACATAATGAACAAAGAACCTTCCAGTTATGAAGAAGCAACAGAAAAGAAAGAATGGAAGGATGCCATGGTCGAGGAATACCAGTTGATCATGAAGAATGATGTTTGGGATATGGTCCCAAGACCAGATGGGAAGTCTGTGGTGACTTCCAAGTGGATCTATAAGATCAAGCATGCTGCAGATGGAATCATAGAAAAATATAAGGCAAGGTTTGTAGCAAGTGGCTTCTCCCAGAAAGAAGGGATTGATTATGAAGAGACCTTTGCTCCTGTGGCCATATATACTTCCATATCAGTACTTGCTCTAGCTGCAATGATGAAATGGAAGGTACACCAGATGGATGTCAAGATAGCCTTCTTGAATGTTGTAGTTGAAGAGGAAGTGTATGTGGAGCAGCCACTCGGGTTTGAGACACATGACCGAGAGTCACATGTGTGCAAACTGAAGAAAGCCCTGTATGGTTTGAAACAGGCACCCAGGACCTGGTATGGAAGGATAGATGGCTTCCTATCCAGTTTGGGATTTACCAAGAGTGAAGCGGATTCCAACCTTTACTACAAGGTTGAGGAAGGCAATCCAGTGATACTACTATTGTATGTGGATGACCTGTTTGTAACAGGTGAGGATAGATTGATTGTCGACACGAAGAGGAAGCTTGTTGCCGAGTTCGAGATGAAGGACTTGGGTATGATGCACTACTTTCTTGGTATGGGGGTGTGGCAAAGTGCAGATGGAATCTTCCTTAGACAAGGGAAGTATGCAATAGAGATCCTAAAGAGGTTCGGGATGATGGACTGCAAGGCCATGGCCACACCTATGGCATCGAGCCTGAAGCTTCTATGTGATGCTTCATCTGAGCCGGTTGATGCGACGATGTATCGTCAGATGATTGGGTCCTTGATGTACCTGACGAATATAAGACCAGATATCTGCTTTGCGGTGAACACCTTGAGCCAGTACTTGACAGATCCGAGACATGTTCACCTGATAGCTGCAAAGCATATTCTGAGGTACCTGAAGGGTATAGTTGACTATGGGCTCAAGTATGAGGTAAATCAAAAGTTTAACCTGGAGGGTTATGTTGATTCGGATTGGGCAGGCAGTGCCATTGATTGAAAGAGCACTTCAGGGTGCTGCTTCAGTATGGGATCCAGTATGATCTCTTGGTTTAGTAGGAAGCAGTCCTGTGTGGCACTGAGTACAGCCGAAGCAGAGTATGTCACAGCTTGTTCGGCTAGTTGTGAGGCGGTATGGCTTAGGAAGCTACTGTATGATTTGTTTGATCTCCAATTGAGTGCTACTTGTATATATTGCGACAACCAGAGTTGTGTGAAGTTGTCGGAGAACCCAATGTTCCATGACAAGTCGAAGCACATTGAGATCAAGTATCACTATATCAGGGATATGGTGCAGAGAGGAGCAATGAAGCTCCTGTATGTTGCGACAGACGAGAAAATAGCCAATGTGTTGACCAAGCCGCTAGCCAGAGTGAAGTTTGAATACTTCAGAGGGAGACTTGGTGTACTTCAGATCGAGATACCTTCCAAGGGGAAGTGATGAGTTCGGAGACATAGATGCACACGAGCCATTCTCACATAGTGGTAGGAAAGTCCTCCTATGGTGTAGATGTAAGGGCTGGAGCCATTCTCACATATTGGTAGGAAATTCCTCCTGTGGTGTAGATGTAAGGGCTGGGGCCATTCTTACATGGTGGTATGAAAGTCCTCCCATGGTAAGATGTAAGGGCTGGGGCCATTCTTACATGGTGGTAGGAAAGTCCTCCCATGGTAAGATGTAAGTGTTGGGCGTGGCTTTTCCGACATGGTCAGAGGAAAGTCCTTCCATGGTCGTGATGTAATTGCTGTAGTCGTTCTGACATGGTCAGAGGAAAGTCCTTCCATGTCGGTGAGTGTAAGTGTTGAGCCTTTCCCAGATGGTCAGAGGAAATTCCTTCCATGCTAGTGAGTGTAAGTGCTGTGTGTGTGCATCTGGGTTGTGCTCCATGGACGATGACGATGATGTAACAGTATGGTACACAGGTTTTGCAGAGGCATATGATCAGTCCTGAGATGCTCTTGCAGGTTTTGTAGAGGCAGTGTAATCAGTCCTGGAAGATATTGCAGGTTTTACAGAGGTAGTGTAATCAGTCATGAGGTGTACCTACTTGATGGTTTGCTCGCAGAGATGTTGAAGACCTACATGGAGGCTAGGCCTACATCCGGCATGAAAAAGGGCTGGCTCTGTAGATGATGAAGACCTGCAGGTGGTGGGCCTACATCCAGTATGAAAAAGGACTGTCTCTGTAGAACTTCCTATGATGAGTAGATTGGAGATTGATTGAGATAGCAGCAGCAGTGACGATGACGATGATTCGATGATGATGATCCAGTGACGATGATCCAGAGAAGAAGACTTGTGCTAGCATATTTGTGTCGAGAAATACCTTCCTAGTTAAGTGGGAGTGTTGATGTATATGTAACTTCGGAATGTATTTCACCTATGTATATTGTACTCCTATAGAGATGGTATTATTCCTCTATACATAAGTGTCGTCATTTGTATTGACAAGTGTCGTAACTTGCTGTGATGGGTTATTAGACCACCAAGTGTGGGGTCGGCCCTAATTAATGTAACCACGGGTTATTAGATTCTTCTAGAGAAGTCGGCCCTACTAGTTTATTAGGCAAGTCAGGATAAGTATTAATAGAGTGCAGGAGCACTCTATTTGATCATCTCATTATTCACTTCTACACTACTCGGAAAGTGGCGGACTAGTGAGGAAGGAGGAGTAGCTACTAGGAGAAGACTATCTCTTGTACTTGGGTTGTATCATTTCTCTTTCTATCTCTGAGGAAGTTGTGGGGTTTTTCACCTTTATGGTTTTCCCCAGTGAAACTTTGTGTGTCTATTGTCTCATGTGATTGCTTGGTGTGATTGATTTGCATTGTTATACTTGATATGATGTACATGTTATTCTCCTAGTAAAGATCCTAGAGTATATTGAATTAATGCTCAAAATCTAACACCACACACTTATCACATTGGATATTGATATGTGGAGTGTCTCGCAATGAATTGGCCATACACATCATGCCCTAAGATGACATGAAGGTCCTCCTATCCATCCTGGAGATGGCTCACAAAGTGTTGAAGTCCCTTACCTTGGTTTAGATGTGTGATTGTGGTTTTCCATTTGATGTCTAATGCCATGGTAGGGACCCCTTTCATCTTTGGCCTTCCTTGGTTGCATGTTTGCCTATGGTAGGTGCTTTGACCAACCCATTTGGGTCCCTCCCTTACTAGTTAGGGTCCCTCTTTAGCCTCATGTACTAGTTGGGTGTTAGTTAGTTAAGGATCCTTCCTTGGGTCCAATGCCCTTAATTTATTAGGGCACACTCTCTACTACTCTTAGTTAATATTTCCCCTATCTTTAGTGGTCTTAGTGCATATTTTAATTTGTGAGTTGTTTTAAGCTTATCATGCTTGCTTCATGCATTACTAGTGTGGGATTTCATAAATTACATGTGATTTAGTGCATTTGTCGGTAGTACATTGGGCTACAAACTACAATTTGACTTGTTTGGAAAATCCAACTACCCAATGGTTAATCGAATGGTTCAAAATCCCCCAAAGCACCCCAAGATATATTTATCTCACCTTTTTCCTCATTGCAAAGGGTCATAATCTCACTTTTTTTTCCCATGTAAATTATCATGGGGCAAATACCTAGGCACTTCCCCTCATTTCGAGGATGGTACCTAGGGTTAACCCTAAATTCTTCATGGCACAAGGCCATTACAACAATATACTCATTATGAGCTTAAAATGTCACTTACAAGAATAGAACTTGGGTGGGGAGGATAACACTCCATCCCACAACCAATCATACTAAACCTAATCGACAAAGGGTCATAATCTCACTACTAGATACATCAAAACATTACCAAATTGAACACCTTGTAGCTCTCTTGTGATTTCCTTCCACCTTCCATGTTGTTGGGCTTGTGAGGATTTACTATCTTTTTCAATCCTCCACTTATTTGGAGACATATGTTTTTAATACTTTTCTCTCAATTTGGCTTAGATATTCCTTTATTGATTTGGTTGGGTCAATTGAGGTGTTTGGCTTGGTCCCTTGTTTTCATCCAGTCATCCAATCTCTCCTACTCACAAGGAGATTTAGTGCAATTATGTTGGTGAAGAGGTAACTTTCTCAACCGAGGGCACATGGGTCATTGATACTTGCGATTATCATATTTATGTTTATTTGTATGCTTTGCTTGCCTTTTGCTTTTGATCCATTTTATTTAGACATATCATATACTATTTTGTTTTCGTTAGAGGAGAAGCACTACACATGTATGCAAAGTAGGTTTAACCCTCTTTTTTTTCTATAGAGTCAGTCTAGATTAAAGTTAGATTGGATATCAACCCAACTAAGGGTTTTGACCCACCTAGGAAGACTAATAACCCTAGGTCTCTTTTTTATTTTGCTTGCTCATAAAAGGGAATTGGTTAATAAACCTTAATGCTTGATATTTGTTTACCTTGATTGATTTAAAAGGGTTAGATAGGTTGCATCTTATTTCATTTCAAGCCTTTCATTTTTTACAAGTAGTTAATTAGCAAAACAAAGAGCAAGAGGATAATTAACCCTAGTTAGTTTCATTTCCTTCGTTAATTTGTTGGTTATTTTATTTTATGTTTCAATAAACTTAATTAACTCACACATTCAAACCTAATAAAAACCCTAGATCATTAAGGATAAATTAGTCTCTTAATAAAATTAATCACCTTCCTCTTCTCGCTTACTAGTGTTCCCATTTTTTCCAAAAATTGACTGCTGACTCCAGTTCCCTTCTAGGTGTTCAAGATTGGTTTTCTTCCTTGTGGTAGTGTCATACCTCACTCTAATTATCACACCCCAAATATTAATTACAACAGAGTACATGAAATATCATCAAAGTTATGCTTAATAAGTAATCAATACTTATAGGATAATCAACACCCAAATCTATGCAGAAGGGCGTGCAACATTTAACTGAAACCCATTTAGATTTGTGTATGAATTGTTATAATTAAGTGTGATAACAAATATGAACCCAATACACTCACACAAAAGAGGCTCAAATTTGGGCAGTTGCAACAAGTTGCTAAAGATCTATAAACTTGTTTTAGTCAAATATAGAGAAGGCACAAAGATCTCACTTAAATGATTAAACATAACATCACATTCAAGTATAAATATAAATTCTTAATTAATACTAGTCAACCATGATCACACTAAATCGTGTTGCTTGGGCACACAATTGACCTAAAACAACATACGTACAATTCCAATAATCTTTAAAAGTGTGCAAAACATGATAGAACCTAAAAATCAATGCACAATGACTTCAAATAAAAGGTGTGTATGTTGTTAAATCAAGCTCAACAACACTTTTTCAGTACCACCCCCAAACTGGAATCATAGAATCCGATCAAGAGATTCATACTCTTAAGCTAAACAAACAACTTGGTCATCACAATGGCATATAAAAATAAACACAATTACCCACATATAAAAACAAACACAAATCCCCTAGCTGTTATGACAACTTTTACACAAAGAGTTAATGTAGGATAACACATGAACCCTTATTGCAAAGACACATGTTGCATTTCAAATTACAACCTCTTGGTTTTAGGGTTGTTCGCACATGTAGTTTTGGGTTTTCAAAATTTCATCCTTCCACTCAATTTTATAAATTAATAATTCAATCTTCATACATAGTTCTACGCACTTATGGTTACTTGAAAGTCCTTTTCATATACAATCAATTCTCTCTCTCTCTCTCTCTCTCACACACACACACACACACACACACACACACACACACACATGCATATACATACATACATATATATGCGACTCAATGAAAGAGTTTTCATTGTGTTGAAATATGCTTTCTACAACCCAGTATGGGAGAGATTTGTAATTTCTTCTGTGCTCAACCTACACCTGACATGCATCACTTTAGAAAAAATAAAATATTAACTTTAAAAAATACAGTAGTGGCTCTAATTAAAATTTAATACCAAACATAAACATATATATAGTTTAAATACAAGATAATCATGAACGATTCTGAGACATGTCGAAGATCTGCGGAATGTTATCACCTATTTGCCAATAAAGAGTATTTTGCGATTTGCAAAATGCCATTGTAGATTCATCTTAACTCAAAAGCTTTTTTTTTCCCAAAGAAAAAAATCATATCCTTCTTCATTCATAATAAAATCCGGAGAATACATTCCACAGGTGCATTTCTGCATGATATTTAAAAGATGAAAAAAACCCAAAACAGGTTCTGCACCACAAAATGAACCATTGCTCCACTTATACAGAAAATTGATAATTGCAAAAATGAAGCACAGTTACTTTATCTTCCAAAGGTGTAGATATTTCAACAAAAATAGATTACTTTATCTTGTCCAAAAATCAAGAGTCTTCCATCGGCTATCTTGTAAACCATTTCTTACTATGGTAAGCTTACACTTTCCTTCCTCTAGTAATAGTCCTTTTTTTGAGAGAGCATCGGCTTCCTCATTTGATTCCCTGTATACATGAGTAAAATTGATTTTGCTGAAAGTGGATGTTGTAGCTTCCAGGATCGTCCCTATATTTTTCAGCCCAAGATTTTTGATCTGAAATTCCTTCTTCATGTGACTAATCCAGATAGTCGAGTCCCCAAAGATCCTTAGTATTTTCACCTTAGCTTCCTTTGCCACTTGCAAAAGCAAATGCAATGCCAGCCCCTTCGTTTTGTTGTTGGTTCCGGTACCTCCATTAGCTGAAAAAAGGATAGTGTCACTCTTAGTAAGTTTCAAGATGCCGTCGAGACCACACTTGCCATTCGCACATGCCCCATCGAAGAAACCACAATCTCATCCGGCCCCACAGAGATCTCTTGTATGATCCTGTCCTTTTGCTCTTTTTCCTCTGTCATAAAGTATTTATAGGTTGAAAGAACCTGTAGGGAAAAATATAACTCTGGGTAATGGATATCTTCGAAAATGGAAGCATTCCTAGCTATCCATATAAACCACATAACTAGATAGTGGATGCAACGCAAAATTTTTAGGTCCGGCTTGTCATACCAGCGCTTTAAAGAACTTTCCACCGTACCACCTTCCCCATGTTTCTTAAGAGTTAAGGCTGTGCTTATAGTTTCCCAAACATTATGGATAAAATGACATACATAAAAAAGACGCTTGGCATCCTCCTCTGTATTGCAACACATGCTACATTTGCCTGGCCCATGTATGTTCCTTATCCGTAGCTTATTCTAGGTGAGCACCTTCTTATTTAAAATAAGCCACATTAAAATCTTACCTTTATGAGACACATAAGTTTTCCAGAGTTTGTGCCACCACCAACGTCTGTCCTGGATTCGACTGTTCCATATCAACTTGTAGACAACTTTGACCAAGAACTCTAACTCCAAAGCTATCATGCATTAAGAGGGATCAAATCCATCGAGGTGCAAACCTTTCCTCAAATCTTTACACTCTAAAAAGGATATACACCTTTAGGAATTTGATCCTCTTAACACATTATAAATCCAAAATTAAAATGAATTTTTATTATTTTTTCCAATTTGAAAGTTAATTCTCCAAAAATCCATAATGAATCAATACATTGCATAACATTACCCTCATCAACCTGGATGCAACTCTTTTCATTTTCGGAAGTGGTTGGAGCAGTGTTTTTCTTCATTGCATCTTCCAACTCAACGCTTTTTCTTTGGGTAAATTAAGCGTTCACTGGTTTTTTTTTTAACTGTTTGCTTTTGAAAAAGCACCTTATGAGGTTTTAGTTAACGAGCGATTGGTATATAAGTAGGAGATTGAACCGACACATGGAGAAACGTATTGCATCTTCAATTTTGACGCTGCCATGATTGAAGCGACACAGGGGGAAGCGTTACTGTATCTTCGATTTCGATACTGCCATTGTTGGAGATCCCTTGATGGAGAGGCACGTCCATTTCCTTCCTTCCAAACTCTAAGAGCGTTGAATTCCAAAGTGGCCTGTTCGAGGAAGGAAATCGGTGCCATTCCTCTAGTTTTGCCAACTTTTCCTGCCGAAGACCTCAAACATCAACATTGAACCAGACTCCACATATTTAGCTATTCACTAGGGTTGGCTTCTCACAAAAAGGTACTATAATGCCACCTATTTATTTCATTTCCTTCCCGTCCTATTTATTTCAAAATTCGCGTGGTAAACTCTATCGCAGTATCACATATAAAGGAATTTGTTCATATTATTTCAGTGTATAACAGAATGCGAAGAAGCCACTTCAAATTATTTAAAACGGTAGAACTTCTTTTGTCAGGGTAGGGTAGTTGTAGGTGTTTCAGGGCATCTCTTAAATTTTTAATTTTTTTCTTTTTATGTTTTTGTAAGCGGGCTTGGAGTGCAAGTCTCTGTGTTCCAGCGTCGCCCCTCACTTCAGCACTCCCCTGTCACTTCAGCACTAACATATGCAGTTTATATGTCATGTCTTGGTTGTTATCTAAGTGATGCATATAATAAGTGCAAGTCTTACTACTACTGTGGCATACATCGCTCATTATCTACTTGACAGAAAGCTGCCTGGAACCAAGTGACAGGTATAGACGAGGTGGAACCATCAAATGCTTTGATTCCACTCTGTTCATACCTGCTATTTCACAATTTTGGTTAGTTTTTTGTCTGGTTGATAATTTAGCCTTGGCCCACCTCTTATGTTTCGGATTTTGTTCCACATTAATACTCTCCACTTTTGGTGGGACTTATCTTTCATATCTATGAATCATCATGGTGTTTTATGGTGGTGGCAGTTCTGTGAATCTCTCCTACTTGAAAGGAGATTTAACAGCCATGGGTGAAGAGTTACCTTCTAAACCAAAAAAACCTGTGGGAGATTTAACTTGGACTCAGCAAAGACTTGCCTGGCCTGGGGCTTGGCAAGACTCGGCGACTCGGGAAAGACTCGGCAAATACAAAAAAATTCAAAATATAATCTAGGCATGTCTGGGCCAGTTTGGTGAGTCTGGCCAAATATTGGCAAGTCTTGGTGAGTCTGCCTGAGTCTTGGCGAGTGGCGAGTTCGGGGCTGGTATGAGGCGAGTACTCAGCCCAGCTAAGACTCGGCAAGACTCATGAGCCATGGCTGAGTCAAACTACATTACTCTAAACCAAGGGCACATGAGTCATTGATACTTGCATTGATCAGATTTTTCTTTAATTGTATGTTTGGCTTACTTGTTGCTTTTGTTTCATTTCATATAGAGATAAAATATCCTAGTTTGTTTCCATAGGAGTGGAAGCGTGACACATATATGTGGAGTAGGTATAACCCTCTTTGTTGCTTGCTATTTGTCTCTTTTTTTCTAATCCCTTGTATCTTGCTATTCATCTGGTGTAGATTAGGGTTAGATTGGAATTTGGATATCAAACCTAGCTAAGGGTTCTGAGTCCTGACCCACATAGGAAGGTATAAACCCTAGGTCCCTTTCTGGTTTGCTTGCCCGTCTAAGGAAATTGGTTAATCAACCAGAACCTCAGTGCTTACTATTTGCTTGTTTTCATTGAGTTGAAAGGGTAAAGATAAGCTGCATCTTATTTCATTTAGTCCTAGTCCTTTACTTTCTTGCAAGTACTTAATTGGCACACCAAAGAGGGAGGAGAATTATCCTATGTGTGTCATCTTCTTTATTTTTTTGGTTATTCTACGAGCTGCTTCAGTAAACCTACTAAAATCACATATTCAATCCTAATAACATACATATGTCATTAAGGACAAGATTAATCTCGTAATTAACTTAGTGGCCTTTTTCCTCCATCCTAGTTTTCTTGGTTTCTTCCAAAAATCTGTCGTGGTTTCCACTTCCAAAATATCACCAAAGTTACACTTAACAAATAATCCATACTTACTAAATTAATGATCAACACCCATATCTATTGATAACAGCAGGACAATGCTTAAAAAAAACTTGTCCAAAGGTGGCGCACATGAATTGCTATAATTGAATTAAATGTGATAACACCAAATGAATATGAACCCAATACAATCACACAAAAGAGACACAAATTTGGTTGGCTGTAACAAGCTGATGAAGATCATTAAACTTGTTTTAGTCAAATATAGAGAAGAAGGTACAAAGATCTCACTCGAATTATCAAACACAATAGCACATTCAAGTATAAATATAAATTCCTAATTGATACTAGTTAACCATAGTCACTCTAAATCATTCTACTTGAGCCTGCAATCGACCTACAAGACCTACAAGAGGCACACTTACAATGTTTTACAATGAAATACGATATCTTACAATAATCTTCAAAAGTCTATGAAGCTTGATACGACTTTAAAATCAATGCACGAGGACTTCTAACCAAAGGTGTATACATCAGCAAAACCAGCTCAACAACACTTTGAGTACCAACCCCAAGCTAGATTCATAGAATCCGACCAAGGGAAACAAACAACATGGAGGTCACAATTTCAGATAAAATTAGACACATTCTCTAGTGTCTAGCCGAAACAATATTAACAGAGAGAGTTAACATAGGATAACACTTGAACCATTATTGTGAAGACACCAAGGGTTCTTTGGAACCTTAACCATTCAACCCTCATACATAGTTCTAGGCTCTTGTAGTCAATTTAGACCCCTTTTCATTCATAGTCAATTCAGACCCCATCCCATTCATAGTCAATTCATATATATATATATATATATACACGTTGATGTGGCCACTCTTCATTTATGGAAGAAGTTTGTGTTGATGTTCTACATGGTTCCAACATCGGGCAAACATTCTGCAGATCATTCTCCTAGATGGGTCATGACCTAGGTATAGGATGGCCTCGTCACCCAGGTATAGGATGGCCTCATCATAGCCCTCATTAGTCATGTGTATTGACTATGTGTCTTGAGGCTCAAATGCTTAGCCTTTGTCTAGTCATGTGGATTGGATGGAGTGATAGAAGGGTAGAGGTCACATTGCATTCTCCGTGAAGGAGTGCTCGTGATGAGTGATCTATTCTTATAGAGTGAGATGACTTGTCTATGTTACAAGGGGATCTTATCTCTTTGTGTATTAGACAAAGTCTAATCTAATGTTGAATTTGACATTGGCTCTAAGAAGTGTCCGGGACTTCTTATAGTATGGTCAAATCAACATTAGAGCTCTATGGAAGAATTTGATTTGCATGTGACGAGACATCAACAAGGAGAACTTTTCTATGATGAAGAAATAACCAAGGAGTCAAGACAATCCATTAAATAAGTCCTAGAGAAAGTGGAAGGCAATGAAGAACAAAAATACCCCAGTAAAAGGGGTAAATTTACCCTAGAGGACAAAAGTACAAGTCGGCCTCAAGAGTGAAAATCAAGTCAACTGAAGAATATAAATAGAAGTGTTCTCACCCTTCATTTGACCCATTCAAATGACACATCTGCTCTCTACTTGTGCGCACCTCCAAAGAAGGCCTAATAAAGGCAAGAAGCAATAATTTTGGGTTTCTCTTATCATCTCTACAAGTTCGCTACCCTTGCTAGGGTTTCATGTGAAGAAGGACAAACCTCTTGTAAGCTAGGGCTTAATCTTCATGATTGGTATTGTTCTTGTATTGGATTAATTTCTTTTGAGAAAAGTTTTTTGGGTTTTCTCCCGTTTGGGTTTCCCAGGATAAAATCTCTGTGTCTCTTGTGCATGGTTATCTTTCAGTGATCCTTGTTTTATTTTTCGTTGCAAATGAATGATGTTATAATTGTGGGATGAAATGAATTATGAAATAAAAGTTGAAAGAGATGAAAATTATACTGCTAAGTTAAAAATCCAACATGTTATTAGATCAGTTTTGAATAGAAGTCATTGCCAGGGATAGTTTCTGCCCTGATCTGAAAACCAGGGCTTCCAAGTTTGGACACTTCCCTCTATAGTTTGGACTTAAAAAGAGCATTTTGGAACTTGCCCTAGGAGGGCGCACTTATCTGTGGAAGTAGATCTCAGTTTCGTGAAGTTTCAATTTTGATCTATTTTTTGCTTGAATCAAGAAACTAGGGCTTCCAGTTTTTAACTCTTCTGGCCATAGATTTGAATGAAAAATAGTGTCTTGGAGTTCGCCCTAGGAGGGCACATCGATCTGTGGAGGCAAATTTCAACTTCCGATCTGTGGAGGCAAATTTCAACTTCGTCAAACTTCAGTTTTGACCTAGCTCCTACTAGGGTTTCTAGGTTAGATTTTCAAATTTTTTCAAGATGATGTTGAGATTGCAGATGAACTCCAATATTCTTTTGTCTCCGATCTTAATGACATTGTTACAGATAATAGTGATACTTGGTCAGTGGATAGTAATGTTACCAAGCACATGATAGTCCAAGAACAAAAGAGAAATACAAGTGAGGAATCAACCCCAGTTCAAGATCTTTTAAAAAGTAAGATGTTACAAGTGTCATAATTTTTGGTCATTATGCTTTCCAATGTTCTCAAAAGAAAATAACAAGAAGAAATGGTGAGAAGAAGGAAAAGACGAGATCAACTCCAAAAAAAAAGAAGGATCTTTCAAAGATCAATTGTTACAATTGTCACACAATTGGTCACTTTGCTTATCGGTGACCAATGTTTGAGAGCTTCCACCTCAGAAGAAGAGAAGACAAATTTGATGAACATTGCAAAGAGTACTTCTAAGTATTCCAAAAGCTCTAGGTAGAACATGAAGGTATCTGCAAGGGTTATACACTTGGCAAGAATGCCAAGAGATCTTTTTCTGAGCAATGATAGTAGATCCAAGGGGATCTTGGATCTAGTACATTTAGACAGATGCGGACTGTGACAGTAGCATTCTTGGATGTCTTCTTATACTGTGTATGGTTCCTTCCATGAAGATTTCAGCAAGTTCCAAAAATTCAGAACTTGACAAAGAAGAAGATCAAGGTCCTTAGTTAAGATGATGAAGCTGAGTACCCTCCCAGAAACTCCAGTGATTTCTGAAAGGACGTAGAGATCAAGAGAGAGTCAACAAAACAAGCAAAGATAAGTATTTTATACTTTGTATGATAAGTTTTATTTGCACAAATTGAATTGTTATTTTTATTGATGAATAGCATAATTTTTAAAATAGTGTTGGATCGTTGGTTAACCCTTGTGGATATTTCTGTCATGTTTTAGAGAATAGGTCCGTTGGAAATATTGTGGAGACGAAGACCTGTGATTAAAGATCTACCCATAGACTTATGGGAAGATGCATCCAATACGATAGTTATGCTCAAATCAAGTGTCCTCATCGGATATTAGAGGACAAGACTCCTAAGAAAGCACTCGTAGGAGTAGATCCTTGGTTGTCCAGGATACATCCATGTGTCAAGGAAGAAGAGGACAAAGACGATAGCCTTTAGGAGATCTATAAGGTTTCATATGGAGTTTGATGGTGAAGAGTAGGAGGCTTCGAAGGATGAGTGCCCTTCTCTCACAGTGATCATCCTTCTATCAGGATGAGACAGTAGAGCCAATAGAACCAGTGGATGTAGTGATCAGGAAGAGGCCAGTATAGCTTCTTAATACCTTGCAGGATGCAAAAAAGTATGTGGCACTTTCGGGGAAAGCGAAAGACCTCAGAGGCTCTTGAGTTATTTGGCTTTGATAAGTCACATCATTGATTCCAAGCCTTCTAGTTATAATCAGGCAACAGGCCAACAAGAAGCCATGATGGAAGAATATTAGTCCATCATGAAGAATGATGTGTGATAGTGTTGAGACTTGAAGGGAAGTCAATGGTGACCTCCAAGTAGATCTATAAGATCTAGCATGCAGTCCAGATTAGCATCAGAGATGGTTCATGAAAGGCAACCAGGTTGCAGACTTAGAGGGAGTCATGGATAGTATTCAGTGTTCTTGAGTGAGCAAGAGGCTCCCCTTCATAGACCCACTTGATGGGAAGTGACACAAATTGATACTCAGATATAGAGAGAACATAGTGTCCAAATGCAAAGGGAGTAGGATACTCAGATGCAGAGGGAGCAGTATGCTCCCACATAGAGGGAGTAGCTGCAACACAACTTATTGATAAAGAAGACTTTGTACGAACTCAAGCAGGCCTCTAGAGTTTGGTATGCCAAGATTGACAGATACTTGATGAGCTTGGACTTCACCAAGAATGATTTGGGTTCCAACGCTTACTATAAGGTTGTTGATGGTGGCCATATGATCTTTGTGCTATATGATTGATGATATGTTCCTTTACAGGAACAAAGAAGCTCAGTGTCGAGTGCAAGAGGGAGTTGGCCTTTGAGTCCGAGATTATTGGGATTGAAAGTGTGATGAGATCTTCCTCAGGCAGAGGGAGTGAATAGTCGAGATATTGCAAGATACAACATGATGGATTGTAAGTCCATGACCACACCTGTGATGACAAATATGGAGAAGCTGAGTGATTCCACTTTAGATTCAAATCTAGTGGATCCCTTGATGTGTAGATTTGGAGAACCTGAATGATTATAATTCAGATTCAGATTTGATGCATAGTTGACTAGGTCATTGGTGTACCTAGTTAACACCAGACCGGATATTTTCTTTGCAGTGAATACCCTGAGGCATTATATGATTGGACCGAGGCATGTACATTTACATTGGCTTGTAGCAAAGCATGTGTTGAGGTACTTGCATGGTATAGTTGGATATGATCTAAGAGATGTCTTAGGTGATGAAGTGAAGCTGCAATATAGATTCCGACTAAGAGGAGTGTAGTAGACAAAAAGAGCATCTTGAGGTGTTTCTTCAGCTTGGATCAATTATGATATCCCGGATTAGTGGGAAGCAGGCTTTTGTGGCATTCAGTACAACAGAAGTAGAGCAAATTGCAGCCAATGTCACATGACTATTTGATCTGGAGATCAAATACCACTTCATCTGAGACATTGTGCAAAAGGGAGCAATGAAGCTCCAGTACACATTCACCACCGAGTAGATAACCAACATTTCTCTTCAAGCCTCTGTCCAAGGCAAAGTTTGTATTCTTTAGGGACAAGCTTGATGTGATGGAGAATGCCTCTCTAAGTGAGAGGGCACGTTAATGGATGTGTAACATCATGATAATGAGTAGGCAGACATTCATGAGAGATGAATGGCCCATACACTAGATGAACAGGAAGACATTCATGAGAGATGAATGGCCCAAACATCGTGATGGTCCTATAGATGAGCAACCAGACATTCATGAGAGATGAATGGCCCATAAACCGTGACGGTCCTACAGATGAGCAGGCAGACATTCACGAGAGATGAATGGCCCAGACAACGTGATGGTCCTATAGATGAACACGCAGACATTCATGAGAGATGAGTGGCGAGTGGCCTAGTACAAATGCAGTTGTAGTACAGACTCAATACAGATGCAGTTGCAATACAGATACAACACAGATCCAATACAAATGCGGACGCTGTACAGTTACTGTACAAATGTCGATGCAGTACAGGTACTGTATAGATGCCGATGCAGTACATATGCAATATTGATGGACATTCTCACCAAGTATGTGGCTTGGCGTGATGTAGACTGTCTCCTTCGCTGAGAGGGAGTGTTGATGTTCTCCATGGTTCCAACATCGGGCAAACATTCTGCAGATCATTCTCTCAGATGGGTCATGACCCAAGTAGAGGATGGCCTCGTCGTAGCCCTAATTAATCATGTGTATTGACTATGTGTCTTAAGGCTTGGATGCTTAGCCTTTGTCCAATCATGTGGATTGGTTGGAGTGATAGAAGGCTAGAGGTCACATTGCATTCTCTGTGAAGGAGTGCTCGTGATGAATCATCTATTCTTATAGAGTGAGATGACTTGTCTATGTTACAAGGGGATCTTATCTCTTTGTCTATTAGACAAAGTCCAATTTAATGTTGAATTTAACAATGGCTCTAAGAAGTGTGCTAAGAAGTGTTCGGGACTTCTTAGAGTATGGTCAATTCAACATTAGAGCTCTATGGAAGAATTTGATCTGCATGTGATGAGACATCAATAAGGAGAACTTTTCTATGATGAATAAATAACCAAGGAGTCAAGACAATCCATTGAAGAAGTCCCAGAGAAAGTGGAAGGCAAGGAAGACCACAACTACCCAAGTAAAAGGGGTAAATTGACCCTAGAGGACAAAAGTACAAGTCGGCCTCAAGAGTGAAAATCAAGTCAACTAAAGAATATAAATAGAAGTGATCTCACACTTAATTTGACACATTCACATCACACATCTTCTCTCTCTACTTGTGTGCACCTCCAAAGAAGGCCTAACAAAGGCAAGCAACAATAATTTTGGGTTTCTCTTATCATCTCTACAAGTTCGCTACCCTTGCTAGGGTTTCACGTGAAGAAGGATAGACCTCTTTTAAGCTAGGGCTTAATCTTCATGATTGGTATTGTTCTTGTATTGGATTAATTTCTCTGAGAAAAGTTTGTTGGGTTTTCTCCCGTTTGGGTTTCCCAGGATAAAATCTTTGTGTCTCTAGTGCATGGTTATCTTTTAGTGATCCTTGTTTTATTTCCACTGCAAATGAATGATGTTATAATTGTGGGATGAAATGAATTATGAAATAAAAGTTGAAAGAGATGAAAATTATACTGCTAAGTTAAAAATTCAACAGTTTGGGTACTATGCCTTCGTTACCTCTTTTACTTCCCAGGTTATTTCTCTGGGTTCATAATGCATCCATTGGCTGCCAAAGCTGGAAGTAGAGGCGTTACATTCCCCTTCCCTTTAGAACAAGCATAACCTTGATGCAACACTTTTACATTTTTGGAAGAGGTTGGAGTACCATTCCTTCATTGCCTCTACCAACTCCCATGTTGTTTCTTTAGGCCCATGACGCATTTATGAGAAGTTATTATTTTTTGCTTTTGAAATGGTTGCTTTTAAAAAGCATCTTATTAGGTTTTAGTTATAAGCAATTGGTATATAAATAGGAAATTGAAGCAAAACATAGGGAAGTGTTAGTGCATCTTTGATTTTGACATCTCCGTTGTTGGATTTCCTTGACAAAGTCACATCCATTTCCTTCCTTCCAAACTCAAGATCATTGAATTCCAAAATAGTTTGTGTGCGGAAGGAAATTGGTGCCATTCATCTAGTTTTTCAAAATTTGGCGTGCTGAAGGCCTCAAACACTGAACCAAACTCCACATATTTAGCCATTCACTAGGGGTGACTTCTCACAGAAAGGTACTTTCAATGCCACTGATTTATTTCATTTCCTGGTCATCCTATTTATTTCAAAATTGGCTTGGAAAACTTCATTCCAATTTCCAATCACACATCAAGGAATTTGTTCATCGTATTTCAATGTATAACAAATTGTGAAGAAGCACTTCTAATTATATAGAACAATAGAACTTAGAACTTCTTTTGTCAGGTTAGTTGCAGGGCATCTCTCTAATTTTACATTTTTTTGTTTTTGTAAGCTAGTTTTGGGGTGTAAGTCTTTGGGGTCGAGTATTCCCCCACTCCAAGCCCCCCTCTCACTTCAATGCTAACATCTATAGTCTTTGTGTCATGCCTTGTGGGTACTCTTTATCATTTAGCTTGTGGTTGTAATATACGCCAGAGTTATTTAGTTCATAATCGTCATTCAGACTACTGGCTTAGACATATTAATAAAGACTTAGTCTAATTTAGGTTTTAGCATTGTATAAAGAAATCCCTAGATGTTAGTTTTTCATCATTTAATTCAATATGATCTAGGATCTTAACTGAGAGAACAACATGTATAGCATATTAAACATAAGAGACAAGAGACAAGAGACACAAAGCATTTCACCGGGGAAAACCAAGAAGGTGAAAAACCCCGCAACTTACTCAGAGATAGAATAAGCACCAATACAAAGATCACCAAGATGAATTCCCAAAAGATAAATGTCTGCAACAACTACTCCTCCTCCACTTGTGCGCACTCCTCCTCTCTCTCACTAATGCTAAGTGAGTGAATGAGTGAATGTGTCAAATGAGAGAGTCACACTCCCTATTTATACTTTTACTTTCACTTGACCTTTACTCAACTAGGTCGGCCCCAACTTAACCATTTAACATAATGCTGACTGGGTCGACCCCACTAGGGTGGTCTAATAACCCTTTAGCCCACATGACTCATACAGGGCCGACCCCACCAAGGTGGTCTAATAACCCATCAAGTATAAGTTACGACACTTACAATATAACTTGCGACACTTGCAAGTACAAATGACGACACTTCCAATCGGAGGAATAATACATCTCTGTCGGGGATACAATAAAGTACAAATGTAATACATACAATATACAAGTGAATATCTTCCGAAGTTACAAATACATCAACACTAGAGTCATGCCTCCAAATATGTAGAGATTGCCTTGAAAAATGTGAAATGCCATCCTTAATCAAAATATGCAAATCGCCTCCAATTATGTGAAAGGGTACCCCAAAGATGAGATATGCATCAAAATATGTAGTAACATTGCCACATAAGCAAACACTCTCCAGATATGTATCCACTAACTACAAATATGCAATGTTCCCCCAAATTTCTGGGATGGTACGGGAGTGGGGAAACACACATTCAGTACGCGTGGAGACTGTCACTAAATGAACTAGCCGGGCACGATTTGGCAAGCTTGTATGAGGAAGGCTAGACCCAATGTCACCTTGGTCTAGTTCCTCTAACTTCTTTGGGAATTGTACACCTAGAGGGGAGCCCTAGTACCTGGAAATGATCCCAAAACAACAAACACTCTTTCTAGGATTCTACAACCAGGATCAGTGCCTTAGAATGGAGTCAAACAAGTGACTATTAGGTGAAGTACTGCTAATCCAAAGTGTACAGGCTCGAATTGTAGTATTAAGTATCAGCAAACACAATGTTTTCTTGTCATTTAACAATTGTCATGTCCCCAAATTTTTCATTGGGTCACAATGGCCTAAGCCCCTTGGCCATACTCATGATAGTTTGTCAAATTGATGCTAAGGGTCAAATAATTGCCAAAAATGATGTCCAAGTTAGTAATAATGTAAAATTAGATCCAAATGGACAAGGTGGGTCACATTAAGAGAAATTCCCAATTCAAAGTTTGTAATATACCCATCCAAATGAACTATCATGGAGGAAAATTACTAGTTCCCTAGGTTGGGGGTGGAAGCATTAAAAGTTGGAATAAGGGAGCTACAAGACCCAAAATGACCTTAGACTTACAAATTCACATTAAATGGGTCAAACAAATAATAATAAAAAGAAAATAAGGTGGCATTGGATCATGAGGGCACATAAGAGGTTATGGGACCCACATGTGGCAAGATTCCCCACTACACTTGGCATTATTCTGTCACCAATTCGAGTTCAAGATGAAGGGTAACATACTTGGGGGAGTTGAAGAGGTACTATTCATGGCATGCATAATGTAAGGTCGAATTGGAGTGGAAGAGAAACTCCCATGGAAGAGGAAGAGGCATCTTATAAGAATGGTGACACTTGGAGCTAGATTCCCTAACTCCTATGACAACAATGATGACGATTCTATGACACTTATGACAAATTTCAGACCTGATTGCTGACATATGACATAAATGACATGTCAGGGCTAAAAATAGCCTCCATGAGGATGCACAAGGGAGTTAAGGCAGCCAAGAAGCTTCCCCATTCGAATTGAGGGAAGATGGAGACTAGGAATTGTTGGACAAGTGGCACACATTGGAATCTCTTTCCAACTTGAGTTGGCATGAGGCTTTTGGAAGGAATTCGAACCATTTAGGACTTGAGAAGTTTATAAAAGACAAGAACAAAGAAGGAAAGGGGCTTTTGATCATTTCTCATTTTGCAAATTGGAGAGCATAGCTTGTCCATGCTAGTGGAGTGTTTACTCCACTTGCCTTATTACCAATTTTGAGGGTGAAAGATTCCCATCCTAATTGGAAATTGGAGAGGCCATTCAGACCTTTCATTTGGAGCTACAATGGAGTCATTTGTTGCAGGTTGAAGCTACAGGGCTGCTCATGATCTTCTCTTATTCAACTTGCTCCCACATCTCTCTCACATTTCTCTTCATATTTTGGCTCTTGGAGGAAGAGTGCACTTGGTGAGATGCTGATCTCTTTGGGGGGGCTCTTGGGGCCCCATTTATTTGTAATATGATGTTTGAACTCTGTATTTGATGCTCATATGAACCTCAGGTCAAATATCCATGTAAAACCATGTAAAAATGCCAAACTATGTATGAATGGTACCATTTTCCCCCATAGCTTTCGCATAGCGCACTTGTTGTTGCACATAGTTAGTGAAGGATTGCTATTTCGACTTCATGGACATGTTGTCTGCTATATATCTCTGTAATAATCATATAATGAGAGCCACAGCTTGAAACATTATGTATCTCAAGTGATATTTACATTTAAGGAAGAGATTCGAGCCATTTTCCCATATATCTTGTTGAGAGAGCTTGAAGTTGTTTGGTTTCGATTTGTATCAGTCAATCTCTGTGATTTTATTGCTGTATGGAGAGCTATTAATGTATTGAAGAAGTTTCATAAACATTATACAAGTCATTGGAACAATTATCCCAAAATTCATAGCAAGTTGTGGAGTTTTTCTATCATTTCCCCCTATGTGAAAGCATGTCTACAAACCTCTGATTTATGGGAGTTGCAGCAGCCTTTAGGAACTGATTAATGATGCATTTGGGTGCCCATTGAAGTCCTCTAACTATTCCATGTCTCTGTTTTGAAAGTTAGGAGGGTCGTACTGCATTTGGGAAGCCATTTATGTCACCTACCCTTGGGGGTTTGAACCTCAAAATTACTAGTAAATTTCCCTATTTTCTCCTGAACTTAAATGAATGTTGTAGAATTATTTTGAGAGTTTCCAAGCATCCATCAGTTTCATTTTTATGTCTCAATACCTTTCAAACACTCTTAGTCCCAATTCGAAATCCTTAGGAGTCTTTTGGAGCCATCTGCCCCTGGGGGTTTCAACATCGATTTTCCTAGTAATTCTGCCTTTCATTCTCTAATTGTCAATTCAAGTTGCTGAAGTATTTAGAAAGTGTCCGAGCATATAATAGCTGCTTTAGTGTGTCCAAATACATCTCAATCCACTCCATACATTATTCGAAAAGATTTGGGATCATTTGGGACAGTTTGGGGTTTCACTAGTCCAAGTTTCGAAAATTGACTAAATTGGGAAAAATTTCAAATTGGGGACATTACAACAATCACCCAATTACAATCAATTTAAGTGATTGACTTTCCAATAGATACATCAGTTTAAGGCATCAATCTTAGTATAGCAATATGCAGAAACATCATTATAAACTCAGCCTTTGGTCAATTATATTGGTCAGAAAGGCAATAATGTATTGCTGCTATAGTCTATCTTGAAGTTTGGAATGATCATGTACTAATGACTAGGCATCACTATTTAGGTATGTATCATTACAACAATAAGCAATTGTAGACAACAGTATACATTCAGCAGTTGAATCATATAAGCAGTAATATCAGCAACAAGAATCAACACTTAGAAGAGTAACCAACCAGTAAACAGTAACTTCAGTAGTGACCAATGCATCGATAGTTAAAACAGTCCTCAATATCAGTGTTTACCAGTCACGAACAATGCTTTGAGTATATGGAATCAACAACAATGAACAGTATATCTCAACAGTAACTTCAATAATCATCACTCATCAATTAGTTACCACTTATAAATTTATAATGATTATCAACAGTAGGAAAGCAAACAATACATCAGTATTGTCTACAGATGTAAGCAGCAGTTTTCAACAGTCAAAGGATTAGCCCTAAAAGAGGCTTGAAAGACACCAGATATACTCGTTCCAAGGAGAAAGATTACCCTTTGTCAAGGTCGAATTCATTACCACTATCACTGAAATTTACTCAGGCATTGGCCCTAACTCTGTTTTGTTTGTGCTCTGCAGTTTCGATGAGCAGACTTAAAGCATTCAGGGAGGGTCAATTAAGATGCTTTTAAAGATCTATAGGCAAATGAAGTAAGGCGAATTGAATGAACCAATCAGATCTGTGAAATACCAAGTCTGCAAAATGACAGTCCACAGTGAACAGAGAATCTTATTTAGTGCTTTTACCACTGTTAAAGGTCACCAATGATAACGCCCTCGAAGGTTGATGATAAATCAGGTAGGGCGAGTTAGATTGTGGGTTTAGATTGCAAAATTCTCAGTATTTTCGGACTTATGAATTTCTGCAAATTTTTGGGTTTTTCAAAATTTTAGGGTTTTTTAAATTTTATAATTTTTAGGGCTTTTTTAAGGTAAAAGTGCAAGAAAATATTTAAAAATAGTAGATTGGACAAGGGTACAATTATTCTCTCATCCCCTAGGGCATGAGGGATCAATGATCAACGTCCCTCCCAAAATTTGTATCTCTAAGCTTGCAAACTAGGGCATCCACAAGAACCTCTAGGGTTCGTTGTAGGAGCCTAGTTAGGGCAAAAGAAGAGATCCAAGGTCCCAAACAATGAAAAAATCCTTCAAGAGGATGTTTTTCACCATACAAATTGACATAATATTGACAAGAAAACCCTAGCCAAGCAAGAAGAATGCACTTAACAACACCATTCAACATAGGGTAGAGAAAAACTTACCAATATTTAACAAAAGGTGAGCAAAGAGTAGACAATAGGTCACCTTTTGTGCATGAGTTCAACAACCATTCTAGCATCAACATGTATGTGCATGAAGCCCTAAAAAATCGGCTTCTTTTCACCATTCAAAACCAAGAGAACATCTTCCAAGAGGTGTGCATCACATCAAGGCCTCATACGAGAGGAGAAAGAGAGTAAACATAGTCTTATCCCATGAATTATGATTTACAATGTATGAGAGTATGTTTATTTATACTATTCCATCCTCAATATTTTAATTTGAGCCTACAAGCCTAAATAATAAAATAATATTATCTTTAGGGTAAATTCTAGATAACAAAGGAATTTTACCCCCAAAAGTACAAAAATAATAAAAATAAGCTAAAATAATCAAAGAAATGGCTTCACTTGACAAAGTAGTGAGCCAGGGGGGACGTCATACCCCATCTAACCCCAAAGTGCTGAAAGTCCCTCAACGCCCCCCCTCTAAGGCACTGTAGGCTCATCTGGTGTGCAATAGCTGGAAGAAGGGCACATTAAGCCAAGGAGGTTGGAGCAGGGGTCTCTGGAAGCTGAAATAGGTCCAAGTGGGTGCAAGAAGGTGTGCTAGGAGGAGATAATAGTCCTTTACAAATTGCAATCACCTTTGCAAGTCAGATAACCAGGATGGGCATGTACCCCAATGGGTCACCCCGAGAAGCCCTTGAGCACCAACCCATGGGCATAAATCCCCGCATGGTGGAGAATCAGAGATAATCATCACATCGAAGGGGTAGTCGGCAAATCCATCAAGCCAAGTACTTCTGAGAGTGAAACCAAAGGGGTAGGCCATGTCCAATCCAGCTGGTAAACAACCCCCAAACCAAATATCCATACAATAAATCCCACTTTGGCCTGTACAATAAAAATTTTTGATCCCCTGCCCTAGGCTTAGCCTCGCTAGAATATTGTAGTAGCTTTGGTGCGTAACAAAGACCGACCCTAAATTTTAGGGAAATTCGGGGGGACGTCTCTAAAATTATAAAAATAAAATAAAATACCAAAAAATAATAATACATTTGATGTATATTCATTATTGTGCAATGTAAATACTAAATATATTGATTTATTTTCTAAGTAGTACCAAGTAGGGATTGTAAAAAGTGAAAATAATGGAAAGACGTTAAAAACAAATTATCTGGGGCATGGTGGGAAATGTTTCGCCAGGAGTCCCCACATCCCCAGGAAGTGGGAAACGTGTCCCTGACCCTGCAGGATGCGTCCCTTTGGAACAGTGCAAATATGTAGAGATCATCCAAACAAGAAAATATGACATGAACCAAAGGATCTCCACCAAGCCATCGCTAGTACTTCAAGTCCATCGCTAGTACTTCAAGTCTTTGATCTACCCATGAATGATGAACCAAGTAATGTTTGGGTAAGACAGAATAAGGAAATGGTCTCAAGGCAATGCTAGCAACTTGTAAGTGCGGTTGATTCCTCGAGGGCAAACATCTCATGGCATTGTGTTGAGAAAATAATGCCTTTGAAAATGCAAAATCAACCATGCATTTTTAGGTGCTAACAATTGGCTCCACACGAGGATTGCACTCCCTTGCTGGGTGCAAGAGAACTGCAGAATGTCCAAGGCTGCTCATGATGTATCATGTACCTACATATAAAAATACATTAATTGGAAATAGGTGACATGATGGATCCAAACATTCACATCCCTGCCACCTCCAGTACAAAATCCAATTCAAATTTATTACAAAATACTTGACAGTGCTCATGGTTATTTGCTCACTCTCAGGAGGCTCTACAGATAAGGCACAAGCCAAGATGCCAAAGCGAACATAGCATTGAAAAAAATAATGCTCACAAATATCAAACTTTTTCTTGCTACCCTATTCTCTAAGTCACCGGATTCGGCGATTTGTCGCCTTGAAATCCGAAATTCGTCGTTTTTCTGTGGCCAGTGATCTAGATGGTTGAAAATCGACGATTTTAATGGAGTTTCAATGGCCTGCGGGTAAACCCTACCAAAACTATGTCCATCGTCGAGGTCGCCGTGAAACTGAAGCCACCGTCGTGGAGGTCGAGTGAAAGTAGAGGTCGCTGTGAAGTGTGGAGGCAGTCGTCGATGGTTGTGAAGATGGGCCCGCGTTCCAATGAAGATCCCGTCGTGTTTGCAGTGAAGAGCCCTCCAATTCCCAATCAGCTGTGGGCATGTTGTTGGCTCACGGCGAGTCTCCTGTAGACTACAGTGACAACTCTCCAAAGTTTGAAACTTGCTCGCGCGGCTTGTTCGCTCTTGCCCTCCGGTCCACTTGTCGCAAAGGTTTTTAAAATACATGTTTAATGTGTTCAAAACTTTAATCATTTGCCATGGTTTTAACTTTTAAGTTTTAACATATTGAATTTCATTAAAAAATTTCGTATATTTTTTTTATTTTCAAATTTTGTTAAATTATGTTTAAAATTTCATTTATTGATACACTGTTTTTTAAATATATGTTCTAAGTATTTAATGGTTAAAGGTGGTATAGTTTATCATATTAATTTTATTGAAAAAATTATATATTTTTTTATTTTCAAATTTTATAGGCTCTCGAATTTAATGCCAAATTTTATCACCAAAATTTTCATTGCCGAATTTTTTACGAACTTCAAGGTTGTCGAATTCGAACACGAATTCGAACCAGGTGACTTAGCCTATTCTACAATAGGAAGTTATAATGCTACCAATGTAGCCTTGCCGTCATCCAATTAATCAGAGAATTTTCCTTTGGGCTTCGTGACAAACCAAAATAAAGAAACTTCAAACATCACCTGAACATATGCTGGAATGTCCATCATTGTGTGGTTGGAAATAGAAGTGAGTTGCTGATGACGGAAGTATGGATCAAAATTACACCAAGGTTGGTGCATGCTGTTACATGCATTCTCTATCCAACATTGGACAGGGCTGATATAAAAGAAATGCCGGAATGTGAATGGGACAACTCAATGCCAAGCCATGAACCGTCAAGATATGCTATAGAAGACCTCTCCAAAGGATGATCTCCATGCTCTAATGACCTTCCTCCCTTTTTTCCATAAAGATCACTTGTCATAGCCTCAAGCAACAAAGGATTAGAAGGTGGCACCAGTATAATCTGCAGGAAACTAGCTGTCCTTTTTTGCTGCTCTCGATGAAATGTCCACATGTCATGTGGTGGAGGAAATCCGGTTTGAAAAAATAAAAGATCATTTCATACCTTTTAGGGCTTGCTGCCCTCTCTTGGATGGTTGACAAATGTTGCCACATCGCACAAATTGTTCATGCTGCTGACACAAGTATGTGGCAGCCTCGAAAATGCATTCCTTGGCTGATTTTTTGTGCATAACATGATTGCTTGTTGAAAATGAAGATGGTTGGCATTTTTGCTTAGGCATAATTAATTCATGATAACTATCCTCATGCAACAACAAAATTTTCTCCTTAATGAAATCAATAGGATGTTGACCAACAACAATAGAAAGTGCTCCATCTGCCTTCACATTCTTTAGCTGTCCCAAATCAAGAGAAACAAAATTTTAATTGTTTCTTATACCTCATGAAGTTGTCCTCAAAGTTGATTGGAAATGGAAGGTGTAGATCTGCACCCTCCACCATCGCACTCTCACTATCTGTGTAGGTATGATCACCATGAAAAGACCGGCTATCCAATCCCATCTATGTCTCCCAACCAAGCAAAGACTGCCACTGTCATCATGCTTTTGTTTGCCAATTTTTCCATCACACGAGTTAATGGAAGCACTTGTAATGTCTTGTTTTTCCAAGGGCATCTTTACCATATCTATACTCTTCAAATCATTAGGAGTGTTACATGGTACCGGTACTAGCCCACCTTCAGATGTGTCCCCAGGAAGAGAGGGTCATTTTTTTTTCAGACTAGGAGGGTTGTTACCCAACATTTTCTAAGTGGAGGTTATGGCCAGACCCTTTGGTCCTTCTCTTAGGAGTACTATGGCTTAGTAGCATTGCTGACTGCCTCATTATAGGGCTGGCCTTCCTAAAATTTCGGCCCTCTTTCCTACAATTTCGGCCTGCCTTCTTTAGCCCTAAAAACCCTAGGACAAAATTTTAGGAAGCCCTAAAATCTTAAAAAATTAAAAAATTCCTAAAAAACCTTAATTGTACTTTTGTAAATACTAATTTTACGTTAATTTTTGTATTTATTTTTGTAATTAGGTTAATTTTCTGATTTTGTACATAATTTAAACCCTAAAATCTGAAACCCTAGCGTGCACCCTATTCCTTATTCCCCTAGGACCTTCACTCTCCCTTTTTATCCCTTCTCTCTCCTTCCCTAGGGCTTCCTCCCTCTTCCCTTCTCCATCCTACAACCTTCGCTTCACCTTTTCTTCTCCTTTTCTCTCTTCTTCTTCCATCCTTCTCCCACAGCCCTCTCCTCTGTTGCATACAAGTCTGCAAAACAATAGACTGTCATACTTAACATTCCTCCTTTCTTGCCTTCTTCCACTTGCCAAGTCAACACAGAAAACATTAAAGGAGTTAGTATTTTGCAATTGTTTAAAGGGCTGTTACATCTGATTAAAGGAGGTATGAAATCACTTCTTTTACAGTCTAAAAAACTTGTATTTATTGCGCAAGAGTTGATGATAAAAGGTGTTTTAAAGTGGAAGTAACATTGTTTGCATCATCCGCATCTCTTGGCTTACCTCACCGTGGTTACAAATTATTATTGAATAGACCGCCATACAACTGTTAATACTGCATGCAAAGTCTGAAACTTACTATTACTTGACTGTCATAAACATGGTTAAGTGTTGAAATTACATTGGATATTTTGAACACATTCATCGTTCATATTTGCACTTACTTCCATGTTATATCCAAGTGTTTTGGATTGTTATCATACTGCTAAAACTGTATTGACTGTGCAACTACATTATATCAGTCCTCTCTTGACATTAGAGAATAATTATAAATATTACTATTGAATGATATATCATCAAGTGGTTAATACTTGTGATTGGAAAAGTGCTCTCTCTAATGCTAAAGTGTTATTTATTATTTGCCAACCACTCACACTATTGGATTGAATACTTACAATAATACATTGAATTGCCTCATCTAGTCTTTAGCATCTACAAGCACTAGGCCTAAGTAGCATGTTTTCTTCATTCCTAAAGTCACATTGATTGAAGGCACTGGTCTCTAATTTGGTCTTCTAGAAG
Source organism: Larix kaempferi (assembly GCA_027924585.1). Taxonomy (NCBI): domain Eukaryota; kingdom Viridiplantae; phylum Streptophyta; class Pinopsida; order Pinales; family Pinaceae; genus Larix; species Larix kaempferi. The sequence continues at coordinate 19,826,137 of BSBM01000155.1, read as the reverse complement.
ACATAGCTTCCTTTTCCCTTAGTGTTTGCAGAGTATTAAAGGGCTCTCCCCTTGGAGGTTACGACACTCCAAAGCAGTTGGAGGTGTGACTAAGGTGGCAGTGGTCACTCATTTCCTACATTTGTTCATTGGACACTACCCCTGCTAGTTCATCCGGTAACAAGGAGAACCATCATCAAATTCAGAAATTTGAAAAGGAACATAGCCTACCAAACCCTTGTCTTGAATGATGTAGTGGATGCTTGAATGTCTTCCTCCTGCAAGTTTACACTAGATGCCTCTTTTGGAACAAGTTAATGCAAGCACTTGTAATGTCTTGTTTTTCCAAGGTCATCTTTACAATATCTATGCTCTTCAAATCATTAGGAGAACCTTCATCAAATTCAGAAATTTGAAAAGGAACATAGCTTACCAAACCCTTGTCTTGAATGATGTAGTGGATGCTTGAGTGTCTTCCTCCTGCAAGTTTACACTAGATGCCTCTTTCGGAACAAGAGGGAGCACATTGTCTTCAATGAAGTCTTTACAACAATGCTCATCATTAAGATCTTATTTTTGAGTTGCTTCAATGAGGTCTCCAAGAACTTCATCATTCAAATCTGCAATATGCCTTTCTTCTTGAGGTGCAACAAGGTCTTCAGGAGCATGAGCATCCCATTCCAAATCTTCAATGTCAAGTGCCATAAATTCACATGATACATGCTCTTCTTCAACAATGCAAGGCTAATTTTTGAAGGGATTTCTCATGTGTGCCATGAGAGGGCAAAGAGGGGACATATGCTTATGATTTTCATATTGATTTGCTGCTCTTTTGGACCACACATATGTCTCCTCACCATGAGGACAGTCACATTCCTTGCACCAATATGAAGTCTCCAACATGAGTTTAAATGTTCTAAGAGGCCTAAACTGTTGTACTTTCCCAAGCATTCCAATTCCAAATCTTTTCTCAAGATATATAGGACATTCTTCTATTGCTTTGGCAGCCAAGTATGCTGATTTTAAATCTTTAATACACATTCTCTACAAGGAAAATGACATCTTTGAATCAAATGCATTGATATAAAGCTGTGCAAGGAAAACCTCATTTACCCTTGAATATGGATGGATTGCCTTGTTTTCCTTGATAAATCTAATACGGAATTTTGAATGAGGTTCACATTCATCCTTTTTGAGATGAAGGAATTTGTGCCACAAGGACTTAACATACCCATCGTAACTTGCCATTGGATCATCTCCTTTACTCATTCTTCATAGGATATGTCTTTGAAAATTTTGTGTAGTGGCCAAATGAGGAAAAAGTTCTTCAACAAGAATACCTCATCATATCATTGCAGCATGTCTATTGGTTTTGGGGAAGGGACTTTATCCTGGACAACAATGCCATTTTGTTACTGTTACTACCTGGCATGTAGGGGCGACTTGATGATCATTGCCTATGTGATCTTCCATCACATCCAATAGTTCCACAATGAGATCTATGGTTTACCCATGGATATTTGGTAGAGACACTTTCATCTTGCTTAGATTACCGTGTTATGTGCCAAAGATCGATGGGGACTTTCAATGGATACCCATGTTATGACATATGCTACCTAGTTGAATCATGGTAAATGCTTTTTTATGTGTGGACATGACCATGAGGGGTCGATGGTGTTACTGTATAATGGCTCATGACTCTTAGATTGTTGTTTCTTAGCTAAAGATGCATTGTGGTGTGGTCATAATTCTTCCTTTAGATAAGTGTGTAACCTTGTGAGTCAGGTGTATCCCTAGGGATTTAAGTAAGTGTGACACTCATTTCATGTTATTTACAACATTTTACCTAGCCATATATATATAAAGGGATTGCAAAATAGAGGCACAAGGAAAGGGTAACTCAAGAAAAAACGCTCCTTTTTAAGGCACACATATGGAAGAAAAATCATTAACCCCTAGCTCTTGAAAGCTAAGGGGTAGATTTAGCACTTAGTCACATTGCTACAATGGTCAATTTGCGAACACCCTCTCCCTAGTACAACATTCACTTCATCACTCTCACCTTTCTTAGAAACTTAGGAAATGCACATTGTCTTTAGGGGTCAAGCATGTAATATAGGGTTAATTATGGTCACACCATGGTAATTCTAAGGTTAATGGGATAATTAATCAAAAGGTGATTGAATTAATTAGAAAAGTGCACTTGTTAACCTTTTCATGTCAGTGTTATCAAAACCGGTCCGGTTCCGGCAAAACCGGTCGGTTTGATTGATTTAGGCACCCAGCTAGTTTGAATCGCCACTCTTAATCAGAAATGGCAGGTTCTCTACCGATCCAACCGATTCAGTATGAAATCGACCTTTTTTCACCTGATTGGCTGATTTGATATGGAACCGACCGGTTCCGTACTGCATCATACAACCGTGGCTTTGGACCCTAAAAATTCAATTTAAAAAACCAAAACAAAAAAAGACCTACACTAATAGCAAAAAACCTAACCTTAGTAATCATCAATAACATTAGATGGTAATATTAAATTCTTAAAGTAAAAGTGGCATTCTCCTTATCTTTCATTTTCTATCCGTTTACTTAAATTTTTAACATTACCATTAATTGTTTCAGGATGTTTGAGAGTGGTTCTTGTTGGATTTTGTAGCTTGGACAATACTTCTACATGGGGGTGTCTAGCATGTAGAAGTTGTCCGAAAGAGTAATTCTCTAGACAAACTTTGTAAAAATGTTTTTTGTAATACTGTATGTAAAAGGGTCAATTGTATTTGGTGTCCTATGGTATTGATCATGGTATTTGCATAAAGTGAATGTTATAAACCAACATAGATCCATCTTAAACCCAGATCTATCAATCACCAAGAGGGATCCAATTTCTTTGTGTAAATTTTTTCTATCTTAAATTTTTTACACATTAAGATATTTGATTCCTCGTGCTTGATATATCTAGGTTTAAAATGAAATCAATATAATTTATTATTTTTGTTTAAGCCGACATCATTTGCATTTTTATTTTATTTTTATAGGAATGACATTTTACATAATGTTATTCAATGTTACGTGTTACAACATTTCCCTCATATTGGGTTGTAGAGCACCTAGCTACTCTCGGTGCAAAGAGTCTTTGGAGAGTTGTATAGGTACCACAATTACAGGAGTGAGTCATATCTCTTGTGTTGGTCAGAGATCAGGGACTAATCAGATCTGAGAGAGGGAGTCTCTCAGGGGCTTTGGAGTGTGGGATGCACTCTTGCTGAGGATTTGGGCTTAGTTGCAGTAAGGGAGAGTCTGGAGTTTGAGATCCGGTGTGTCATATTCGGAAGCCTGGTGCTGTAAGGGCTGTTTAACAAATATGCAATAAAGACATTGTTTGTTGGTTTTCCCCATTGGGGTTTCTAGGGTACATCTTGTGTTCGATTTTCTCTGTGTATTATTGTAAATTAGTGTATTACTATTTTTGATTCAATTTTATGTGTTAAATTAAGACCGGGATAAAGATTAGTGAATAAATATCCATCAGATCTGGTTCACGTGAAATTTTCACATGGTATTAGAGCAGGACTGAGAATACCCCACACAAGATCGCAAAAGAAAAGGGGATCCGTACAGCCACGGTACGGGCCATATGGACATCGTACATTGTACGACGGAGTTAGGCACATATCAACAACTAATCGCAGGCATATTAGGCCCACGTGCTGGAGCTGGAGCTTGGGTTGGGCTGCTAGGAGATCAGGCTGGCCGTAGTAGAGGTCGGCCCTGTGGCAGAGCCGCCTGAGTGTGGACGTGTCGGCATAGGCACATTGTGTTGGATTTTTTGCAACTTCGGAAGATATTATTCATTGTATTTTATTGTACTTGATTGTACCTCCTAAGGGAGATGAATTGGATGTAATTATTTATGTAATCACATGAAAGAGTCAATGTAAACCTTGGGGTGCAAATAAACAAAAGAAAATTATTAAAAATAAATTATTTATTGCCCCCAGGTGAAGTCGGCCCAGTTAGGGAATTTCTGGTTTTTGCACTTGTATAAATAAGAGGCTAGTGCACCTCATTATTCTCATTCTCACACTTAGCATTTGTGCATCACTTGGAGAGAGCTGATTTCGCATCACTTGGAGGAGGTAGCTGTTTTTGGGGCTTCTACTTGTGGAAGACATTTCCACATTTTCTCTTTTCTTATTTGTACTCTGATCTCGAGATTATCATCTCTATGCGAAGGTTGCTGGGTTTTTCCCAATTGGGTTTCCTAGGGTAAACTTTGTGTTGTTGTTTTGTGCTTTGTCTTGCTTCTAGTGATCTTTGTTATGCATTTATATTATTATGCTATAAATGTATGAAAACTAACATGGTATCAGAGAAGTTCTAGAAGAAGCCATTGCCGAAGCATTGTCGGAACCCTGCCGGAATCAGGGTTTCATCTTGTGAAGTCTTCACCCATCATTTTGAAGAAAAAGAGCCATGGGAATTTCGTTTTTGGCAAGGCGAATCTATTTGTGAAGACGGAATTCAATTCCGAGAACTTTCAATTTTTGACCTAACTCTGTGGTTGTAGCAGAATTACGGTTTCAGTTTTAACTCATTTCTCTCCACAGATTTGGACCAGCCCACGCTCTATTCAACTCTCCTTGGAAAGGCGAATTTATCTGTGGGTTCAGTTTTTCAAATTATGAACCAGATCTGCAATCAAGATGATTGGGATGAAGGTTGAAGATCGTTTGGAAGGAGCCTCCAACTTTATCTCCTGGAAGTCTAGGGTTCTACTACTCCTAGAAGAAAATTATCTCTTGCTATATGTAAATGAGAAGGTCCTTGAACCAGAAGCCGAAGAGGATAAATCCCGATGGAGGAAGAATGATGCTAAAGCAAGAAGGATTCTTGTGGATTCAGTGAGAGACCATTTGGTTCCTCAAATCTCAGGAAAGAAGAATGCTAGGAAAATGTTCAAGACCATTATGACGCTGTTTGAACACACTAGCCTAAATGTATCCATGACTTTGAGAAACCAGCTCTCAAATATGAAGATAGCAAAGTCAGAATCCATTGCCTCATACTTTATGAGGATCACAGAACTCAAAGACAAGCTCAACACCAGTGGAGATCCTATTAATGATAAGGAGTTTGTCCTTCACACTCTAAATGGTCTTCCACCATCATGGGAGTCTTTTATCCAAAGCATAAGTGGTAGATCCAAACTACCAAAGTTTGACAAGCTTTGGGTAGATTGCTCTCAGGAAGAGACAAGGATTGCAGCACGTCAAAGACTCCATGGCACTCCACCTGAAGAGAACCAAGCTTTTGTTTCTCATACCAAGAAAGGTAAGGGAAAAGGAAAGAAGTTCTACAAACACAAGCACCAAGAAAGGAGATCAAGTCCACCTCCAGATCAGAAGAAGGAGAAGAGGGATTTGTCTCAGGTACAATGCTACAGGTGCAAGGCATATGGTCATTATGCAAATAAGTGCTGAAGTTCTAACAAAAGAAAGTATGAAGCCTCAACTGTTGATATAGAAGAGGATCATCATCGCAAAAAGCAAAGGGATGATGATCGTTCGGAGTTCCTCTTCTAGAAGGTCCAGAATGCAAGAACATAGATCTCTTATGGTTCCCACAAGAAGGCAGTGGGGGCCCACACACCAAAACAATAAGAGATAAGTATTTTGTTTTCTTGCTTACATAGATATGTTTTTGTCTTATATGTTTTTTATATGCAGATCTAATGTGTTGAGCAGTTGATATAGTTTACCCTGTTATATTATGCATATGAGCTACACAACATTTCATGAAGTTAGTCTACATGATATCTCCCTCCTACATGCTTAGGGTAGTGCACACTCTTCATGGCATGTTCTAGTGGAGATAACAGACATCTAGATACTTCCCAGAAGTGTTTGATAGACATGTTCATGATTGTTGTGATAAAGTATTAGCTAAGATGCATGTGTAAACTATTTGTTTTTTCATTTGATTATAAAATGTCACTGATCATCAGTCGGGATTTGACTTGTAGGGAAAATACCATGTGATTTGGCCTACAAGAGAAGACTTGTTCCGATGGACATCTGAATCCCGTTGATGTTCAGCAAGAAGCTTCCTGGAATATGACTCTCAGCCTAGAAGGATGACCTCAGAGGAAGCTTTCACAGAAGTGAAACCAGAAGTAAGCCACCTTCAGATATTTGGCTGTCCAGTCTTTATACATGTGCCCAAGTTGGAACCTTCAGGCAAGAAGGGAACCTTTGTGGGATACAGTGAGTCTTCAAAGACTTACAGAATCTACATCCCAAGGTTCAGACAGATTGAAGTCAGTAGGGATGTGATCTTTGAAGAAGAATTAGCTGTCAGGAAAGGTATGTTCTGCGGTTATTTCCTGGTGCAGCAGGAAGCAAAACTCGGTAGCACTCAGTACTGCAGAGGCCGAGTACATGGCTGCTAGCACAGTAGCTCAAGAAGCAGTTTGGCTTCGTAAACTCCTGGCAGGATTGTTTGACCAGTTTTCAGAGCTGACCGTGATTCACTGTGATAACCAGAGTTGTGTGCAGATGTCAATGAATCCTGTATTTCACGACAGGTCGAAGTATATCGAGATTTGATATCACTTCATTCGTGATATGGTGCAGAAAGGTGCGGTCGAGTTACAGTACGTGCCGACAGACGACCAGACTGTAGATGTTCTCACCAAGGCACTTCCCAGAGTGAAGTTTGAATACTTTCGCGGAAGACTTGGAGTCGAAGAGAGCGTGTCCCTCCTTGAGAGGGAAAGATGACATTGAGATGCTTGCCCTGCTTTGCCCTGGTTCCTTATGCAGTCCAGTTACTCAGCTAGATATGGGAGAAATCCCATAGGCAGATGAGTAGGACAGTCAACAGTTGGTCGGGCTCACCCCGGTGCCTTCTGTAGTCCAGTTACTCAGCCAGATATGGGAGAAATCCCATAGGTAGATGAGTAGGACAGTCAACAGTTGGTCGGGTTCACACTAGTGCCTCTGCAGTCCGGTTACTCAGCCAGATATGGGAGAAATGCCATAGGAAGATGAGTAGGATAGTCAGCAGTTGGCCGTGTGATTGCACTGGTGCCTCTACAGTCCTGATACTCATCCAGATATGGGAGAAATCCCATAGGTAGATGAGTCGGACAGTCAGTAGATGGTCGTGCCCATTTGCTTGTTTGAGATCTTAGCCTGGTATGGGAGGAACCCATCGACAAAGGCGACAGACAGGTAGCAAATGGTATAGCAAAGGTGGCATAACTAATTATCTCAGATATCCAGGATTGAGTGATTCTCCTGGATCCAGGATCGAATGATTTTCTTGGACTCACCAAAGGATTGGTGAGGATGTCACAAATATTTAGGATTGAGAGATTCTCCTGAAATCCAGGATCGAGTGATTCTCCTGGACTCACCGAAGGACTGGTGAAGATGATACACTGAGACTGTGTGGACAACCTTCAGTATGCATAGAGATGATGGAGACAGTGTAGAGTACAAGATGAAACCCAGGTGATCGTGATGTTGATGAAGACCGAAGAATACCTTCCTCGTTGAGAGGGAGTGTTGGATTTTGTGCAAGTGCAAAAACCAAGTGAAGTCGGCCCAGTTAGGGAATTTCTGGTTTTTGCACTTGTATAAATAAGAGGCTAGTGCAACTCATTATTCTAATTCTCACACTCAGCATTTGCGCATCACTTGGAGGAGGTAGTTGTTTTTGGGGCTTCTACTCGTGGAAGACATTTCCACATTTTCTCTTTTCTTATTTGTACTCTGATCTCAGGATTATCATCTCTATGCGAAGGTTGTTGGGTTTTTCCCAATTGGGTTTCCCAGGGTAAACTCCGTGTTGTTGTTTTGTGCTTTGTCTTGCTTCTAGTGATCTTGGTTATGCATTTATATTATTATGCTATGAATGTATGAAAATTAACACGTTGGACGTGGATCGGGCCGAGTACTGGGCAGAATGGCTGAGTGCGAGCCAAAAGGCTGAGGCTTGGGCGGAAGCAGCACAAAGCTGCTGAATAGTCTCGCAACAGTCAGACGACGCACGAGTTGTTGGAGCCAGTGGAAAGAGTCGTTGCGTACAAGAGTTGGACGCGAGTCTGTGGGTGTGGAGGATAGATCCGTGCGTGGGTGCCAACAAACGGTGTGGGATTAGAACAATCGACGGTTGTAGGTGGAAGGAACCGATGACAGGGGCTAGGTCATGGAGAGCAGCTTGGGCTGCGGTGACGGATCAAATTGTAAGGGAGCAGTTGCGAGCTCAGCAGAACTCCAGTGCATGGGTAGAACATGGGACTCAGCCAGCTGCAGAGTAGATCTGTGGTAGCAAGGGAGAGCTAGGCAGCTAGCTTTGGCGCACGGGATGACAGGTGAAGTAGCAGCTCGTCGACCTAAAGTCGTGGCCGTCGGGAGGAAAAGAAGATGGTTGCAGTCAATCGATGGCTGGTAGCCGCCAAAGTTGATCGTTGCCAAGAAAAATAACTCGGGAAAGGGCAGTAATTTTCAGGCAGTAGGCCCCATAAAAAATAAAAAGCCCTAGGGGCAGCCCAGAAACTGCCCCAAAAAGTTTGGGCATGCCCAGGATAGAGTTGGATAGGCCCTATAGAAGTTTCATGCAGCTGTCTAGAGTGTTAAAATTAGGGTTAGGTTAGGGTTTTAAGCAGAAAATTAAAAATTTGCAAAAAAATAAATTACAAAACTAGTACTGAAAACAAAATAGTTCAGCAGACAAGTTTAGATCTAATAAATGAGAAAATATAATTTTCATCCCTTTCAACTGTAACACTCCCAAAGATCATTGTGTTAAAGTTGAAGCACACATTTAACAATTGCAGATATATGACTAGTAGAGCAGTAGTAGTAGTAAGACTAAATAGACAAAAATGTATCACCAGCAAGAGATCTAACTCAGAACACAAAAAGAACAAGTCTGATAACTTACTTGGTGAGTTGGGACCTTGTTATACTCATAATTTAACTTTTAGATCAGACTCTGCCTCTCAGAGGCAAGTCAACAAATGAAACACAAACTGACCCTTACCTGAGGGTTTGTACATACCTGAGAGAGAGAGAGAGATAAAGTGTTGTAGGTGAGGGGTAGATAGGTACAACAGTCAAGATCATCTCCAAAACTTTAACCAAGATAGTCAATGGGAGAAGGACACCTCACAGTAGTCCTTAGTAAACAAGGGCAACCTCAAAACAAAGTCCAAATAGAAGTGATAGCCCTAACAACCCTTAAACAATGCAGTGGTGGTCAACTTCAGGTCATAACATACCTCAAACCAATAGTGGCAGCCCTAACAGCTCCTTGACAAGGTCTTGGTACCTCTTTAGCAGACAAAGGAACCCTCAAACAGTAGCGACATCCTCACAGTGGGTAATGGCACCCTCACAACAGGATGTGGCTGTCCCAGGAAAGCCTAAAATGGCAGCGATATCCTCAACCAGGGTGGCAACACCTCCAAAACAAGCAGCACAATCCTAGAGTAGGTCTCGGTCCTCTCAGACAAGGCAACGACACACTAATGCAGGTTTAGACAAGTCAACAACATACTCAAACATGCAACAACAAACCCTAAGCAGGTCTCGACCCCCTCAAAACAATAAAAATTGTGGACAACAACCTCTAAACATGCTTATAACAACTAAAGATACCCTCAGGGAGTATGTGACAGCCCTAGGAAGACAAGACAAACTTTACCAAGCTGGCGGTAGCTCTAGAACGATCTTCATCAGCAAACGATAGCCCAAGACAACTTGAAACCCTTGACGTCACTTTCAAACAAAGCATCAAACCCTAGGACAATCACATGTAATCAGATCTGAATTGTCACTACAAGATAATATCTTAAATGAATAATTAGACTTGTATTTATAGCCTCTTAATGGCTTCTAGAAGGGTCTCCCTTCTAATTCTTCATTGACTTAGCGTTCCTAAAAGTTAGGTTAAGACATCATACAAATAAGGAGGGTTACCAAGATTAAAATATAAATTAATGTTATGATGTCTTTAGGAGAGGGTACTAGGGACAAGACAAAGGATAGGGTGACATGCTTAAGGTGGGTGCTAGCACATAGGACTAACATAACATAAGGCTAACTATCATAGAACACCTCTCAAACCACAAGACCAAGGATGTAACCATAAGGTGGGAAGACAACCCTTTTACCCACAAGACCAAGAAAAACAAGGTGTGAAGACAACCTTTCTAACCACAAGACCAAGGGTGTAATAACAAGGTGGGGATACAACCCATTTATCTCTCTCTCAAATGTACAAGTGTTCCATACACTAACTGAAAGTTCTATCATCACCATATAAGGAAGGTCCACACTGGATGATGTGATCCTGTCGTCCTCTTGACTGCTCCTGAGGTTAAGTGCTAGTGACTTCATCAAGGAGTGGCTAGTCCCTTGATGAAACAACCTAGCTCAACCATCTCGAAGACCTAGGAGAGGAGGGCATCACACATCATCATCTTGGTTAACTGACCAAGATTCACGTGGTTAATTGACCAAGTATGTACCTGCAAGAACTGCTTGGTCCTAGACGAAGAATCTATCCCAGACCAGGATGTCTCTGTCTTTGCCTGCAGGTTCTGCTTGGTCCTCGTGACCAGGAAATTGTCTAGTCCTAGACCAGAATTCCCTAGAGACAGATAGGGGCCCTAGCCACATGCTAGGGACTTTGCCATGGCTCCAACCTGCTTGGTCCCAAACCAAGAACCCTGATAGACTGCTGGGGGCCCTAGGGTACCTGCTAGGGACTTACTCTACCTGGTTAACTGACCAGGAACCCTAGTTAATTGACTAGGATGCGTCCTCCCCGAGAATGGCTCTCACAACTGCATTATCTTTAACATAGAGAAGCAGGGTCGCAATTCTATAGGGATTGCAGAGATGGCATCTAGTATCAGGTATGAGATGACATTGATGGATGAGAAAAATAGACTTCCAGATCAGAGTCTAGCACAGGTAGCAGGAGGATCTTCCAATTTAGAGGGAGCAACTACAACAATAGAGGATGTGTTTGATCCTAGAGGAGGTTCTTCCAAAAGTACCTTCCTCGCCAAGAGGGAGTGTTAGATTTTGTAGATTAGACAGGTACTTCTACATGGGGGTGTCTAGCATGCAGAAGTCGTCCGAAAGAGTAATTCTCTAAACAGACTTTATAAAAGTGTCTTTTTTAATAATTTATTTAAAAGGGTCAATTGTATTTGGTCTCCCATGGTATTGACCATGGTATTTGCATAAAGTGAATGTTATAAAAGAGTCTTTGGAGAGTTGTGTAGGTACCATAGTTACAAGAGTGAGTCACCATAGTTACAAGAGTGAGTCATATCTCTTGTGTTGGTCATGGATTAGGCAGTGATCAGAGGGAGTCTCTTAGAGGCTTTGGAGTGTGGGATGCATTGGCTTGTTTATATTGTTGAGGATTTGGGATCAATTGCAGCAAGGGAGAGTCAAGAGTTTGAGATCCGATGTGTCATATCCGGAAGCCTAGTGCTGTAAGGGTTGTCTAACAAATCTGCGATAAAGACAAACTGTTTGTTGGTTTTCCCCATTGGGGTTTCCAGGGTACATCTTCTGTTCGGTTTTCTCTGTATATTATTTTAAATCAGTCTATTGCTGTTTCTGATTCAGTTTTATGTGTTCAATTAAGGCTGGGATAAAGATCAATGAATAAATATCAATCAAATCTGGTTTATGTGAAAATTTCATAGTTCTAACCTCATCAGATTTCATATGCAAAAAGTAGAATTTTAGATCCCATTCAGAATTCACAGACTTAATAGTATTCGAGGTTTTAGGATTGCAACATTTCCACTGGATTCTATCATGTATGAGGGTAGGGGATTGGAATTTAATCAAGCACATCAACCCCTCTATGTGCCTTGATGTTGGTGGTGTTGATTGTTTAACTCCTTTGTCATGACCTTAGTAAAAATGTGCCCTTCACTCAAACAAAATTACTTATAAGTTATTAGGCATGCAAAGTTTTTTGTACCTTTTTTAATGCTTGGATTAGGAGGTTTCATCAAAATTGTAGAGTGTCTACTATGCACAATTAGAGTCTAGACTAGTAGTACCATATGATCAGATTGTAGACACTAGACTATAGTTATTGATTAGTACTATGCTTATTTTTGGACTCTAGGGGCCATTTAGAGCCTCTTTGTTGATGTATTTTGGTTCAGAGATCAATTGCACTCGGTGCTATTTTGGCTATATGCACCTATACTTGCTATATACATGAGAAAAGTTGCATATTTGTGTATAATGGTTTGGATTCATATGGATGCACATGAATATATATGTTTTTTTATGAAATTTGAATATTTTATGTAGTTTTTGGTCGACTGGTTCTTTGGTCCGTTTTTTTTTCGATTCCGGTTTGGTTCAAATTTTTGGGCTCTGTCTGTTCAATGACCGGTTGGGTCCTGATACCATTGTTTCATGTTAATGTTTTACATTATTTGAAGGTATTTTTCCTAAGTTATACATTGTTGGGGCTTCCTAAGCTAACACCCTAGCAAAATCACATGGTCTAACACTTGGTTGATGTTCTATAGTTGATTATTATTCCCCTTTGATGATGTGCCCTCCTTCGTGCACACACGGGAGGCTTGATGCACATATGGATGATCTAGTTGGCATGTGTGAGAGGGCCAACTCGCTTTTGATGATGAATTGATGGTTTGGATGGTTGGCATGAGGTTTGACCACGTGTTGGACCTTTGGCACACTTCTTGAGGAGTTTGTTGCACATTTTCTTGGAGTGCTCTAAGGTTTTTGACTTGTTTTGAACTCTTGAGACACTTGGCATCTACTTTGATGAGGGTGCTCCACCTTTTGAGGAGCATTTCATTCATTATTTGACTTGTCTTGATGGGATGTTGCACATGGGGAGCTTCACCTATGCCACACATGCTACCTTTTGTTGGAGTGCTCATCATCTATTGATTGGTTGGTTAGAGGGCGACCCCGTGATGAGGACTTGGCACATGTTTTCATGATGATTGGTGGAGTTAGTTGCTCTTGGGAGGAGTAAAAGGGTCAAAACCCTAGATTTGGACCCTTTTATTTATTGTTTGACTGGATCCATTGGAGCGCTCCACCTATTGGAGTTATTATTTCATCTGTCATACATTACTCCACCTATTCTAGAGGTGTGTCCCCCTCACTTGGTTAAGGTGGTTAGGGTTTTCAGTTAGGATTTTGGTATCTTGACCATGTCACGAGGGTTTTTATTATTTGTTTACGAGGAGTTAGTCTCTCTTCCTTGGAGAAATAAAATCTTTTTGCACTTTTGCTTGGAAATCATATTGTGTAAGGCTATTGGGTGAGCATTGGAGAAGTTAGTTGGAGCTATAGGTGCTTGATGTCAACTATGGAGTTCTTTTACAAGTGCTAAATCTTGCATGAGAAGATTGGGGTAAAACAGTTTACTTTTCAATTCAAATTTGTTAATTTTTTACTTACATATAGCATAATATTCAACTCTTGATATATGCTACTTGTAGTTTGGACTGACAAACTTTGGCTGCAGATTTCTTAGAGGATTTCAGCTCTTGAATTCTCCCTTAGATAGAAGAAAAACTTATTTTGGCTATCAAAGACTAGGGCAAAGGTTTGATCTCTTCTAAAGTTCTACCCTCTACTACTCCTTGATTACCAAAACTTCATATGCTTCCTCTATGACCCCATTGCCCTCTTTTTAAGCAACTAGGTACTATTCAAGAGATATTATTCCATATTTAGTAGCCAGGTTCAAATCATTTAAATCATTTCTTTCAAAGTTATTTAAATATGGAAATTAATTTTTACCTTAAGCATAAGATTCAAGCAAAGTTTTAGAAATTAATTCATTTTAACCCTCTTTAGTGGGGCTGAACTTTTCTTTTTCTTTCCTTGTTGTACCATATATGCTGTGTTTTGCATTATAAAATTAATCTTTGGGGCAACTTATGGTATACTTAACATAAATATTTGAGGTGAAATTACTTCCATATTTGTTTTAATTTAGCACTTTTGAGCTCATTTCATTTATCATTTAATTGGGTTAAATTTGTTGACTGTTTTTTGAGTCATTTATCTTACATTTTTCAACATCTACATCACTCTTTAACAGTTTTTTATAAATAGTTCAAATCTGGTTTGCTTCTACAACGTTTTATGGCATGAATACATGATCTACACACTTAATCAATTGCCTACACTAAATTTAGAATTTGTTGTTACTGTTAACTAATATTAGCACACATTTTTCTCATGTTGATGGTATGCACAAGCAACTAAGTTCGTCTTCATCACTTGCACTTCAGCACATGGTTACTTGCTAATTTCCTAGCTTCTTTGCACATAGCTTCACTCATTTAAGTTGCCAGAATTTCTATATTGTTATTAACTACATAATCTTTCTTTCAGCTTCATCATTTGGGTGAATTAAAAATCTTTCAAGTTGTGAGTTTATACTTTATTTATGAAATTAATGGTAACTCTATTCTATTGGCAATCCCAACAATAGAATGAGAGTTTGTGTTTCATCTAGCTGTATTTTCATGAAGTTAATTTTCAAATTTACTTGCAATTTGTTTTCATGCTTTAAATCAATGCACATAATGCTTTCACAACTTTCGTTTTTGGTTTAGAGCTTAATTTCCATTGCCGGTCACTTAACTCATTATATGCTACAACATCAATGTTATCTAGTTCTACAATGTGTTACCCCTCCGAGGAATTATTCAAGGGATAAAGATGCTGATGATCTAGAAGAAGTCCAATGTATGGTATGTCCAAGCCAATTTTGTAAACTGTATCATCAATGTATCACGTGATCCAAGGCTATGTTGTAATGTAATGATGTAATTGAGATGTATTTTGTATGTAAAGGGCCAGTTATAGCGTATATTCAACTCCGCTATGACGGTTGCACATTTGCGAATGTCCCTTAAGTGCTTTTTTTATCGAAGAAGATTTACATCTTTATGATTGTAAATTTGACATTTTTTCACTCGAAAATCCTCCAAAGAGGGGGCATTTATTACGTGCAACTTGTCATATATTGATGAGCACCTGAGCCCTAAGAGTCAATGTCATTTATAACATTTCATGTATTGAGTCACCCTGTACACTTATGTAATGTCAAGTTAGAGAGGCTAGAGTTTGAGGAGCCCCCTCTTGCAGCACATGGTCTATAATAATTCAAATGTATTAGTGGTTAAAAACAAGTTAGAAGGTTAGGATTGCCTTTTTCCTATCTCTAACTTTTGGTTTAATGTTCCAATTGTTTATTAACTTTATAACGTTCTTCCTTCTCATGTGAGACCCTCAACTTATTTTTATGCAATCTTATGTATCCCCATGCAGTTCACATAGATGCCTCACATCCTAGCTTTGAGACCAATTATTTTTTGACTGAGTGTGTAGAATTGTGCTATCTCAACACCATTATATCTAGAGTGGCTGTGGGATTTCTAAAAAGTTGTTATAATAGAAAATCTGATAACTATTGAGGACGTTGGAAAATCCATCATTGCCATTTAAAAAGTCATGCCCCTGTTTTGAGCCTTCTTTGCTCACACTTGTGAGATGTTCCCTTTCTTCGAGCCATTTTTTCCCATTCCTTTTGACCAATTCATCCCCTTCTAAGCGAAGTCGTTCCCTCTCCTAAGCCTAGCACCTTGTTGACTTGTCTCAACCACTTAAAGAATATTTTTGTTTTTGTTTTACCATGTCAAGAGGATTTAGTTAGGGTTTTGAGTCTTCTAGAAAGAAAAAATAATTGTTTAATGAGAAGAGGTTGAGTCTCTCATCCTATATAAAGATCATTCCTCTCTCATTCTTTTTGTTGGTTGTTGGTGCTACACAAGAGAAATATCTTTATACAAGAGAGCATTTTGAATAAAGCTTCTTTGGCTTTGGAGGTCATATCTTGGAGCTTCTTGTGGATGCATGGTATCATTCTTGTTCTTGGCTCATCTATTGGAGGTAACAACTTTGCTAGCATTGTAATCTCTATTTCTTTTGGGCCATTGTAAAAGCATTCTTGTAAAGATAAGAATTTTATCTTGGATTCCTTTGTAATTTGCATAGAAGGTGGTTTTTCTTTACATTATTCTTCATTAGAATGGTGCAATTCTAACCCCCTTTTGTGTAGGGTACACTTAAGTAAGAAATAGAGGAGGGTTTCATCCTCCCTTTGTGATTTGCATCATCTGTAGCTTCCAATATATCTATCAGGTGATAGTGGCCTTGAGCACTCTCTCTTCCTAGGTGATTCATTTTGTGGAACGAGGTCATTGAAGAATTTGAAGAATTTCTAGAGTGACTCCATAGCCCAAAAATGTTTGGCACTAATCTCTTGTTCGGGTACACAGGGTACTACCAAAGGACCGAACACCAAGAGCAACCACTTCGCACAAACAGATCACAGATCAACACATTGATGTTTTGACGTGGTTTAAACCCTCTTGAGGGAAACACTCCACGGCCCCGGCCAAATAGCTTCTACGATACAATTTATTATGCAAAGAAAGAAAGTTACAAATGAGCTTCTCATAATCGATCAACTCAACAATGACCCTCCATGCTCTTTAAATAGAGATCATGGACCAATCGGGTGTTAAGCCATGGATAAAGGTTAGGTATGATCTAAGAGAAGTTGAGCCATCGGATCACTCTATGTCGGGAACATATCGTGACCGTCGGATTAAGTATTTACAAATGCATACTAAAGAAACACACTATCCCTAACGGATATATTACACAAGTTGATCTTAACTAACTCCTAAGTGCCTAAATATCCTAACATCCCCCCTTAAGAACAACTTGGGATAGGATTGAAGGATTTACAAAAGTGTCACTATTAGGAGAAGGAAGGAGGCATTAGAGCCTATCCCCCCTTAATGACAAGTTCCTGAACTCCTAACATAGATCGAAGTTTAGAAAACTTCGCTTCTGTAAGAGACTTGGTGAAGATGTCTGCAACTTGATCATCTGTAGGGCAAAAGAGCACTTCAAGAACACGATCATGAACAAGATTTCTGATGAAGTGCATATGTAGCTCAATGTGTTTGCTGCGTTGATGTAGAACTGGATCTTTGGCAAACTTGATGGCACTTTGATTGTTGCACCAAAGTGGAGTAGGCTGCTGCTGCTCGAATCCAAACTCTGAAAGGATCTGTCGAAGCCATAAAGCTTCCTGACTGGCATTAACTGCGGCTCGATATTCTGATTCTGCTGAAGAAAGAGCAAGAGCTTGTTGTTTCTTACAAGCCCAAGTGATAGGTCCAGATCCCAGACTGAAAACATAACCTGCAGTAGACTTTCGATCATCAGGATCGCCGACCCAATCTGAATCAGTGAAACCAACCAACAAAGGTTTCCCCCCTGTACTGTAATGAATCCCAAACTGAACTGTACCTCGAATATATCGAAGTATTCTTTTAGCTGCTTTCCAGTGAATTTCATGAAGTGTCTGCATATAACGGGCAACACGACCAACAGCAAAGGAAAGGTCAGGACGGGAATGAGTCAAGTATAAGAGACTACCAACAAGCCGACGATACAAGGTGGCATCGACTTCAGGCGAAGTACAAGTGGCAAAAAGTTTGACTCCAGACTGGAAGGGAGAAGGGGTTGGTGTACAATCTTCCATGTGAAAGCGACGAAGAAGGTCACAAGCATACTTAGACTGAGAAAGAAAGATTCCTTCTTTGGTGGGACTTGGAGACATTTCAAAATTTTGTTTAAGACTGGATTTGACATGGGTTATAAGCTTAGGGTCACTACCAGTAAGAATAAGGTCATCAACATAGAGAACAAGTATGATGAGATGGTTTCCTATTTTCTTGGTATAGACATTGGGGTCAGAATGGCATCTAGAAAAACCAGTGTCAAGGAGAAAGTTATCCATTTTGGCATACCAAGCTCTAGGAGCTTGCTTAAGGCCATATAAGGATTTCTTAAGGCGACAGACAAGGCTAGAGTTATTCTGAACATATCCAGGAGGTTGTTCCATGTAAATTTCCTCCTGTAAATCACCATGTAAGAAGGCAGACTTGACATCCATTTGATGGACTTCCCAGTTATGTAAGGCTGCAAGGGAAATAACAAGGCGGATGGAGTTCAGTTTTGCGACGGGAGTAAAGGTTTCATTGTAGTCAATCCCTTCAACTTGGGAAAAACCTTTGGCAACTAACCTTGCCTTAAATCTTTCAACACTTCCATCTGATGCATACTTAGTTCTGTAGACCCATTTACATCTGACAAGTTGTCTTCCTTTTGGAAGAGGTACAAGATCCCAAGTATCGTTCGCCATTAAGGAATGATATTCTTCAGCCATGGCTGCATCCCAATTTGGATTCCCTGAAGCTTCTGCAAAAGTTTCTGGATCATGATTCTCGGAAACTTGAGCCAAAAGAGAAGAGGCTCGCTGAAACTGAGAACGTGTTCGACGTTGATCTCGAGGATCACCGGCAAGATCACCAGCTGCTTCACATGTTGAACGGACCCATCGAGGAAGCACTTGTGTTGGTGCAACTGGAGGAACATGAGCAGGCGGAGGTGGATTTTCATCCTCACTGTTATCATCAGAAACTGGAGTTGGAAACCTGTCAAGGAAGTTGGAAGAAGAAGAAGAAGGCACAAACGCCGAATCAGGCTCACAGGCCAAAGATGGCACAATCGCCGAGTTAGGCTCGTAGGCCAAGAGATTTTCATCAAATTTAACATCTCTTCTAATGATTATATCATGAGAATGTGGTTGAAGAAGTCTATAACCTTTTAAATCTTCAGAATATCCAACAAATATGCACTTTTCACTTTTAGGCTGCAATGCTTTCCGTTTTTCATCCGGAATGTGAGCCCATGCTTCACTACCAAACACACGGAAGTGACTTACATCAGGTTTAGTTTTACTCCATGCTTCTTCCGGTGTTATACCTTGTAATGCTTTAGTGGGGGTGCGATTAACTATGTAATTTGCACAATTAATGGCTTCAGCCCAAATTGAATACTTAGTCCCTTAGATTGGATCATACAATTAGCCATTTCTTTTAAAGTGCGGTTCTTCCGCTCAGCTACACCATTTTGTTGTGGTGTATATGGAACAGTGTGCTGTTATTGGATGCCTTGTTCAGTGCAGAAAGTAGTGAACTTTTTGTTAACATATTCTCCTCCATTGTCAGATCTTAACTTAATAATTTGATGACCAGATTGTTTTTCAACAAGGGCCTTGTAGGCCAAGAACATGTTAAATACTTCGCTCTTAAGTTTTAGGAAATAAGAAATATTTGAAACTAGAAAAGGAAGCAGATGGAAGAGGACCACACAAGTCACTATGCACAAGCTCCAAGGGAACCGAGGCGTGCCAAGAGGCACGTTTGTCAAAATTGTCCCGATGATGTTTTCCAAGTACACAACCGGAACAAACACCATCTCTGCAAGATACCATCGGAAGACCTGTCACCATATTGTCTTTACATAGTTGTTGCAATGAGCGATAATTTAAGTGACCAAATCGTTCATGCCAAAGTTTGCTCAGGTTATCACTATGAGCAACAAAAACTGAAGGGAAAGGTGATGACCCAAAGTTGTTGAACTTGTACAACCTGATAATATTGTCAACAATTCCGGTAGCTAGGACCTGTTGAGGATCTTTAAAATCCTTGATTACAACTTGGTGAGGTATAAAGGTCACAGTTTTACCTTCACCAGAATGAGTGATCTGATAGACTGATAACAAATTGCAGGAAATTCTTGGAACACATAGTACATCACTAAAATGACCATTATCTACTGGAACTGTTCCAGCTCCTACAACACTTAGAGATTTATCATCACCACCAAATATTTGTTTGGTGTTACATTCATGCATAGTAGAAAAGATGGCTTGATCCTTAGCCATATGATAAGATGCTCCAGAATCAATGAGCCATTCATTTGAAGTAGAAGAAGAAGATGCATTATAAGAATAACCAGAAGCACAAAGTGCATGTCCATGAGAGGTAGATTCTGAAGGCGAATCTAGGCTGATGTGATGCTTCTTCATTGCTGCTTCCAAGGCTGCCATCTTCTTGAAACACTTAGATTCATCATTATTATCATTCCCGCAATAGTTGCAATGACGCTCAGTCTTCTTGTCTTTTGGCTTGGATCCTTTGTCATTTTTTAAAGAAGGAGCTGACTGAGAGGGTTTTGGACCCTTGTTTGACTTATTATTGCGAAAATTTTGTTTCTTGGGAGGCTTGGACTTTTCTTTCTGTTGGGACAATAAGGCTTTCCCAGATGTATCTGCATTGTTGATTATTCCAAGATGAATGAGTTTATCTTGCTCTCTAATCAAGGAATCACAAAAGGATTCAAGACTAGGCTCTTGATAGCTAGCTGCATTCAAGGATTCTTTCATGGAGTAAAATGTAGATACAAAAACAGAATATGCAGGTCCAAGTTTGGAAAGAATATGATAAATGCATTGTTTGTCTTCCCTATTAATCTTACATTCTGCACATAAGAGTTGAAGAGTTTTGTACTTAGATAAATAATCTTGAATGCATGAAAAGTCACTTGGATTTAAAGAAATCAACTCATCTTCGAGTTGGTGACCTCGAATTTCATTGTGTTTACCAAACACAGATTCCAACTTGTCCCAAGCAGCATCAAGTTCATCAATTCCAGATATGTGGAATCGCAAATCAATAGAGATTGACATTCCAATCAATCCACGAGCTTCGTCACATCTATTTGCCCATTTTATTTTCTTATCATCATCAGTGGGTTCTGTTTCTTTCCCTGAGGTAATTCTGAAAAGTCCTCTTCTTCGTAGAGCATCCTCCATACGAGATTTCCATGAGAAATAGTTGGAACTGTTAAGTAGAATATCACAAGGGGCGGTCATATTTGTAAATTAATGGCTGCAAAAGCAGAAACCAATAGTCTGGATGTGAAGAGCTTGAAAAAATAAGCGGTTTAAAAAAAACGGCACTGAAAACTGACTCTGTATGATGAAGTTATGCTTGAACAAAGAAACTGTTGAAGATGCCCCCAATAGTGACGTGGCAGCTAGAGAATGTCCAGCAAAAAAAAGAACCCCCCTCTTCCTAAGATGAACCTTTTGACAATCTTTACAAGAAAGTTGCTTTAAGTGAACCACTTTTGTAAAATAAGTGATTTCACTTTTACAATGATATTACTTTTAAATAGTGCAACAATAAAAAAGAACTTAAGTGACTCACTTGTATTTTTATTTTTTATTATTTAAGTGAGATGCACTTTTACAATAAAGTAACTTCCCAAGACTTGAATTCAAGACCTAATAAGGAATAAATCAACTTTGAACCAAGTGAGCTAGATTAAAAGGTATGTAAAATATGGGAATGAGGAAGGGGGCTTTTTTTTCTTTTTAACTCTTCTTGCTCGGTTTGCGTGCTTGCCCTTTTTCCTTCAGATCTGATGAAATACGCGTTTTTGGAGCCAACCGGGAACCGTTTTCGATCAAACGAAAACTATTTCCCAATGAAAACGACGCTCCGGACGCAATGGAACACCTCCCACAGCCCAGAAATGCACAGAAATACCAGAACCAGAAACCCTTTCGAGTTTTGGCAACAACAGTTCAAGATCTAGATCATAACCGGAAGCGGCTCTTCATAAAAGCTCTGATACCATGTTCGGGTACACAGGGTACTACCAAAGGACTGAACACCAAGAGCAACCACTTCACACAAACAGATCACAGATCAACACACCGATGTTTTGACGTGGCTTAAACCCTCTTGAGGGAAACACTCCACGGCCCTGGCCAAATAGCTTCTACGGGACAATTTATTATGCAAAGAAAGAAAGTTACAAATGAGCTTCTCATAATCGATCAACTCAACAATGACCCTCCATGCTCTTTAAATAGAGATCATGGACCAATCGGGTGTTAAGCCACGGATCAAGGTTAGGTATGATCTAAGAGAAGTTGAGCCGTCGGATCACTCTATGTCGGGAACATATCGTGACCATCGAATTAAGTATTTACAAATGCATACTAAAGAAACACACTATCCCTAATGGATATATTACACAAATTGATCTTAACTAACTCCTAAGTGTCTAAATATCCTAACATCTCTCTATTCTCTTGCAACCATCCAAAAATCTAAAAAACAAATAAATCTCTATTATTTTTCTTGTTTGTTTAAGTGAAATCTTCTAACCCTTAAAGGAAAAGTCTAAAATTAGATTTCACCTAGTTCTATTGTTTATATTGAATATCTTAGATATATCTTTCAAAATTTCTGTATTTATTCTTTATAGAAAATATTTCAAAATTCAAAAATTTTGTTAACTATCCATTGGTTAGTAGCTTGAAATATTTATTTTGGATAATTATCTAAAAAATATAAATCTAGAAATTACTTTTATTGTTTCACCTTTTATTTTCAGATTTAATTAAAAAATAATCCATAAAATCAAAAGATAAATTGGGGTTTCATTGAATATCATAAGATTAAGATAGTTTGGAAGTTATCTCATGTTTTGGCAAGTTAACTAGTCTTTTCTTGGGATATTTCATTGGCCTTAAGAGAATTTTTATCCTCTTGAACTTCTACCTTGATATTGAGAGTTCTCCTTTTATAACTTTCAATCTCCAACCACCTCTCAATAAAATGTATTTAGAAAATACTAGAAGCTTCAATAAAATAGTATAAAGGAAACCCTAGAAATCTCTTGGGAAGAGTCATGTCTCCAAATATGTAGAGATTACCTTAAGAAATTTTTTATCCTCTTGAACTTCTACCTTGATATTGAGAGTTCTCCTTTTATAACTCTCAATATCCAACCACCTCTCAATAAAATATATTTAGAAAATACCAGAAGCTTCAATAAAATAGTATAAAGGAAACCCTAGAAATCTCTTGGGAAGAGTCATGCCTCCAAATATGTAGAGATTACCTTGAAAAATGTGAAATGACATCCTCGATCAAAATATGCAAATCACCTCAAAATATGTGGAAAGTTACCCCAAAGGTGAAATATGCATCAAAATATGTAGTAACTTTGCCACATAAGCGAACACATGGACCAATGGATCTCCACCAAGCCACCACTAGTACTCCAAGTGCTTGATCTACCCATGAGTGATGAACCAAGTAATTTTTAGGGAAGACAGAATAAGGAAATGGTCTCAAGGCAATGCTCATACCCTGTAAATGCAGTTGATTCTCCAAGGGTACACATCTCCTAGCATTGTGCTATTGTGAAAATAATGCTGTCAGGAAGGGAAAATGAACTTTCATTTTCTTGTGGTAATAGGTTCTTAAAGAAAAATGAACCAACCTTGATGCAAAATGCCAAAAAATGATGCTCATAGGGTACAATGACAACCATAAAACTTAAAAGTTGGTTGGTGTTAAAACTAACACAGTATGTCTTAGCTGTGATGTGGCAGTTGATGAAAGTGTAAGGCTGTTCCAGAAGAAATCAGATCTAAAATAGATCTCAAAGATATGGCCGAAAAAATAGGTTTATTGGACAGGGTAGATCAACAATAGGTAGGACTAGGAATCACCTCTCAACATGAATCCCATGGATTTTCCAGCCAATAGGATGCTAGAAATAACTGAAATCAGCAAGAAACCAACATGGTGGTACAACACCATATAATGATGCTCACTAGGATGAGCTGTCTGATATGAGCCAGTAAGGTAGACCAAACAGGGGTATGATATTTGGTATGGTGAATTATGATTATGATCCTCACTAGGATGAGTTGTCTGATATGAGCCAGGAAGGTAGACCAAAAAGAGGTGAGACATCTAGTATGGTGAATTATGCTTTGATGGCTAACTTTCAAAACTCTTTTGAGCCTCAAGATTATGAAGAAGCCAAAGGCAGCCCCAGAATGGTAAAGGCTATGCAAGTTGAACTGAGACTTTATGAAGAATCAAACTTGGGCTTTCATAGAGCTACCTTCAGGAAAGAAACCCTTTGGCTGCAAATGGGTCTATAAAGTCAAGTACAAGGTAGATGGAATGCTTGACAAGCACAAAGAAAGGCTGGTTGCAAAGGGCTTTGCTCAGAAGGGATTGACTATGAGGAGACATTTGCTCATACAACAAAAATGGGAACAATTCAATTGGTTCTAGTGATGGTGGCACAGTTTGGCTAGGAACTACATCAGGTGGACTTTAAGTGTACCTTCTTTAATGTTGATCTAGAGGAAGAAGTATACATGTACCAACAACAGGGATTTCAGGTTCTAGGGAAGGAACGTTTGGTATTTAGACTGAAGAAAGCTCTTTACGGGATTAAACAAGTTCCCAGGATATGGTACATCAAAATTGACAAGAATTTGGGAGAGCAGGGATTCAAAAGATGTCCTTCTGGCCCCAATCTCTATGTCAAAAGCCAATATAGTGATGTAGTGATTCTAGTGATATATGTTGATGACATCATCATTACAAATGGTGAGGCATGAGCAATTGCAAAGGTAATATCAGATTTATGTTTAGCTTTTGACATGACACAGCTAGGACTCCTACATTATTACTTAGGTACAGAAGTTTGGCAAATAGATGAATCTTTTTTTTTGTTTCACACCAAAATATGCCAAAAGTTTGTTATACAGGTTCAAGATGGCAGAATGTAAAATCTCATCTACACCTATGGAGAAAGCACTGAAACTTTCAGCCAAGACTGATTCAAAGGCATCCAATGAATTCGCCTATCGGCTACTAGTGGGCCTTATCTATCTTACCACCACTACCCTAACTTGAGCTATGGAGTCAACTATATTTCCTGGTTTATGCAAGCTTTGAAAAGAAAACACTGGACAATACCAAAGAGGTTGCTATGATGTGTAAAGGGAACATTGGACTTTGGCATTCTATGTGGGAAAAGCAAGGAGCCTCGATTGTGTGGCTTTGTAGACTCAGATTATGCAGGATCTGTGGATGACAGGAAGTCTAGAATAGGTTGTGTTTAGTCTTGGCACAGGGGCTGTGTTTTGAATCAGCAAGAAACATGTAGCTTCACCTTCCTCTCTAGAAGCAGAATACAAAGCAGCAATAAAAGAGGCATGCAAAGCAGTTTAGCTTAGAAGGATGTTTTCATATCTGCTAGGCAATCAGGCTGAGCCCACGATAATTTTTGTGATAATCAGGGAGTTTCCAAGCTGGCAAAGAACCTTGATTTCCATGAGGGAACCAAACATATTGACATGCATTGGCATTTCATTCGCAACTTGTAGAAGTTGGAGACATTGAGATGAAATGTTGTCAAACTCAGTATCTGTTAAGCAACAAATTTCCAAAAGGAGCATGAAAAGAGCAGAAATAGACCAAAAAGAGTACTCCACGCCTTAATAATGAAGAACAGAGATGAATAGCAAGCCTCTTCGAGGGGGCAACCTCCTTATACAATGTACTGAGTACACAAGACAAGACAAGACGAGATACTCAAATGAAAAGATCTCCTTCCTATATATAGGAGATTAAGAGGTACAATTACAACTCACTGACCCAAGTCGACATAAGTAATATAACCATACTAATGACAATTACAACTAATGGACCAAATCCAACATCAAAATTAATGAATGCACCACAATATAGGGGGAAATGTGCTCAAATTTAGGGCTTAGCATGCCCCTCCCCTTTAGACAAGTGTTGTCCTCAACGCTTGATTAGTTGTGGATGTTTCTGTATGAAGGACTTGTTATCACACAACTTGTAGTTGCCCCTAGGTGGTATCCCATCCGGGACGGTAGAGGAGATGGGCAACTAAAGAGGTGACCCAAGAGATGCCACGGTTCCCAATGCAAGGTGGGAGTCACGTCAACCGAGGCACTCTTCACTTCAGATCTAGATGAGTCAAGACCTAGGGGGAGACCCTATAACCAATCAAAGATGATTGGACCCAAACAAAGGTTCCTAGGGATGAGTTAATGGTAAGTTACGGAAACCAATGCAAGGTAAAGTGGACCTAGAAATTATAGTATGGTTGAAGGTGGTTTGAGAGATGATTAGTGTTTCAACCAATGTGTGATTTAGGCCACATGATTAGTTATAATGACAAGGTCTATTACCCTGTGTTACACAAGTGGGTCCTACTTTCTTGGGATATGTGAAATGGCTTGATGTGGATCCACAAGGTGAAATTAAGGGGTGCACTTGGCACTAGAGGATATGTAATGAGTAGATCTATGGATCTAAGTTGAATTTAGGAGTACCCACTTACTGGATCTAAGGTTTGACACAATTCCCAAGGAGTGCGACTTGCTTAGGGAGGACTAGTGCCTTGATGGATGGGTTAATGGAGTCAAAAGATATGTCAAAGTGTAGATCGGGACACCTAGAGGTCAAGTCAAGTGGGCTAATTGAGATAGAATGGTTGGATCTTGCTAGATCTAGGATTTCAAGAAATGACCCAAGTGGACCACAATCCCTTAAAACAAGGAATGCTACCCCCAAGGCAGATCGTCACAAAACGATACTCTAGATATAGGTTTCAAGGTATGCTCGTTCCAAATCCACTGAAATCTCAACTACCCAGGTCCTAGAAGTAGGCAAACTCAGTCACTCAAGGAAGTGCGACCTTGCCCAAGGAGGGCTAAAAGGTGGATAAGGTGTGTCAAATCAAGTCCAATGGCCACCAAATTGTAGATCCAAGTAGCTTAGGCACCGATCTATGTGGATCTAGAAAATCAAGCCAATCCAAGGGTTAGATCTTACTAGATCTGAGTTTTAAGGTGCCAAGTAATTCAAAAGGGGGTTTTAATCCCTTAAAATGTGGAATGATGCCCACAAGGTAGAAATCACCCAAGTGAAAGTCTAGGGATAGGTTATCAAGTGTGTAGATTGCAAATCAAGTGGGATCTCACCTACCCACATGCTAGATCTAACCCAACAAGCCTCTCCAAGGAAGTGCGATTTGGTTCAAGAGGGCTATATTGCCTTGAAAAGTGTGTTAATGTTAACCCAATCACCACCAAACTATAGATCCAACTAGGGGTGGGATGCTATAGAGGTGGGTTCTTAAGATCTTTTCAAAAGCAAGGCTAGATCTAAGTAGATCTAAGAAAAACCAAAATGAGGGTTTTAATTAATTAGGGTTTGTGACCAATGAAGAGAGAATGGATGGAAAGAGGCACATACCTTATAGATCTTACCTGAATTGCTTGTGGCCACCTTGCAAATTGATAGCATTCTCCTATGCGTATATTCAAGAGTGAGATCCAATAGCTCCAACCAAAACGTCCTCCTCCAAGATAGCCAAATCGTCGTCCTCCTACAAGACAAGATCAAAGAAACCAGTCAAGTAAGATGATTATGAAAATGATAGAAAGATGTAATAGAAAGCATCAACTATGTCACGAAGATACAATAATGATACTCCCTGTCACAAGATCAACCCAAGAGAGAATATGTGGATCTCTCCAACAATAACCCTCAAGAAATCGCCCTCCTCTCCACCAATTCGACTTTCCTACAAGAAAACTAGTAGAAGCACCAAAATCCACAATGATACATAGAAGAGATACTGTATACTCAAGATGCAAGAGAATCCACAAGACAAGAGAGATATGCTCCACAAAGAAGTGTTTTATTCCAATATTCCAGAGCTCCAAAGGTGAGCTATACAATAGGGGGTCTCCTCCTTATATAGGATAATAAAGACCAAAACCCTATACCACTTTACAATACTACATCAAATGAGTGGTTGAGATTAAAAGATCTCAATACATGATCAATGGCTAATAATGAATCATAACAATATATCACATGGATCACCCAATATAATGATGATGTCATAGTCTAAAATAGTCATGGAGGGTGACGTCATCCACTAGAGGGGGTAAAAGTACAAAAGCCCACCTCATAATGACTAGGACATGACATAAGAAGCACATGGTGGGGCTAGGAGGCATCAATCCTTACTAGCTCATCCCCAAGGCACAATAAAATAATAAAATATGTCCAAGATGATCAAATCTGTCCTCAAAATCAGTGACAGACAAGCAGTAAAAGACCTCCTGTGATCGCTGTGGGCCTACCCACATGGTGAAAACTGGCTGGAAGATAGTGGGATCACCCTGGAAGACCTCTGTGAAAACCAAATGCCAAAACCTTGCCTCAATTGCCCAAATCGAATTCCTCAGTGACCCCTTTATCCCATTTTTTAACTGCCTTGGTAATTGTGAAAGTGCCAAAATTGCCTCCCAGGGCATCTGCGCTGTCCAACTGAGCCCACCAGGCTCTCCAGAAGGGGGGGTAAATGGTAAAAACAAGTGGCTGGACCACCCCCTCCTCATACAGCGCCCTAGGTGAACTGGCCTCTCATGGACCCTGTTGCTTAGGCTGGGAAATCAGCCCCAAATCTGGTCAACAAGTGTAAAAATGCATCAATCACTGTCAGAAGTGTCCGGAACTAAAAGATAAGTGTCTCATTGGATCCAGAAGACCCAAATCCACTAGGAATGTGTACTCATACACCATGGGTTGCCCTAATGGGCCAGCTGTAGGGTCCACCATATATGGACAGTGTATAATCTGATGATCTGAAGTAAAAATAAAATCTGCTGAACTGCATCAATCATCATCTGAACCATATGTCCATCATATGATATCATCATCAAGTATGTGGGACCATCAATCATCATCAATAGGTATATATATATGGCCCACATCATCACGGATCCCAATAATATACAACCAAGGATAAATCACATCAGTAGACTAAGACATGCTTCTCTAATCATTCTCACAGCCAAGCTCAAAGTATAACATCCATTCAGTGGCATTAATCAAGTTAGCATATTCTTTTGTTATATAAAATTACTTGCACAATAGTTCAAATGACAAACTCACCCATTGGACATGGTCAAACTGCTAGTGAAGGATGAAGGCTAGGAACAAGGTTGGGCCAAGGGGTTGACTTGTCTAACTTAACTCAAAAATACTTTGGATTGGGAGAAGGGGGAAGCTACAAACTCTGTGCTTGGACAAAATAACACGGGGAATGGCTGTGCCTCACAAATGGATAAGTTGTTTAGAGAGTGCTTATTCCACTTAGGCATCATGTCTACATCAAGTTGATCCAGGTTCATTAGGATCATTCAATTTCATTCCATGGCCTTTTTGGCCTACATAACCCTTCGGATCTCAGGTGTGCTGAAAAACACAACTAGTTGCAGCTTGCATCCAGGGCATGTTTTCATATACATATAAGGTCAGCAATTGTTTAGATATAGCTTTTAAGAACCATTGCTTTTTGGACCTTTCTTATACTCTTCGAGGAGTATTTTCAGCAGTTCATCGCTCTTGCCCTTTTTAGTTTCCATGGGTGAATTTATAAGTTTCCATAAGTAGAACATGAGCTTTTAGTTTTAACCAACAACATCTCAAGTGACTAGGGGGAGTTCGAGCCAATGCCAAACATCGGGACAACCGACCAGAATGATTTAGGCCTACAATCCAACTCACCAAAGGCAAGTTTTGTCACCAACTTAGAGCCGAGTCACTGAACATACAGGGATGCGGTCCAAACACAGGGGTAGAAAAATGGGGAAGTCCTCAGTATCAAAAAGTCAAATGAGACAGGTCAAGGTTTAAAGTCAAATAGGAAAGTCATGTATGGGGTGAGTCAGGTGAATATTGAGCCTACACTAGCAGACAACTGGTGTCAGGAAAGACCATATCTATGTAAGGTGGAAAACCAGAGGGTTTTGTTAAATGACCTAAATGTGCAAGCAATTGTCCATTTTATGATTTATAGTTCATTTTAAATAGTTTGCCACATCAGGAATAATATACCAAGCAGATGCTGTGAACATGACTAAATCAACAAGATAATAATCCACCGTCAATGATAAAATATCCATAGATCATACAACATCATCATAGTAATAAACATCATATACCATCTGAAACACTGCTGCAATACATCTCTAAGCACTGAACTGAAACTGTATGGGATAAAGGGTCACATCGGTCATCAAATCTGAACTCTCAAGGCTCAGCCTTGACACAAGGTCTAACATAAGTCTGAATAATACACTGCTCTGATCATGAGTGATCACAAAATATACAATCATCATAGCCATGCTCTGAATAATGGAAGCTCTGGAATGTGCAGATATCTGCTAAACAAATATAGTAGGTCTGCTACTATGGTGTGATAACAGGAATCATCTTCCTATGTCGAATCTTCAACTGGTAAGTTCTTCCATTTGATGAGGTACTCAGTAATAGCCCGATTTCGTAGCTACTTGGTCCTAGTTTCAGTGATTTGTTCAGGTTCCAATATGACTTTTCCTTCTTCATCAAGCTCGGACACTATTGTTTTAATTGGGATCTTGTCTCCTTTTACCTTCTTTAAGCAAGGAACATGGAAAACTGGATGTACTCTTGACGATGAAGGGAGCTCCAATTTGTAAGCCATAGTACATACTATCAATCTTTTGCAACACTTTATAAGGACCATAATGTTGAAATACTGTAACTTTGAAGAATATTCTATTGTATTTTATTGTTGTAATTTATTCGGAGATGTTTTATTCCTCCGTCGGGATGTCATTATTGTATTTGATTATGTAAAGTCATTGAGGTAAATCCTCCCTTGTAAGTCGGGGCAACAGACCCCCTTTGAGTCAATTGTAATGGAGTGTTTAAGTCCCCTAGAGAAGTCAGCCTAGTCAGCATTAGGTTAAGTTGTTAGGGGCCGACCTAGTTAGGGAAAAAATCAAGTGGAAGATAAAGTATAAATAGAAGTGTTGTGCTCCTCATTTGAACACACACTCACTTGTGTATTGCGCATAGGAGAGAGAGAGAGATATCTGTGAAGGAGAAGGAGCACTTGTTTGGGAATTTTCTCTTTGTACTTTTTGGTCATCTATACTGAGGAAGTTTTTGCTGGGTTTTCTACCCCATGAGGGTTTCCTAGGATAACTCTGTGTCTATCTTGTGATTGTGTTTATGCTCTTGTTGTGAATTTGATGAAAACTTAACACATAATACCTGGGTGCTAATTTATTGTTTTTATTTAGTTGCTTGAGGGACATCTTCTTGTAAGGTTGTAGCCTTAGAAATACCCAATCGCCTTCTTCCACGGCTTGAACTTTAGATTTTCCTTTTAAGGGAGATGTGATAGATGGAGGCTGGTACCCATAAAGTGCCATAAACGGAGACATTTTTAATGATGTATGGAAGGAAGTATTGTACCACCATTGTGCCAAAGACAACCATTTCACCCATTGTGTTTGTTTATCAGATGCAAAGCAACAAAGATAGCCTTCCAAACTATTGTTCACTATCTTAGTTTGCCCATCCGATTGAGGATGATGAGATGAACTGTGAGCCAATTGGGTACCCAAACAAGAAAATAGTTCAGTCCAAAATTTTTTAGTGAAAATTGGATCTCTATCACTTACAATAATCTTCGGATTTCCATGTAACTTTTGAACTGTTACCATAAAGGCTGTAGCTAATGTGCTTGCATTAAAAGGGTGAGAGAGCACAAAAATGTGCATACTTTGTGAGTCTATCAACGACCACCATAATAACATTCTTTCCTTCTGACTTGGGTAGCCCTGTGATAAAATCCATCGAGACTTCCTCCTAGTGCTGACAAGGTATGTATAATGGTTGTAGATGTCCCGGGGCCTTAATTGTTTCACCCTTATTCTGTTGGCAAACCAAACATTCCGCCACGAACCTTTGAACATCAAATTTAAGACCTTCCCAAAAAAAATCCTTCTTGACCTTGTGGTGTGTAATTCCATAAGGTCACACCACCTATAGGAGAGGTGTGTAATTCCGAGAGGACCTTTTGTTTGAGTTGGGAGTTTTTGCATAAATATAAGCGATCCTTATACCATAGTGAATCATTTTCCACACAAAAGAATCTGATACACTGGGATCATTCTGTAGCTTTTGAATGAGAGTCCACACAGATAGGTCAATTTTCCATTATTCCCTTGCTACTACTACCCAATCGGGTTGTAGAATGGAAATTGCATAAAGTAATGCTCCAACATCTTCATCTTTTCAGGAGAGCGCATCTACCATCACATTCTGTTTCCCTCTTTGATAGATGATTTCAAAGTCATATCCCAACATATTGGTTACCCATTTTTGTTGCTCTTTCGAAGATAGTCTTTGTTCTAAGAAGTATTTAAGACTATCATGATCTGTTTTGACCTTGAAGTGCCTACCTATTGGATAAGGACACCATTGCTTAAGAGCATGTAGTATTGCCAACATTTCCTTCTCATAAATGGGCTTCTGTAAGTTGTTTCCCTTGATTGGATGACTTGTGAAAGCAACCGAGTGTCCTTCTTGCATTAGAACAACACCAATGCCATTTCCTGAGGCATCACGTTTTACAATAAAGGTTTTTGTGAAGTCTGGCGTGGCCAAAATAGGAGCTTTGCACATTGCCTCTTTAAGTTGTTCAAAAGCTTGAGTTGCCTCTGGAGTCCAAGAAAATGCATATTTCTTCAATAATGTTGTTAGAGGCGCTGCTATTCTTCCATAGTTCTGAACAAACTTGCGATAGTACCCTGTCAGACCTAAGAATCCTCGATGATTCTTCAAGGTTTTGGGAATCGGCCAGTCCATCATGGCTTTAATTTTGTTAGGCTCTACCTTGACACCTTCATGAGATACAATATGACCCAAATACCCTACCCTCCTTGTCTCCAAAGAAACATTTGGAAGGTTTTGCATATAGTTGTTGCTTCTTTAGTAGTTGTAGTACCCTATCAACATGTTGAACATGTTCTTCCCAAGACTTGCTATAGATTAGTATATCATCAAAGAATACTAGCACAAATTTTCTAAGGAAAGGTTTGAAAATGGAATTCATCAAACCTTGAAATGTGGAAGGCACATTCATGAGATCAAATGGCATGACCAGAAATTCATAATGACCTTCATGAGTTCGAATGCTGTTTTTGGGATGTCTTCATCCTTCATTCTAATCTGATGATACCCAAAATGGAGATCCAACTTTGTGAAGACAACTGCTCCATGTAATTCATCTGACAATTAATCAATGACATGAATGGGAAACTTATCTTTAATGGTGATCTTGTTGAGCTCTCTATAATCTGGACACATACACCATGATCCATTCGGCTTGTGTACCATTGCCACTGGTGTATAGTAAGAACTTTGGCTAGCCCTAATTATGCCAACCTCTAACATTTTTTCAACCATATGCTCAATTTCACTCTTCTGGCCATATGGGTATCTATAAGGTCTGATGTTAGGAGGAACACTTCCTGGAATTAAGTGAATAACATGATCAAAATCTCGAACAGGTGGCAGACCTTTTGGAATATCTTCAAATACCCTAGAATGCTTCTTAATGACCCTTTGGAGATCTGGGGAAATAGGACACTTGGACATTTGAACATCTAATGAGCATAATTGTGCAATTACACCTTGATGTCCCTTTTTTATCAATTTTGTCATACCATTAGAGCTTATCACCTTGCTTGGTTTCCCTGTGATACCGTTTAACACATTCTTTTTCTTCCCATAAAAATTTCATGAAAAGCTTCTGAAAATTAAAAGCCATTGTTCCCAATGATTGTAACCATTGAACTCCTAAGACAACATCGGCACCACCCATTGGAATAGCAATCATTGGACTATTCAATACATATTCCCCCATAGTAAGATTGCTATTATGGCATTTCTCTTAGCAATAGAACTCCTAAGACAACATCGGCACCACCCATTGGAATAGCAATCATTGGACTATTCAATACATATTCCCCCATAGTAAGATTGCTATTATGGCATTGCTATTATGGCATTTCATCGGCACCACCCATTGGAATAGCAATCATTGGACTATTCAATACATATTCCCCCATAGTAAGATTGCTATTATGGCATTTCTCTTAGCAATTGATAGTTCCTCCATCTGCAATCATTACTTGAAACTTTGGTGCTAGATATACAAAGCAATTGATAACTTTGGCTAATTTACAGTGAATGAAATTTTTAAGATAATATGCTACTAAAGACTAAATTCTAACTTCATTAGCATTCAATACATTATTCACAATAGCAACATAATAAGGATATCTGAAAGATACACAATCACAAAGCACAAAACAATATACCCTGGGAAACCCTCAAGGGGAAGAAAACCCAGCAAGAACTTCCTTAATATAGATGATCAAAGTACAATGCCCAAAATAGATCTCACAAATAAGAGAGACAATAAGATCAAACTCTAGACCCAAGCCAATCCTCCTCCTCCTTCGCAGATATCTCTCTCTCTCCTCTAATGCGAATTGCACAAGTGAGCGATGGTACAAATGAGAGGAACTCACTCTCTATTTATACTTTACCTTTTACTTGACTTTTATCCCAGCTAGGTCAGCCTCACTTTAACTGACTCGGCCGACCTCTCCTAGAAAGACTCAAATAATATTATATTACATCAATGTTGAAAAAGTCGACATCGGTAAGGGTCTCGAAAACAATTTCTCGGCAACATCGGCGAAAATATCGGGAAAAATCGATAAAAGTCGGCAAACATTAAAAAATACAAAATACATTCATTTTTTTTCTTCTTCAGAATTTTAAACATATAAAGCAACAATAACATCAAATAAACACATTGGAACATAAATATGGAGAAAGCACTGATATATATCATCATCATGTAGTCATGTCAAATATAAAATGATACATCAAAGTCGATACTGAATCCTGAAACACCATAGTTGTCCAATCAAGGACTCAAAAGTAGATAACCAATACAAAATGGCATCACATATATAAATGTATCTCAAGAAAACTAGTAGCTATCTATGTAATATCAAAGCCCTCTTCCCCTTTTACGGGAAAAGGTCATGGACCGTTTGTCAGGCCTGCCCCTAACACTAGTAGTAGCAGCAGAAGACCCTGGCCCTGCATCTAACATCAGGCGATGAGTGATGGATGGAGGACTAGTTGTATCAATCGGTGTAGAAAGTGGTGGCGATGCTAGCAAATCACCCTTCGTGGTGTCTCCTCCTCCGACCTCCTCCTCCTCTTCTACCTCCTCCTCCTCCTCCTCCTCCTCCTCTGCCTCCTCCGCCTGCCCTTCCTCTGTCTCTAGCCATGTAGGTGACTCCTCCGTGATAGGAGTCTCAATCTCCACCCTCCACTCAGACAATATATCAATATTGTCTAAGGCGATGGCATCAACATCTGGTACTTTCTCTATCTGTCTCATCCATAGGCGGAGATTGTAATGGACGTAGACCAAGTCATTGAGATGTGTGAACTCCAACCTGTAAGAGGATAATAATTTTTTTTATGAGTCTAGAGGTTCAAGTTTCAAAAATTAATGAAATATAATATGTGAGGATGATAGACTCACAAATTACATTAAATGAAATTGATTTGTTGAAAATTGGAATTCTAACCTTTTGCGTCTCTTTGCATGTATTTTTTCAAACACACTCCAATTTCGCTCACATCCTGAAGCGGTACATGTTTGGCTAAGAATCTTGATGGCAAATTTCCGTAAATTTGGTGTCCTTACACCATAGGTTCGCCATCAAGTAGCTACAACAAATAAGAAAGAAAGAGAATTAAATTACATTTCATTGCATTGGAAAATTGAAATAGGAAATAAATAAATTATAATTCAAAATTTCAAATTTCAACTTTCAAATAAAAGTTAAACACTTTAATAACTTACTTGGCATGAAATTGGTCTTGTCACGAATAACATCAGCAAAGCTAAATACTTCGGTACCATCCTGATACACCTCTATCTCGCGATTGATTGCATTGCAAGTCTCATAATCAGGTACCATCCTTTGAATACAAGTGAGGAGCCCCTCCAACACCTCGCCATCAAAATCAAATTCGCATTTGTAGGAAAATGTAGGGTTGAGGAAGAGTGTTGCTGCATGAATGGGTCTATGAAGCATCCCGGTCCTTCGACTATCAATCAACTCCCATAACATGTGCCTATTGTGCCCTGGGGTAACCTTTCCCACATAATAATTCCGGATGGTCTCTTTGGCCCTATCCATGGCCTCATACAAATAGCCCATCGCGGGGTTATCACTATCAACAAGTCTCAGAACCCTTACCAAGGGTTCACTCACTGAGCACACTTCCTCCACTCCTTCCCAGAAGAAGTCAGTGTACACCAACTTGGCAATGGTTCTCCCATCCTCTCTCCTGCTGTAAGCACAATCACGCCACTCATCACAAACAAACATTTGCTTCAACTCAAACTGACATTGAAGCAAGGACTGAAGAGTAACGAAGGTGGTGGCAAAACGCGTGATTGCAGGACACTTCAACTCCCTGTTTTTGGTGTGCCTCCTCATGAGGCTGTGTAATGTTCCCTTGTTTTACTATAGTGGAATTTATTGAGGATTGATGCCATATACACCTTCAGAGGATCTTTAGCATGGTTATGAGATCACCAATAGATAAACAGGGGCCACCAGAGCTGAAGGCCACCTGCATGCAAGACATCTGAGCATTATTTCATGATGAATGCACCTAATTGAGTCTCTAGACACCTGCATACAAGTCAACTGCGGATTAGAAGGTAAAGTGACCTAATTAGGTCAAAAGTTAGGTTTGATAGGTGAAAGTTATAAAAGAAAGGTAAAGCTAATGGAGAAGACATGCTTATATGATTATTGATTTGTGATCTTGAATTGGAGAGCTTAGCGAGCTAAGTTGGGGTTGAGGCTTGCACTCAGCTAACTGGTGTATTTCGGCAGCGAAATCTATCTTCCCTAGTTCATCATCAGGTTGGATCATCCAGATTCAGCATTGTTCATTATCAGGTATTACTATCGTTCAGATTCTGTAGAGTTCTCTTTTATATTATACTGTGGGTTGCTCTCCCTTGCATGGGTGCATTGTCCAGATAGTATCTCCCATTCGTATTGCAGTCTACAGGGGTTAGTTTCTTTGCATGCAGCTCTCATCCTTCTCAGAGTAGCACTATTACCCTTCCTCTGGAAGAAGGGTCTCTCAGCTTGAGTTCCAAGCTAGATATCAGCACTTATCATTGTTGGAGGATGTTTTGCATGCATTGGGCGAATTCCTCAGAGGAGATCTTCACGTTTTAGGCCTTTGAGCCATCAGAGTTTCTGCATGCTACTTCCATCTTCTCCAAAAGGGCATTATAACCCTACTACACCTTATCTAGGCTTTCATCAGTCAAGTATTATTTATTGAGGAGCAATTATAGCTTGGAGGAGGGCGCACTTATCTCTTGGAGGACGATTTAGCTTATCTCTTTATTCATCCGGCATAATTCCTGCATGCGGGGATCATCCTCATCGACATCAGCAGATCTACATACTGGTATGTACATGCATTAATTCCTCCTACTTTATAGCATTTCAGTATTATCTGGGTTATAGATCTGCATGCATGCAAAGATCAGTACACACCTTCATACTTGTTTGAGATATCAGCCTACTAGACAACACAAAAAAAGAAAAATATCAGTTTGGGATATTATAGTGGTATCAGAGCATGTTCCTTGCCAGCTATGGGAGCATACAATTATAAATAGATAGAGGAATACAGAGTCATATCAATAGATGACAGTACATACCAATTTTGGGGAAGTACATACCTGAAAGCACAAGTTTCTTGCCATCCAGTGAGATCATGGAGACACTGAGAAGGATCTCGACTGGAAATTTTGGGAACTTAGCAGCACTTAGATACTTGCCTTGATATCAGAAATATCTAGCCGAGGGGAAGGAGGTATGTGCAGCATTGCCTTTCAAAGACTATTACTCCATCAAGTTCGGAAACCAGCCCAAGGATTTGGACGAGGATCTCCTTAAAAGCATAGTTGGTGGAGCAGAGAGAGATGAGCATGATATATAGGTTGATAGTAAGCTTGATATGAAGTTGGCAATACATGAGGAGGATAGTACGTATGACGCAGTTATCAGATCATCCATCGTCGAGGACTCATCATCTCACCTTAGTAGTGGTACTTGTGAGGATCTAGGGATGCTAGCACCTAGCTGTGACATGGATACGATATGGAGTGATTTGACCATACAGGACAGGGAAGAGGAGCTCACCTATGAGCCTATGGTCACTAGAGATTCCTTGAACAGTGCTCAGATTGCTCTTCAGGAATCAGATATGCATGTAGACGAGTTGGAGTGGACACACTCTTCATCATCACTAGTACGAGTCAAGACATTTGTGATAGACGAGATCCATGAGGAGAGACATGACTGGGAGATGGTTGACTCTATACATACAGGCCAGTGTGTTCGTTACGAGCCACTTATTATGGAGGAGCCATTAATGGTTCCGGTAGTAGTTGCAGATGTGTCGATAGGGGACACACCCCAATATAGTACAGATGTGTGGGATCCCGGATCAGGTGACAATAGTAAAGTAAGTGCACATGAGGATACTGCAGCACACACAGGATACAGGATAGCTGGAAAACATGAGGAGTACTCAGAGTTGCAGATGACTGAGGAGATATCTGACATACATAGTTTGGATCAGGCAGGGGATCATGAGCCATCTCTGATAGAGAGAAGTTTAGCCATGACATTGACACCAGGAGCATCTGGTAATGATTCGACATGAGGAGCACTCCGAGCTGCAGTTGACTGAGGAGAGATCTGACATAGAGAGTTGGGATCAGGCAGAGGATCATGAGCCATCTCTGTTAGAGAGAGGTCTAGCCATGACAGAGATAGTTGAGCACATTCCCTGTGGATCAACCAACAGGGAAGTTTATACATACAAAGGTTGTACGGGCAGATGTATGGCAGATATAGAGATACACTGGATCACAAACTTCATTGATAGCAATGGAGTACTGGCTACAGTAGCGCATACAGGATACTCGATGGCTCAGGAGAGTACAAGAGTAAGCATCAGTCTACAGGGGTACATAAGGGCACATGATGAGATCCCATGGAGTTTTGGGGTGTTACCTCCTGGGAGACCACCTGACAGAGATCACGAGTATACCCTTGTACCAGATTTCCCCAGGATTGATGAGGGGAAAGACACACGTCATAGGGTAGTAGAACCCTTGATAGCCTATCTTGGTCAGGGATATCATCCGATGAGGATCAGAGAGCATGATGCTCACATGCCTACTTCTAGACCAAGTTTTGAGATTGTGTTCATGGTCGTGGGGTTGACCAACACACTAGTTACATCCCAGCCACATCTGCAAGAGCAGAGCTATTTATTGCTATTACACAACCAGACTTGGGAGTTTCACCTGAGACAGTTAGATGAGGTGAATAGCGTCTTGGCCACTAGAGTGATCTTTCGATTAGACCATGGGATTGGTACACTCAGTACACAGGGGAGCTTAGATTGGTTCACAGGATTTGCAGTAGGGAGAGTGGGGGATGACATCATCTCCTATAGAGATTGCCCATGTATTGACCTTGAGACTTCACTTAGGGAGAGGATCATGAGGGCTATCCGAGATTTGCAGTTGGTGGATTATTATTGGTATCTGCATGAGTACGAGGCACTGCAGTGGATGGAGCTGTCCTATAGAGAGAGGCTTAGACTCCATAGATTATTAGAGGACATAGACAGTGAGTGGGTTAACAGATGTATAGATGCAGTTTTGCGGGAGCTGATTACATTAGCAGGAGCAGAGTCAATTATTAGCACTTGGTATCTACCAAAGGATTATAGGGAGACCTCGATGACTATCAGCATGATGCGACAACAGTTCGTTGGAGTTGGGTTTGGCGGACCCCTTAGTTGGTGGTGGGATCCAGGTATTCATCTACACGATGGATTGTTTCATATGGTAGAGGTGATTGACAGAGTTGTGAGGGTGATCAATCCGCTATATTTATGGGATGATAGAGGAGGAGAGATTGAGACTTCTTTGTGGCAGGGCCGACTTTCTATCCTCGTATTCAGGATTGAGATTGACAGTGGAGTCACTACGGAGGAGATGGCCAGCTTTCGCTTTCAGGTATTTATTAGTAGGCTGCTTAGGGTTGGATGCATGACAGAGCAGTCTTCTGAGGAGTTTGTGTAGCTTATGATTGCCTGGTTCTTCAGGGGCAGCAAGATGTATTCTGGTGCTAGCACTAGGCGGACTAGCGCTTGGGGTAGAGAGCGCTTCACATCACATAGGCCAGTGGGGGACTCAAATGACTTCACCTTTTTTAGACAGACTCGAGGTAGGTGTGCATGGAGATACGAGATGGATCTTATGTCAGGTCAACATGGTACGTCAGAACTTGCATTGACGCAACCTTCGACAGATCATGAGCAGCCATGGGGAAGCCTATTGTTAGATTGCATCACAGGTATACCGAGGATGCAAAGGGTCGAGTATATATGTGCAGAGACTCACCTGTTATCAGAATTCTTGCAAATCCAGTGATTTCCTCAGAGTATGGGGCAGAGCTGTCTATTGAGGAGATGATTAGAGTTTATGAGCAGCCCAGAGTCGTTACCAGTGACTGGAGCATATTTCCTTTGTCGATACTCGAGGTCAAGTATGACGGCAGAATGGCAGACTTCACCTGGTTGCCTATACACTACACCGTTCATAGTGAGGTGGCCAGCTCTTACAAATATTTCTACTTGGAGTTACAAGAGAGGTGGATGCTGATAGAGCATGCCGGACAGCTGATGATGATCAGAACGGCTCAACGACTACATGATGGTCTCTTCTTTTCGGTAGTGGGGAACCCCAAGATTACAGTAGTGGGCGGTGCAACAGTTAGCATGAGGACGAGAGTCGACTCTCACTTTTAGGAGGTTTCATATCATGGTACCTCGCAGGACAATACCTTGAGTAGAAGGTACTACAGATCTCCTAGGATGATTTGGGACCTTGGGATTTAGTTGGTTCAGTTTAATTGATTACGGAACTATGTTGGTATTGCTTGAGGACAAGCAATCTTAGCAAGGGAGGGCTGTAATGTTTCCTTTTTTTAACTGTAGTGGAATTTACTGAGGATTGATGCCATATACACCTAGAGGATCTTTAGCATGGTTATTAGATCACCAGTAGATAAACAGGGGCCACTAGAGCTGAAGGCCACCTGTATGCATGACATCCGAGCATTATTTCATGATGCATGCACCTGATTGAGTCTCCAGACACCTGCATGCAAGTCAATTGCGAATTAGAAGGTAAAGTGACCTAATTAGGTCAAAAGTTAGGTTTGACAGGTGAAAGTTATAAAAGAAAGGTAAAGCTAATGGAGAAGACATGCTTATATGATTATTGATTTGTGATCTCGAATTGGAGAGCTCAGCAAAGCTAAGTTGGGGTTGAGGCTTGCACTCAGCTAACTGGTGTATTTCGGCAGCGAAATTTATCTGCCCTAGGTCATCATCAGGTTGGAGCATCCAGATTCAACATTGTTCATTATCAGGTATTACTATCGTTAAGATTCTGTAGAGTTCTCTTTTATATTATACTGTCGGCTTGCTCTCCCTTGCATGGGCGCATTGTCCAGATAGTCTCCCATTCGTATTGCAGTCTAGAGGGGTTAGTTTCTCTGCATTCAACTCTCATCCTTCTCAGAGCAGCACTATTACCTTTCCTCTGGAAGAAGGGTCTCTCAGCTTGAGTTCCAAGCTAGATATCAACACTTATCATTGTTGGAGGACGTTTTGCATGCATTGGGCGAATTCCTCAAAGGAGGTCTTCACGTTTTAGGCCTTTGAGCCATCAGAGTTTTTGCATGCTGCTTCCATCTTCTCCAGAAGGGCATTATAACCCTACTACACCTTATCTGGGCCTTCATCAGTCAAGTATTATTTATTGAGGAGCAATTATAGCTTGGAGGAGGGCACACTTATCTCTTGGAGGACGATTTAGCTTATCTCCCTATTCATCCGACATAATTCCTACATGCGGGGATCATCCTCATCGCCATCAACAGATCTACATACTGGTATGTACATGCATTAATTCCTCCTACTTTATAGCATTTCAGTATTATCTGGGTTATAGATCTGCATGCAAATGCATGCATGTAGAGATCAGTACACACCTTCATACTTGTTTGAGATATTAGCCTACTAGACAACACAAAAAAA
Organism: Larix kaempferi; assembly: GCA_027924585.1. Lineage (NCBI taxonomy): Eukaryota > Viridiplantae > Streptophyta > Pinopsida > Pinales > Pinaceae > Larix > Larix kaempferi. Next base: position 19,784,082 of record BSBM01000155.1, on the reverse strand, counting down.
GAAAAATATCAGTTTGGGATATTACAGGCTGAGAACAAAAGTATGGTTGTAAATGAACTTGGGGATGCTCCTAGCTTGATCAATCACCACCTTGATAAAGGGATTTTTCTCCATATCCTCCAGCATCAAATCAATACAATGAGCAGCGCATGGAGTCCAAAACAAAGTGGGGTGCCTCTCTAGAAGCATCCTGCCAACAACCACATAATTAGCTGCATTATCCGTAATAACTTGCACAACATTGTGCACCCCAATATCCTGTAGGAACCCATCTAACAACTCACATAAGAGCGCTGCATCTTTTACATATGCCAATGCATCGACTGATTTCATAAACATGGTACCTCTATGACAATGTACCAAAAAGTTGATAAGGGATCTACCCTTACCATCTGACCAACCATCTGACATGACTTTGCATCCACTGCTCTCCCATGACTGCCTGAACTCCTCCAGCCTAGCATCGATGTCCTTCTTTTCTGCTTGAATGATTGGACCCCGGAACTCCTCGAAGGTGGCACTTTTATACCTCGGGCCAAATACTGCAATGGCATCACACATCGGCTGCCAAAATGGATTGTTTTTTATGATGCTGAGAGGTATGTGACTCCAATAAAGACACCTCCCCATCACCCTGTCCGCTTCTACCTTCTCTTTTTTCTTTATCAATGCCTTGATAGAAGGTTGTGCTCCACCTCTTGTTCGTGGTACAAAAAAGGATGAGGCCCCCGCCCTCCCAATAGGTGAATCTGTGACTGTGCAACCCCTCGCACTACCCTCATCGACAATGGCAGGTCCTGATGCCCCCACACTTCTTGCTAGGCCAAAAGCTGCAATCTCATCCTTCTTTTTATTTGTTTCATGGATTGCGTCATGGGAAGATCTCATGATCTCTGGGGTCACTGCAATACAAAGGCCAACATCATGCCCAGGGAGTTTAGCTAGATGGTATTTCACCCTGTTAACCCCTCCTGACATGTGATGCCCACACAATTTGCAACTCAAATTTTGCCTGTTTGTTCCATCCTTGGGCTCACCATACTGCCAAAACGGGTCCAATGGCTTTGGCATTTTGGAAAATGGAATGGCAGCCTCAAAATGCAACCCTATGGCACAAAAATACAAAAACAATAAATTAAACCCCATTTGAAAAAATTGCAACAATTTGGCTTAAAAAATCGGACCTTTAAATTTATATTTTTGCCCATGAAAAATGATAACAAGAGGGTGGCTAAAGATCTAAGAAACAAGCATGCTATTCCATTCTAAAACCCCCTTACATTTTGACTATTTTTAATATTTATGGACATGGAAATCATTGGCAAAATGGCAAAAAAAAATAGAGGAATATAGGAAAGAAAATATGCAAGCAAACATCCAAAAATATCATAGAAAAGATAGAAGAAAGTGAAACACTACATACCTGTGAAAGGAATTGGTTGATTGGCAAAGTTTTGACTCTTGAAGTTGAACCCTTTCTCCACAAAAATTCTCAATGGTGATCTTAGATGGTGTTTGGAATCTTGGATGCCTCCAAGGTAGTTGATGGTGCCCTCTTGCCCGTCACAGTCCTTCTCCAACAATGAAATGAAAGAAATGGGCAAAAAAAAATCACTTTTCCCTCTTTAAACCGCGGATTGGATGGCCTGGGAGACTTTTTCAGTCGACCCGCTCTTCTTTCCAAAAAATCGTGCTTTTTGCTGGCCGATTTTTTTGCTGAGGGAAAGAGTCGCGATTTTTTGCCGAATTTTTCAACACTGTATTACATTCTTTAGGGTACTAACGACCCGACTTACAATGGAGGCTTTACCTCATGACTTTTACATGACCAAATATAATAATGACATCTTCGAACGTAGGTAGAACATCCTCGATGGAGTTACAATAATAAAGTACAAGTAGAATATTCTTTGAAGTTACATTAATTTAACACCCCCCCTTAACAACAAGGGTATTCTACTGACAACAACATCTGCATGTGTAACTCTACACAACATCATCGAAGGGAGGAGGGGCATCATCAACAACATCATCTGGAACATCGGTTGATACATCTATAAATCATTGGAAGTTCTTCAACAACATCATCATCTTCAGTATAGAGCTGAAGTATCATCTTCAGTACCGGAGCATCCTCATCTTCAGCACTGGAGCATCATCTTCTACAGCACTGGAGCATCCTCATCTTTAGCACTGGATCATCATCTTCTTCAGCACTGGAGCATCCTCATCTTCAGCACTGGAATATCTGCAGCACTGGAGCATCCTTATCTTCAGCACTAGAAAATCTGCAGTACTGGAGCATCCAAATATTCAGCACTGGAACATCTGCTGTACTGGAGCATCCTCATCTTCAACACTGGAACATCTGCAGTACTCGAGCATCCTCATCTTCAGCATTGGAACATCATCATTTGCAGCATTGGAGCATCCTCATCGACAGTACTGGAATATCATCAGGAGCATCATCACCTGCAACACACATGATCCTTCCTTTCAGAACTAGAGATCTTGGACAATCCTTCCTTTCGGAACTCGGGATTCAGTCCAACAACTTTGGTGATCCTTCCTTTTGGAACTAGGGATCATGGACAATCCTTCCTTTCGGAACTCGGGATTCAGTCCAACAACTCTGGTGATCCTTCCTTTCGGAACTGGGATCATGGACAATCCTTCCTTGGGATTCAGTCCAACAACTCTGGTGATCCTTCCTTTCGGAACTAGGGATCATGGACAATCCTTCCTTTCAGAACTCGAGATCAGTCCAACAACTCTGGTGATCCTTCCTTTCGAAACTGGGATCATGGAAATCCTTCCTTTCGGAACTCGGGATTCAGTCCAACAACATTGGCGATCCTTCCTTTCGGAACTAGGGATCATGGACGATCCTTCCTTTCGGAACTTGGGATTCAGTCCAGCAACACTGGTGATCCTTCCTTTCAGAACTAGGGATCATGGACAATCCTTCCTTTCGGAACTCGGGATTCAATCCAACAACACTGGTGATCCTTCCTTTCGGAACTAGGGATTATGGACAATCCTTCCTTTCGGAACTCAGGATTCAGTCCAACAACATTGGTGATCCTTCCTTTCGAAACTAGGGATTCAGTCCAACAACATTGGTGATCCTTCCTTTCGGAACTAGGGATCATTGACAATCCTTCCTTTCAGAACTCGGGATTCAGTCCTGTTATCACATACATAGTAGCTGGGCTACCATGTTGACAAAACAGATATTTGCACATTTTTGAGCTTTGCCTTTACACTTATTCAGTGAGATCAACTATGATGAGCAACATTATTTATGATCACTCAGACATTAGAGCATCTTTGTATTAGATAGTTTGTAGACCTTATGCCAAGGCTGAGCCTTGAGACCTTAGATTTGATGACCAATGTGGCCTTTTATTCCATACAGTTGCTGTATAGTTCTTCAGCGTTTCAGATACAATGTTCTCAGTGGTTATAGTTGGTTCAGATTATAGATATTGATTGATGACCCAGTATATATGTGATGTGCATTGGATGTTATTACCTTGTTGTTTAGGTCATTTTTATTAGCATTGACTTGGTATAAAGTAGTTATGATCTGACAGTGTATTAAAATTGAAATAAAATTGGTTATGGACTATATGTATTGGTTGTACTACTGACATTTGGAAGCTCTTATTTTATACTTGTTGATCTTTACCTTCATTTGAATGTGATCATGATCATTTATTGTCTCCCTGGCCTACTAGCTTAGGCACGACCTTCACTTGTCTCCATCCATCCATTTATCATCTCCCCACATATTTGGTCTTTACCTTGACTTACACCTTGACTTGTGATATTGAGGATCTCCCCGCTTCTGCCTCTGTGTTGAACTTGCATCCATGTTTATATTGTGTCTTGGCTCTGAGTTGGCAACAAAACTTGCCTTTGGTGAGTTGGATTTTATGCCTTTATCATTCTAGTCGGTTGCCCCGATGTTTGGTTTAGATTGCGGAAGTCCCCCTAGTTGCTTGAGTTGTGTTGGCTAAAACCTGAAACGAAATTGTACTACATATGGAAACTATTGTTATATTTTGTACAACCCAATGAAAAGGGCTATGAAATTGAAATGTGAAATGTATATGCACCCCGGATGTAAGCTGCGATTAGATGTGCTTATCAGTGCATGTGAAATCCCAGAGGGGTCATATTAGGCCTAGAAAAGCAATGGATAAATGTATGCTAAATATAAAGATTGCTGGCCATGAAATGAATTGAAATAAAAGGTCCTAAAAGCAGTGGCTAAATGTATGCGAAATCTAAAGACTGTTGACCTTATATGTGAAACTTTCCTCATTGAGCCTGCGGGTGGTGATGTGAGATGGAGCAAGGGACAGTTAATTCTAGGTGTCCCCTAGAACCTCAAGTTACGGTTAGCCGGGTACCTAGTTCACGACGGTTCTAGTAGTAGACAATTTTTGCCAAGGTTGAATAAGCACTTCTCTGAACAAATTACCCATTTGTGAGACACCATCATTCCTTATGTATCTCTTGTCCAACACATGCTTAACTGTGTAATACCATGTCCTTCATCCAAAGCATCACAGTGTCAAGTCAGTTAAGTCATCCCTTCTAGCCTAGCCTGGTGTCCTCAGCCTTCACCCTTTGCTAGCAATTTGATCATGTTTACAAACAAGTATATTCTTGAGATTCTTCTTGGAAGTGGATTATTTAACTAACCTATTTATTATTTATTAACTGCCAATGAAATAATGCTTAATACTTTGGAGTCTAGCTATGAAAATGATCTAGAGAGCATGTCTTAACTATTTGCACTTGCAGCAGCTTGGCTTCTTAGCCAAGGTCATATTTTGATCAGTTTGACCAAGGTCAACCTTGGGATCTGTGATGAGATGGACCACTTTATGTATGATGATGATATATGGTCTTCCATATACCTCTTTGATGATTCCATATGATGGACACAGGCTTCAGATGATGGTTGATGCATTTTGTCATGTTTATTATTATTTCTAGATCATCATATTTTTACACTGTCCGGGTATGCTGGACCCTACAGATGAGCCTACAGGCTATCATGAGGTGTATGAGTACTCATCTCTAGTGGATTTGGGTCTTCTGAATCCATTGAGACATTTATCTATCAGTTTCAGGCACTCCCGAGCATGTTATTGACAGTTTTCCACCTGTTGACCAGATTGGCCATGCTGATGTGGCCTGTCTAGCTAGAGCCTTGGAGGCTAGTTGTTTCCTAGGGCACTACAGGGGAAGGGGGTGGTCAAGTCACTCGCTATTACCATATTACTCCCCTTCCAGACATGATGGCATGCTCAGTTTGACAACCTAGGCACTTGTTGGTCAGTTATGGGCAGTTTCAGGGTTTTCAGGAGGTTTAAAAAATGGAATAAAAAGGACACAGAGAAATTCAATTTGGGCAATTGAGGCAAGGTTTTGGCATGAGGTCTGCTTTGAGGTCATCCATGGTGTATCCCACTCCTTCCAGATCAGTTTACAACAGTCAATGGGGTCCACACAGTCAACAGGATGTATTCTGATGTATTTTTCTCTCAGATTGAGGGGACACGTTTGATCATTTGTGTACTTGGACATGACATTGAGTCTCATGTTATATTATTGTGCCATGGGGTGATGCTAGTTAAGGGAAATAATGCCTCCTAGCCCCACCATGTGCTTTTAGTCACTTGTCCTAATCATCTTATGTGAGACACACTTGGATTAGCCTCCCTTAGCTATGACGTCACCCCTCCTAGGGTCTTTTTGACCATGACGTCACCCCTCCTAGGGTCTTTTTGACCATGACGTCATCACTTTAGTGAGTGATCCTTGTCTTATGTTGTATTGGCTCATCTTAACCATTGATTATATTTTAGTATCTTTTGATCTCAACCACTCATTTCAAAAGTGGTTAGGTTTTTGGTCTTTCCCCTCCTATTAAAGGAGGAGACCCCCCTATTGTAAAGGCATCTAGAGATTTTTGGCTCTTGGCTATTTGAATAAAATTCTATCTTTTGGAGCAATGCTTGGATCTTGGAGTGGATGTTGGTTGTGATGATTGTAAATGCTTTGTCCATTGCACTGGAGGATATCTTGTAGCTATCTTGCATCTTTTTCCATATTTTTGATTTACAGGTGAAGAAGACGTCTTGGAGGAATGCGCATTGGTGGGGAGGCTTGCCCTGCAAACTTTTTTCAATTTGTGGATCAAACAGGGAGTGGTTTTGTCTTTGTACCAATCATTCTTTGTCATCCATTTCTAGCTTGTATCTACCCTCATTCTGTTTGACTGATTGATGCTTTGTGTCCTTGGTTTGACAGGTATAGAGGGGCACACGTGTGGGCTTGGACAAATCGTTTTGGCAAGAGGGCTTCAAAATCTTCCATTTGATCTTTGGCAAAGTAATCCTCATCACAATTGGCATTCATCTCATTATCCAAATATGCTCTAAAGGTTAGTGTTTCCTCCTTGGCTTATCCATTATTTCTAGATCTCAAAACCCTAAACTTCAAAACCCTTGTAATTTTTATTTTTCAGATCTACTTGGATCTAGCATGCTTTTGGGGATATAATTTAAAATCCACCTTAATAATCTTCACGACAATCCTGATCTACAGTTTGGTGAGGTTTGGACTCCATTTGACCCATTTCCCAAGGCATTAGGTCTCTCCAAGGGAAGTCGCATCCCTAGGAGAGTGGCCTCTTTGCTAGTTCTAGTACGTGGGTAGGTGAGATTTTTGCTTCATTGGATAAATCAGCCCCTAAAACCTACCCCTAGTGCTTCAGCTTAATGATTTTCACCTTGTGGGCCCCATTCCTCATTTTGAGGGTTGAGCCCCACTTGGGTCATTAGGTGATGCATCTTTTATTTTTCAGATCTATGGAGATCTAACAATCACTTGGGCTTAATAATTAAAACCCACCTTGGTAATCATCTTAACTATCTTGATCTATAATTTGGTGGCCATTCGACTCCATTTGCCCCTTCATCTAAGGCACTAGTCCTCCATGAGGCAAGTTGCACTCCTTGGGTTAGTGGTCTTTTGCTAGATCTCTCACATGTGGGTATTGCTCATTCCTTCTCAAATACATAGATCCATGGTATAGCATACCCCCTAGTGCCATCTCACTTTTATTTTGACCTTGTGGGGCCCATTTGGACCATTTTCCACTTTTTAAGGGTGGGTCCCACTTGGGTACTTTCTTTGGCATTAGATCTATCTAGATCTACTATTCTTAATCCATAAGTGACCTTATCATACACTCGGTTGAAAACTTGTCATTTCCTAAGCCTCTTCAACCAAGCCCTAACCACTTTGGGTTCACTTATCCATCTTAGATCTAGATCTTGTTTCATCTTGGTCTCCCTTCTTTTCATCATCACATTTCCCTAGGAGGATTTGATTGCATTCGCTAGCCTTCATTGGCTAAGCTAGGGTCTCTCCCTTGGTCTTGCTTAGGCTAGATCTAAAGTGAAGAGTGCCTCGTTAACATGACACCCATCTTGCATTGGGAACCGTGGCATCTCTTCGGTCACCTCTTTAGTTGTCTACACCTCTATCGTCCTGGATGGGATAACTTTAAAGACAACTACAAGTTGTGTGATAACAAGTCCAACACTCATATCCTAGACAATCCTTCCTTTCAAAACTAGGGATTCAGTCTAAGGATCAACATTTAAGTATATCCTTCCTTTCAGAATTACGGGGTCACTGTCTAGGGATGATCAATCCCATCACAACTCAGGATCAACATTTAAGACTATCCTTCCTTTCGAAATTACAGGATCACTGTTTAGGGATGATCAATCCCAGTGCAAAACAATATCATCAGCACTACTCCGCCTTTCTAGGGAAGTCCTTACAGACTACACCAAGCTTGTCACGGAAGTGCTCAAACTTCACATGAGACAGGCTTAGTCAACACATCTGCAACCTACTCATCCGTGCTCACATATTGGAGTTTTATAGCTCCCTTCTGCACCATATCATAGATGTAGAAATATCGTATTTCTATGTGTTTTCACTTATCATGGAATACAGGGTTCTCTGTCATCTTTATACAACTCTGATTATCACATAGAATCACTGTGGTATCTAACTCCAGATCAAATAGACTTGATAACAACTTCCGAAGCCATATAGCTTCACAACTAGCAGAACAGGCTGCAATATACTCTGCTTTTGCAATGCTGAGAGCAACACTGGATTGCTTCCTGCTTAGCCATGAGATCATGGTTGACCCCAGACTGTAACATCCCGCTTGAAGTGCTCTTCCTGTCTGAGACACTTCCTGCCCGATCAGAATCTGTATACCCATACAGTCTGAACTCATGATCTCTAGAATAATTGAGACCATAGTCTATTGTACCTTTTAGGTACCTCATCACATGCTTTGCAACTACAAGGTGAACACGTCTGGGCTCAACCAGATACATCAACGACCCAATAATCTGTTTGTATAGTCACATCCACTAATCCTGACGAAGTATCAGATAATAACTTCAAGTTGGTATCCATGGGTGTGGCCATGGCTTTACACTCCAACATATCAAATCTTTTCAAGATTTCTACTGCATACTTCCCTTGGTTAAGGAAGATTCCCTCTGGGCTCTGCCATACCTCGAGACCTAGAAAATAATGCATTAAGCCAAGGTCTTTCATCTCGAATTCTGCAGCGAGCTTCTTCTTGCACTCTGAGATTTGCTTCTCATTACTTGTCAGGAACAAGTCATCCACATATAACAATAATATGATTGGTTCATCATCCATAACCTTGAAGTAAAGGTTAGGATCAACTTTACTTTTGGTAAAGCCCAAGCTCGTTAGAAAACTATCAATTCTTCCATACCAAGCTTTTGGAGCTCGCTTCAACCCATACAGAGCTTTCTTTGGTTTGCAGACATGTGTCTCTTTGTCTTAAACTTCAAAACCGTGTGGCTGTTCCATGTACACTTCTTCTTCAATGACACCATTCAGGAAAGTTGTTTTCACATCCATCTAGTGTAACTTCCACTTCATCGTGGCTGCAAATGCCAAGATGGTTCTAATGGAAGTGTACCTTGCTACAGGAGCAAATGTCTCTTCATAATCAATTCCTTCCTTTTGAGAGAATCCACGAGCCACAATACTTCCATTCGCTGCATGTTTTATCTGGTATGTCCATTTATTTCATCTTTCTAAGTCACTGGATACCAAGATCTTGAACTCTGTTGCAAGTTCTCTCTTGCACCCATCTATGAGCTTCTCATCTTCAACCTTGTAGAAAAGGTTGATGTTTCATCACTCTAGGTGATCCTTGATCTCATCATTCTATCCATGGGTGTTTGCATACATGTGGTTCTCTGAGTCCTGTAGGTTGCTCGATATCTTCTTCTACTTTGATTACACCATGAGTCTAGTGTAATATATATCATTTGCCACTCAGGTAACAACTTGTCATAGTCTACTCACTCTCACTTATTTCATCTGTAGTAGGCTTGATTTTATAAGTCTTCTTGAATTTCATCGTCACTTGTTCTCCAAAACAAGTCTCATCATTATTCTCTTGTAGGAGAGTACACATGATCTTTCCTACAAGTCAAATTTAGTAGGATGGTTAGAAACATTTCATAGTTTCCAAAACATATGCATAAAACATAAGTCACACTGTCATAATGCTAACACAACATTCATCCACATCCTACATTCATATGGTAACTTTCTAGATGCCTTCCATCTCTACCATAACATTATTAAGAGCGTGCACTACTCCTAATATGTCAGCAAAGAGGTTTCACTCTAGATAAGTAGCAATGGAATGTTGTATAGCACCATAGGCTACTTACCTATCACCTGCATATCACTACAAACATTCTAACATGAATAACACACATCCTAAATAAATGTGTACACAACTGGACACTATCATTTAAAAAATTTGATGAAATGACAATACAAATACTTATCTTTGTTTGTTTGGTAGGATCTCTTTTGATCCTAGTCTCTTTGCAGGGATTACTGGAATGTCTGATGGTGAACTCTACTCCATCATCAGAGTTCCTGAATCAAGCTTGAGAGAGTGCTTTGAAGCACCACTATTACAAAACATAATCTTCGATTTCTTCCTTTGGTAGTTTCCTGGGAGGTCCTTCTTCTTCTTCTTCTTCATCATCATCATCTTCGGCAAAATGAGAATGATGTCTTTTGTTGCTCCTTTTCTTTCTGGACAATCTTTGGCAATATGTCCCATCTTATCACATCGGAAACATTGATAAGAAGAGAAGTCTCTTCGCTTGTAGTTTCCCTTCTTATACTTTTGAAACTTCTTAGGAGGATGAAATTCTTTATGATTTCCTTCTTGAAATGAGGTTTTCCCTTTTCTCTCTTAGTATGGGTGGCTAGAGCTTGCTCATCATCTCTGAGTAGTGCTTCTCAATTTGCCACTCTAGCCTCCTCTTGGATACATTCTTCCCATACAACTTCAAATAGTAGACTTTCCTTTCTTGCACACATTGTCTGGATAAAAGAGTCCCAAGGTCTAGTAAGACCATTGAGAGCAGTCATCACAAGTTCATCTTCGTCAAGCTTATCTCCAATTGCTTCTAGTTGATCTTTGAATTGAGAAACCCTAGTAAAGTAATCTTGGATAGATTCACCTGGATTCATCTTCGTGCTTTTGAGTTGGGTTCTCAAATTCATCTTTTGATTGATGTTCTTTTCTTCGTACATCCTTGATAGGGCATCAAACATATCCATTGGGGTTTTCTTGGAGGACACTTGTGGAATCAAATGATCCTTGATGGAATCTGCTATGATCCTCTTGGCTCTAATCATATCCTCCTTATGCTTTTCCTTAGCTTCAGCTTCTGCAGGTTCTGGTACAACTTCTTTAATAAACTTTGAAAGATCATTCTCTTCTAGAATGTGTCCAATCCTATACTTCCAAGCACAAAAGTTCTCTATGCCTTCCAACTTGTCATCAAGCTTAGTGCTTGGTGCCATCTTAACCCAGAAAGCAGAGAATAACCAAAAATTAAAATTTCTCAAAATAAAAAACTGAACTCACCAAAAGATGCGCTTGACTGAGGCGAGTGTCCTGGTACACTTGGTTTCTGAAGATTCCAAATTTTCACCCTTGAAAATTGACTTGCGAAATTCTGTTCTGTAGTTTCTGGCTTTCTCTGGTTTTCTGGTTTTTTTGGTCCAGAGTCAAACTAGGGTTTGACTTTTCGGGAGTTTCACCCACTGAAAAACTTCGATCTTGGTGCCAAAATTTCGATCTTGGAGAGGCGCACTTCACTATGCCAATTACACTCAAAACTTTCACTTCTGTGAGAAGCCCTAATTTTTTCACTTCGGAGAGAGAGAGAGAGTTTTACCTTGTGAAAGTTGCTATTTTTAGGCTAGCTTTGATACCATGTTAATATTATGTGCTACTAAAGACTAAATTCTAACTTCATTAGCATTCAATACATTATTCACAATAGCAACATAATAAGGATCTCTGAAAGATACACAATCACAAAGCACAAAACAATATACCTGGGAAACGCTCAAGGGGAAGAAAACCCAACAAGAACTTCCTCAATGTAGATGATCAAAGTACAATGCCCAAAATAGGTCTCACAAATAAAAGAGACAAAAAGATCAAACTCTAGACCCAAGCCAATCCTCCTCCTCCTTCGCAGATATCTCTCTCTCCTCTAATGCAAATTGCACAAGTGAGTGATGGTACAAATGAGACAAACTCACTCTCTATTTATACTTTACCTTTTACTTGACTTTTATCCCAGCTAGGTCGGCCTCACTTTAACTGACTGGGCCGACCTCTCCTATAAAGACTCAAATAATATTATATTACATTCTTTAGGGTACTAACGACTCGACTTACAATGGAGGCTTTAGCTCATGACTTTTACATGACCAAATATAATAATGACATCTCCGAACGGAGGTAGAGCATCCCCGACGGAGTTACAATAATAAAGTACAAGTAGAATATTCTTTGAAGTTACATTAATTTAACATAAATTATGAGTACTATCAGAATCAATCAACATTGTTACCTTTTTCTTTTTGATATATCCTTCGATCTTGAGAGTTTCAGGAGTGCTAATCCCAACCAATGCATGATAGGATATGGTGCGAGTAATATCTTCAGGAGTAGTATCATCTATTTCTTCATCTTGAGATGGTTCCTGTTCTTTTGGTTCTTCCTCTTCACGATCTATGTAGAATAATTTCTTCTCATGACACTTATGTCCCTTACTATACTTGCACTATTAAATCATATGCCTTTTGCTCTTCTTTTATTTAGTTGCTGAGTGTCAACCTTTGAGTTGGGTTAGAAGAAGGGACATTATTCTCTCTATATGTGTTGGAGGCCATCTTTCTAGTAGCCATCACCATATTTTTACCTTCAACCTTCCTTGCCACCATGAAAGCCTTCGCTAAGGATGGTGGTTCAAAGAGATGCACCTCATGTTGAATGTTATCCTTCAAGGTTCCGACAAAGAGATCCAACAAATTATATTCTGAATTGTTCTTCACTTGAAGACTTAGCTTTTGAAACTGCTTGATGTGCTCTGTAATTGGACCTGTTACGATGGTACCAGCACCAGCGTACCTGCAGAGGTCCCCCAGGGAGAGGGTGTCTTTTTTCTGACCAGGAGGGGTGTTTAGCCAGCTTATTCTGAGGTGGGGTCATGGCTAGACCCTCTGGTTTCTCCTTTGGAAGTACTATGGCTTAATGGCATCGCTGACTGCCTCATGAAAGGGCTTGAAACCCCAAGGTTGGTGTCTGGGGCTTCCATGGGTGGGTCACTGGGTCACATGACCCCGACTTTGTTTTATCACTCCAGTGACAGTTTCTTCAACATTGAGGCATTTGCTTATCCTTTAGAGCACCTCCAGCACCCTCCTAGCCATCCAATTCAGCAACGCCCTCTCTCTGGTTCCTCCCTCAGAGGATGACGTCATCTTCCTGAGCAAACTGCAATGCTTGATTTGGGGGGGGGGGCGTTGAGGGTTTTTCATCACTGTTGGGGTAAGTTGGGGCATGACGACCCCCCCCCGTCCTACGCAGTTTGGCCTTCAGTTTGGTCAAATTTGGCCGTGTTCAGCAATTTTGCTCATGTTTGGGTCAAATCTGGGGAAAAACACCCAATTTACCAACTTTTATCGTTATTTTATATTATTTTTGTTTTAATTTTAAGTTGACATTTTTAATATTAAATTGACCTTATTTTATGTAAAAGTGAGTGTGAGATCATATAAATTCAATCTCCTCACTTCATTTTTAGACATCAACTTTATGGGATTACACTTTTATTTTTGATTTCTGCCCTAACCAGGGCTCTTTGAGCGATGTGTACCTCTTGAGGATGATCATGCTTGCTAATTTGGGGACAAATCTTTGAAGTCTTTGCTCTTGTTTTTTTGCTAAGGTGATGTTAAGAGTTGTTTGCTTAACACATGCACAAGAAGGTATCTAAGTCTTTCTCTTGATGTTTTTTTTAAATGTTGGATGTATGCTTGTTTAAAGGTTGAATGGTAGCCATTGGAGTTGCATTTTTCCCTAGAATAAGTCATTTTCTAACCTTTAGTTACCCTAGAATTGTAAACTTGAGTTTTAGGTCTCCAATGTTTGTCTTAGCTAGGGCATCATCAACCAACTCTTAAGGTTGTTGAAGAAGCCCTAGTTTTCCAAACTTGGCAAGCACCATCTCAAGAGGAGGGCTATCCTCTTTGATGCTTTAGGGTGAGGTGAATGTCATTAATGAAACCCTAGGTCGCTCTTCTCTTTTAAATCCCATTTTTTGAGTTTGTATTTTTGTAAATATTATCGTTAGGTTAAACTTGCATTTTATGGTAGAATTAGGGTTAGATTTAGGTCTGCAATTTCATGACAAAAACCCTAGAAAATAAAAAAATTAATTTTATTTTTTATATTTTGGCCTTCCTGAACTTTCGGCCCTCTCTCCTACAATTTCGGCCTGCCTAATTATCCCTAAAACACCCTAGGGCGAAGTTGGTGGGAGCCCTAAAATTTTCAAAATTCATTAAAAACTCAAAAATATTAATTTTTTGTAAAATTTGCAACCCTAAACCTTAGTTATCAAATTTAATCAATTTTTCTTGTGTAAATATTAGACTTCATGGTAAATCAAGGCATTTAATTAGGTTTGAATTTGTTTACTAGGTTTTATTTTTGTTTATTATTTGAAAAATCCTAAAAATATAAAACCCTAAAAACTACGCTAAAACAGACCTACCATATTTTCTTCCATCTATCCCACCTTATTCCTTCCCTACACCCTTTCCCCTTTTTCCTTTCATACCTTCGCAGCCACCTCACCTTCCCTTTCCTTTCCCATCTTATCTTCCCCTTTCTCCTTACCTTCCTAGCTGCTCCCTTCCTTTGTTGCTGCGGCACTTCTCCTATCCTTTACACAGGTCTGCCCTTTTGGGCAGCCCTTGTGTGCTTTACTCTTGCTGTCTTATCTTATATACACATCAGAACTCACAACAAAATAAGTTAGTGTTTGGTTACTGATTGATAGTTTATGGTTAGAAACTAATCCCCTTGTTGTGTAAGCTTTTTTCTCAAATAATTTACTGTGTAAGTTATCTCATAAATCTCACATAGTTGGAATTAATTGGTTAATGCTGATTGACATTTGTTTGACAACTCCACATGCATAGAAGTGTGATTTATTAGGTGGCTGATCCGATTTATATACTGTGCAAATCTGAGTTCTATTTGACATACACAAACAGAAAATTAAAGGGTTAAAAGTTAGTATAATTAAAGGTTAGTTTTTTCTTATTAATTATACACCAATAAAATGCTACGAAGGCCTGAACCATGATGTATTGATAATTGATGTTAATTAGTTGCTCTTCTACACCTTGACACAATACACAATAGCAAGTGACATACAGATCTGAAGTTTATCCCTGTCATACTGTGTATAAAACCACAAACCTGAATATTTCATTTGAAATTACTGTCAATCCTTTAAATGTTAATGTGACGTAGTTGAATGCTAGTTATTGATGAGATTCCTTACGATAAACATTGGTAATTGGTCAATACATTTCTCCAAGATAAATTTCTGTTGGACTATTCTTGCTTTTGCATTTGTCCATTGGGCATGCTTCCATTTACATATTGGTGGACAGTGATTAGCTTAACATCTCTTACACTTCATTGATTGGTTACACATCTTTGATTCTTGAATGTGATAATTCATGGTGAATGATCTTCTACGTTTCATTGGTTGACAGTTATAATCTCTCTAAGTGTTATAAATTGTCATGCTACATGCTTATGTCTGATTAATGAATGATATTGACAACTATCACTTAATACATATTTGGTTAGTGGTTGAAGTGTGTTAGCAATACAGTCTTTTGATCCAGTATTGATTATCCTAATACATGCGTACACGATTATACATTTCATTGAATGATCTTAGTGGATTATTTATTTTGCACTCACTGGGATTGATCATAATATTATTGACTCCATTTAGGCACTGGTCTAACTATAAGATTGAGAGAATATAGTTGGTTGGTTGTTCTAGTGTCTTACAAGGTTCCTTAAAGGGTACTTCTCCTTGGAGGTTTCGACTTCCGAAGAAGTTAGAGCGGTGACTGAGGTGACATTGGGTCACTCTTCTTATTTTTGCTTACTGAGAATTAGTGCTGCTAATTTGCCCAGTAACATTTTTGGTGCCGTTGCCGGGGACGTTTCAAAGCTTGAAGTGGTTTATCCGGAGTCATTGACATCCTTGGCAAAACGACATTTGGTAAGAAGTTTGAGGTAAGTCTTCGATTGGTATTTTGAAAATATTGTTAAGGACTAATTTTAGTTTGAGTAATTCCACCTGGCGATTCCACTCATTTAAAAGCGACTCCACTAGTTGATTCAGAACTCAATCCGATCATCTCAGGTACGCCTTTGTTTTTTTGGAACTTTGGTGAGGTTTGTTAAGCTAACTTGGCAGGTCTCTCTTGACAACTCCGACTAAAGTAAAATAACAAAAATTCTCCACAAAGACAAGGAAACCGGGTGACATGGCTTCTTCTTGCAATGAGGATGTTCCATTTGAATTTAAGGATCCTGATAGATGCATAAAACGAAATAGCTTTTGCTCCTCTTGATTTGTCAAAATTTCCTGGGCATTCTGATGAGCTACTAGAGATTTTTTGGCACCCATTCAATTGCAGTAGTGGTAAGGCCCGGGAACATGTTCAATGGTTCATGACGATGGTTGAAGAAAAACATGTCAAAAAGGAAGAAAGCCTTTACATGAGAACATTTATTCATCACCTGGGAGGAAAGCCTCTTGCTTGGTTCGTGGGCTTAGAAAAAACGACAATATCATCGTTTGCAGAATTGATAAAAGCCTTCTGTAGCTACTGGGATCCTGAGCACCGTGATAGATGGATGCCTTATGTTGAAGATGCAAGGAACATGTTCGGTAAAGAAATCCATGAAGACCAGTCCTCAAAAGTTTTACTTGAAGAAACTATTGTTCAAGACCAAGAAAAAGAAGTAATTACAGAAGATGAAGAACAAGAGGCCTCAGTTGAAGAAACTGAAGAATGTATAGAAATGGTAAGTGCTCCATATCCTCAAGTTACAGTTTCTTATGATATGTTGGCTGTCTTGGAAGAAAGTTACAGGTATGCGGAAAACAATGATTATTGGAAGTTCATTGGCCCACCGATGTACGATTCTTCAAGTCCTTGTAGCATTATAATAGATTGTCCCCTGGGCATGCATATGGATGAAGAAGCTTGCACTGCCTCCGATGAAGAATGGATCTATCCTTTTTCTTTGCTAAAGGATGCAGTGGTGCAAGATGTGGTGCCTGTTGACGATGCTCATGTGCAAAATTTCTCCAGTATCTCTTAGTTCATGGTATGCCCCAATCAACTGTTAAAAATTGAAAAATGATAGCAGTAGCAGACTGTAAATATAAAAGTGCAGAGATGGCTAACTGTAAATACACATAAAAAATAGAACACAGTATTTTTCACGGGGAAACCTTTCAAGGGCAAAAACCCCAAAGCAATTAATAATAATTTATCTCCAAAATGAGATAGCTGAGTTTGTACAATAGCAGGCTAATATCAAGCCTCTTCAACAATTAGAATTTATTTTACTGACCAAGAGAGCCCTGTTCTGCTGATCCTGATCTGTCACTGAGTGCAGCTGATACTAGATGCCTGAAGCTGTTTCAAACTCAGCCTGTACAATCCTGTAGATGCCACTGTACACTGATGTATACCCTACTGAGGGTGCTGTGACTTGTTCGAGCCCTTTTCTAGGGACTGTTATAACTTGTAGGTGTTTTAATGGCTGCCAAAACTGAGGGACAGACCCTATCTATGAAATTGAGCGCACAGGAAGAATGCCCTAGCAGGGCTCGGGTATGCACAGCAGTAAGAACCAGTAAGTATACAACCTAGCAAGTAAGAAGGTCACCCTTGAGTGCACAAGAAGAATGCCCTAGCAGGGCTCGGGTATGCACAGCAGTAAGAACCAGTAAGTATATAACCCAGCAAGTAAGAAGGTCACCCTTGAATTATCTTTTGAATCAGTCAAATGACACCACCGAACTGTCTTATTGACACCACCAAACTGTCTTCAAAGCCGTCCTCAAAACACACGAATTGTTGTTTTTGAATGATGAGTTTTCTTTCCTTATTTATAGTGGAATAATTCCACACAAAAAAATGAGGCCGACTTGCATTATTTCAGCCATTAAATTTAATTTAATTATTGAGGCCGACTTGCATCTTTTATAGATGTGTATTTCCATTTAGTGAATTAATTGAGGTCGACCCTTCATATATATTTTATTTTCTTCACATTATTCATCATTTTATTTTTGTCTTTTCCTCCAATAATGAGTCGACCCAAAATAAATAAATAAATACATATTTATTTTTTTCTTCTTCTAACTGGTGGGTTCATGGACCAAGCCAAGTGGTGCTTGGGTTCTATGGTTCTTCAATAAATCATCCAGGTGTTCTTCAAGGTCTTCATGTCCACTCCAAGCACATCATCATAAGGAGATAAATTAATTGCTTTACTTCACCCTCCTGTTGCCACCAAGACCAAGTGGAGGAGTACACCACTTGCCCAGACCCGGTCTAGGGCTTACAGTGAAATCCTGGTAACTGACCAGGTACCTCCATTCTCCTAGAGAATGGCTCTCAGCCCCAGGCTGAGCTTTCAGTCCCAGACTGGATCAATATCCTGGTAACTGACCAGGTGCCTCCATTCTCCCAGAGAATGGCTCTCAGCCCCAGGCTGAGTTCCCAGTCCCAGACTGGGTCAATATCCTGGTAACTGACCAGGTGCCTCCATTCTCCCAGAGAATGGCTCTCAGCCCCAGGCTGAGTTCCCAGTCCCAGACTGGGTTAGTATCCTGGTAACTGACTAGGTGCCTCCATTCTCCCAGAGAATGGCTCTCAGCCCCAGGTTGAGTTCCCAGTCCCAGACTGGGTCAGTATCCTGGTAACTGACCAGGTGCCTCCATTCTCCCAGAGAATGGCACTCGATGCTGCTTAGGAAAAATCAACACTCCCTCTCAGCGAGAGGGTCATTCTCTGCAATACCAAGCTTGTCTCGAAAGTGCACAAGCTTTGTCAACGACAGGGGCTTGGTCAATATGTCAGCAATCTGCTCATCTGTACGGATGTACTGGAGCTTCATGGCACCTCGCTATACCATATCTCTGATGAAGTGGTACTTCATCTCAATGTGTTTTGACCTGTCGTGAAATACAGGGTTCTCTGAAAGCTTAATGCAACTCTGATTATCGCAATGGATAACAGTTGGTTCAAGCTTTCCACCAAACAGGTCAGAGAGAAGCTTTCTAAGCCAAACTACTTCTCTGCAGGCATCACTGGCAGCAATATACTCAGCTTCAGCTGTGCTCTGAGCTATGGAACCCTGTTTTCTGCTGGACCATGAGATCATGGCTGATCCCAAACTGAAACAGTACCCTGATGTGCTTTTCTGGTCCACTGCACTGCCAGCCCAATCGGAGTCAGCATATCCAAGTAGCATCACCCCACTGTTGGAGGTATATCTGAGCCCATATGTAATAGTACCTCGCAAATATCTGAGCACATGTTTGGCGGCTATCCAGTGTATGTGCTTCGGCTCAGACATGAACTGACTCAATGCATTCACTGTATAGCAGATATTTGGTCTCGTATGCACTAGATACATCAAGGATCCAATAAGTTGGCGATACTGAGTAGGATCCACTGCTTGTGAAGAAGTAGTTGAGTCACGTAACTTCTTCAGATTTGATGTCATGGGTACACTCATGGGTTTGCAGTCATGCATCCCAAACCTCTGCAAGATATCAACTGTATACTTTCCTTGAGACAGAAAGATCTCATCTGGCTTCTGCCAGACCTCTAAACCAAGGAAATAGTGCATGGGTCCCAGATCCTTCATTTCAAATTTTGAAGTAAGCTCCCTCTTGCACTGAGCTATCAGTTGCTCCTCTCCAGTGAGGAACAGATCATCCACATATAGGACTAGGATCAAGACATGGTTCTAAACAACCTTAAAGTAGAGGTTGGGATCAGCAGTGCTCTTGGAGAATCCCAAACTGTGAAGGTAACCATCAATCCTGGCATACTAGACCCTTGGGGCCTGTTTGAGTCCATACAAAGCTTTCTTTAGTTTGCACACATGAGACTGCATTTCATGTGTCACAAAACCTTCAGGTTGCTCAATGTAGACCTCTTCTTCAACTTCTCCATTAAGAAAAGCTGTCTTTACATCCATTTGATGGAGTTTCCATCCAAAGACAACAGTGAGGGAGATAATAGTTCTGATGGTGGTATACCTGGCAACAAGGGCAAATGTTTCATCATAGTCTATGCCTTCCTTTTGTGAGAAACCACGTGCCACAAATCTTGCTTTATATTTCTCAATGCTGCCATCAGCAGCATGCTTGATTTTATAGAGCCATTTGGAAGTTACCACAGACTTCCCTTTTGGTCGAGGAACAATTTCCCACACATCATTTTTCATTATGGAATTATATTCTTCTGTCATTGCATCAATCCATACTTGATGAGACTCTGCTTCTTTGAATGTAGAAGGCTCTGCATCAATGATCTTACTCATAAGACTTGAGTATTTCTGGGGCTTCTTGCTTTCTCTGAATGTCCCAGATGGAGCTTTATGCTTCTCTGCTTCTTGCAATATTTCTCTTGCCCAAATAGGTCTTCTCTTGGATGGAGGAGCTTCAAGTAGTTCTTCAGCTGGTCTTTCTAGTTCTGAGTAAGCATGAGGTTCATCTTCTTCCTCCCTCTGATTCTCTGAATGAGGAGAGTCTGGAAAGTCAGAAAGAGATCCTTATGGATCTTTTGGAAGCTCTTTGGAGTGGCGGAAAACAACTTCCTCATGAAATATCACATCTCTGCTGATTTCAATGTACCTTTGACCCGGAACATAGATACGGTAGGCTTTTGAATTTTCACTGTACCCAACAAATGTGCCTTTCTTTCCGGAAGGCTCTAACTTTAATCTCTTTTCTTTTGGCACATGGATGTAGACTGGAGTGCCAAAGATCCTCATGTGGTCAACTGCAGGTTTCTTTCCTGTAAAGACTTCTTCTGGAGTCTTTTCTCCCAAAATGGCATGAGGACTTCTGTTTTGAATATAGACAGCTGTACTAGTAGCCTCAGCCCATAGAGACAAAGGAAGATCTAGATCACACAACATGGCTTTAGCAGCCTCACAGACTGTTATGTTCTTCCTTTTTGCAACGTCGTTCTGTTGGGGGTTGTAAGGTACAGTTAACTCCCTCTTGATCCCTACTTCTTGGCAAAAATCATCAAAATCATTTGATTCAAACTCACCTCCATTGTCTGACCTCAAGATGCGAATGTGTCTTCCTGTCTGATTTTCAATCAGCGCCTTGAACTCCTTGAACTTATCAAAAGTTTCACTCTTGGCCTTTAGAAAGTAAATCCAAGATTTACGAGAGTAATCATCAATGAACAGTACATAGTATAAACAACCACTTAAGGAAGGTGAAGACATGGGTCCACAAATGTCAGAGTGAATCAAATCCAAAATCCCTTTTGATCTGCTGTGACTTTTGGAAAACGACTTCTTAGTATTTTTACCAAGGGCACAACCTTTGCAAATACCACTATGTTCATTAGAAAACTCAGGCATACCTGTAACCATCTTTTGAAGACTAGGGAGAGCTGCATAATGAAGGTGCCCAAACCTACGGTGCCATAGCTCACAAGGGTTGATAGTGTTGTGAACCAATGCTTGAGTAGAATGCCCAGATGCCTTGTAAAGACCTCCCTCTCGAACCCCAATCAATTCTGCTGCGCTTAACCTTTCATTCTTTGACCAAAGCAAAACCTTTTTGTCCATGAATATAAAACTCTATAGCCTTTGTCTTCTAAGCCAGCAACAGAAAGAAGATTTTTCTTCAAACCTGGAACATATAGTATGTCTTCAATGTGCAACATGGTCCCTGAATCAAGTTGAAATGAGACTGAACCCACTCCCTCAATTTTGTAGGTGGAGTCATCTCCAAGTTCTACTTGAGTGGCAAACTTCTTCTTTCTGTAGCTTGTAAGGGCTTCACGGGAACCTGTCATATGTTTCGAGGCTCCACTGTCCACCAACCAAGAATTTGTGCTGTTGGTGATGGACCCTGCTAGGGCAGAAATCAAATAGTATTCCTTTCTTGATTCTTCTTGCTTGAAAGACTTTGTATTTTTCTTCTTCTTTGGTTCTTCTTCTTCAGCTGTAGATGCTTGGAATTTTCTTTTGGGCCTTCTCTTTGGCTGCCTACAGTCCCTAGCATAATGTCCCATCTTGAAACAATTAAAACATTTAACTTGTGACATATCAATTTGCTTACCTTGTGGCTTGTTCTCTTTCTTCTTGGGATGGAAAGGCTTTTTGAATTGTTTCTTGGTTTTAGCTGCTAGTGCAAGGTTCCCTTCTTTAGGACCCTTAGTTCTGCTCTGTACTTTGCCTTCTTCTTCTAAACAGTCATGCCAAAGTCTCTCAAAATTTGGCTGAGTCGCCCACTAACAGAAGCTAAGAAGGTTTCCCAAGAACTTGGAAGGCCATCAAAAACAGTTTGTACAAGGTCATCATCATCTACTGTAACCCCAATAGCAGAAAGTTGATCTCTTACCTGAGCAATCTTTGTGAAGGAGGCCACTCCTTCATCTTTTTCCGTCTTTAATGTACGAAGTCTATTTTTCAAGACTCTCTTTTGACTGGGTGCTTTCTTCTCGTACAAATTTGTCAAGGTGTCAAAACACTCCTTGGCTGTCTTCATTGGTGTTATGGCAGGCATTATATTTTCCTTGACTGAGTCATAGATAATCCTCCTAGCCTTGGCTTGCTTCTTTTTGAATGCTGCCCTTCCTGTGTTTGACGTGGGTTCTTCGACAACATTGATGACCAAGTCATCAAGGTCATTTTCTTCCAAGGTGGCCATAAGCCTTGCTTTCCATGAATTAAAGTTTGCTGAGCCCTCAAGCCTGTCCTCTGGTCTGAAAGAGGTAGAAGAAGCCATCTCTAGTCTGTTTGTGCTGTCCCAAGGTCTATGTAAGACACAGTCAATTGCTCAAACACTGTGTGCTTTACAAGCAGAGCTCTGATACCATGTTAAAAATTGAAAAATGATAGCAGTAGTAGATTGTAAATATAAAAGTGCAGAGATGGCTAACTGTAAATACACATAAAAAATAGAACACAGTATTTTTCACGGGGAAGCATTTCAAGGACAAAAACCCCAAAGCAATTAATAATAATTTATCTCCAAAATGAGATAGCTGAGTTTGTACAATAGTAGGCTAATATCAAGCCTCTTCAACAATTAGAATTTATTTTACTGACCAAGAGAGCCCTGTTCTGCTGATCCTGATCTGTCACTGAGTGCAGCTGATACTAGATGCCTGAAGCTGTTTCAAACTCAGCCTGTACAATCCTGTAGATGCCACTGTACATTGATGTATACCCTATTGAGGGTGCGGTGACCTGTTCGAGCCCTTTTCTAGGGATTGTTATAACCTGTAGGTGTTTTAATGGCTGCCAAAACTGAGGGACAGACCCTATCTATGAAATTGAGTGCACAGGAAGAATGCCCTAGCAGGGCTCGAGTATGCACAGCAGTAAGAACCAATAAGTATACAACCCAGCAAGTAAGAAGGTCACCCTTGAGTGCACAAGAAGAATGCCCTAGGAGGGCTCGGGTATGCACAGCAGTAAGAACCAGTAAGTATATAACCCAGCAAATAAGAAGGTCACCCTTGAATTATCTTTTGAATCAGTCAAATGACACCATCGAACTGTCTTCAAAGCTGTCCTCAAAACACACGAATTGTTGTTTTTGAATGATGAGTTTTCTTTCCTTATTTATAGTGGAATAATTCCACACAAAAAAATGAGGCCGACTTGCATTATTTCAGCCATTAAATTTAATTTAATTATTGAGGCCGACTTGCATCTTTTATAGATGTTTATTTCCATTTAGTGAATTAATTGAGGTCGACCCTTCATATATATTTTATTTTCTTCACATTATTCATCATTTTATTTTTGTCTTTTCCTCCAATAATGAGTCGACCCAAAATAAATAAATAAATACATATTTATTTTTTTCTTCTTCTAACTGGTGGGTTCATGGACCAAGCCAAGTGGTGCTTGGGTTCTATGGTTCTTCAATAAATCATCCAGGTGTTTTTCAAGGTCTTCATGTCCACTCCAAGCACATCATCATAAGGAGATAAATTAATTGCTTTACTTCACCCTCCTGTTGCCACCAAGACCAAGTGGAGGAGTACACCACTTGCCCAGACCCGGTCTAGGGCTTACAGTGAAATCCTGGTAACTGACCAGGTACCTCCATTCTCCTAGAGAATGGCTCTCAGCCCCAGGCTGAGCTTTCAGTCCCAGATTGGATCAATATCCTGGTAACTGACCAGGTGCCTCCATTCTCCCAGAGAATGGCTCTCAGCCCCAGGCTGAGTTCCCAGTCCCAGACTGGCTCAATATCCTGGTAACTGACCAAGTGCCTCCATTCTCCCAGAGAATGGCTCTCAGCCCTAGGTTGAGTTCCCAGTCCCAGACTGGGTTAGTATCCTGGTAACTGACCAGGTGCCTCCATTCTCCCAGAGAATGGCACTCGATGCTGCTCAGGAAAAATGAACATCAACTACATTCTACAAGAACTGTTCAGCCCTTTTTGCCCAGTATTGGTAAGTGGTCAACAATGTTTTCCAATAAAGGCAATACAATTATGTGGACAGGTATGATTTTATTTTTATATTGTCATGATTTATATTGTTTATCTTTTCGCTTAAAATGTGAAGGCTTGAATTGTGTAGTTGACAAGTTCAAAATGATAAAGATCATTTGGGTACTAACACGATAATTATAAAAAAAAACAATATGCATGCATTTCCAAAAGATTGTCCAAACAGGTTGTAGCTGATATGTGAAGGTTCGCAAGGTCCACCTCCACAAAGGCTTTTTCGAATGGACAATCGAGCAATTTTCAAGCAAAATTTTTCCTCGATGTCAATATATCATCAAGATGGTTCATACGTTAGTCCAATGGAAGCTTGGATAAATGGAGCTTGTAAAAGTGACTCTTCTCCATGGAAACAATATTACAGCTCCCAGATCCCCATAGCCAACCAATCTTCATCTCATATCATGCGGGAAACTTGGGTATGTATTTGCTTCCTGATCAATCAAGTTTTATCATGGGTTCTATCTAAAGACAAAGGTAAAACAACAGGTATAAATGGTTTACTCAAATGGTTACATTGGTGGTATGATTTTACCTAGTCCTTTCTGCTTCTTATGTTAGCATAGGTAGGTAGGTTAGGCATATAACGTTATCCATGCATTGCATTTGACGTTCTTCATATTGACATAGGTTAGTTGCTTGTTCAGGAATTTATTTAGTCTAATTTGATGAGCAAGGCAGGACGGGAGTGTCTGCCTCTGGGTATTTTGATATCCTTGGTTATTTGATGTGTGTAGGTCTACAGGTACTCAGATGATTCTTGGATTCTCGAGCACCCTTAGGAGGAGTTCTCGTCCCACAGTTGGAGCCAGTGTTACGATGGTACCAGCACCAGCGTACCTGAGAGGTGCCCCAGGGAGAGTTTTTTTTTTTTTTGTTCTTTTTCTTTCTGACCAAGAGGGGTATTTAGCCAGCTTATTCTGAGGTGGGGTCATGGCTAGACCCTCTGGTTCCTCCTTTTGAAGTACTATGGCTTAATGGCATCGCTGACTGCCTCATGAAAGGGTTTGAAACCCCGAGGTTGGTGTCTGGGGCTTCCAGGGGTGGGTCACTGGTTCACATGACCCCGACCTTGTTTTATCACTCCAGCAGCAATTTCTTCAGCACTGAGGCATTTGCTTATCCTTCAGAGCACCTCCAACACCCTCCTGGCCATCCAGTTCAAGAACGCCCTCTCTGGGCCCCTCCCTTAGAGGATAACATCATCTTCCTGAGCAAACTGTAATGCTTGATAGGGGGGGGGGGGGCGTTGAGGGTTTTTCATCATTGTTGGGTTTAGTTGGGGCATGATGACCCCCCCCCCCCCCCACGCAGTCTGGCCTTCAGTTTGGTCAAATTTGGCTTTGTTCAGCCATTTTGCTCATGTTTGGGTCAAATCTGGGGAAAAACGCCCAATTTACCCACTTTTATCATTATTTTATATTATTTTTGTTTTAATTTTAAGTTGACATTTTTAATATTAAATTGACCTTATTTTATGTAAAAGTGAGTGTGAGATCATATAAATTCAATCTCCTCACTTCATTTTTAGACATCAACTTTATGGGATTACACCTTTATTTCTGATTTTTGCCCTAACCAGGGCTCTTTGAGCAATGTGCATCTCTTGAGGATGATCATGCTTGCTAATTTGGGGACAAATCTTTGAAGTCTTTGCTCTTGTTTCTTTGCTAAGGTGATGCTAAGAGTTGTTTTCTTAACACATGCACAAGAAGGTATTTAAGTCTTTCTCTTGATGTCTTTTTGTTAAATGTTGGATGCATGTTTGTTTAAAGGTTTAATGGTAGCCATTGGAGTTCCATTTTTCCCTAGAATAAGTCATTTTCTAACCTTTAGGTACCCTAGCATTGTAAACTTGAGTTTTAGGTCTCCAATGTTTATCTTAGCTATGGCATCATCAACCAACTCTTGAAGTTGTTGAAGAAGCCCTAGTTTTCCAAACTTGGCAAGCACCATCTCAAGAGGAGGGCTCCTCTTTGATGCTCTAGGGTTAGGTGAATATTAATGAAACCTTAGGTTGCTCTTCTCTTTTAAATCCTAATTTTTTGAGTTTGTATTTTTTGTAAATATTATTGTTAGGTTAAATTTGCATTTTCATGGTAGAATTAGGGTTAGATTTAGTTCTGCAATTTCATGACAAAAACCCTAGAAAATCAAATTTTTTTAATTTTTAATTTTTTGGTCTTCCTAAAATTTTGGCACTGTCTCCTACAATTTCGGCCTGCCTAATTATCCTTAAAAAATCCTAGGGCGAAGTTAGTGGGAGCCCTAAAATTTTCAAAATTCATTAAAAACTCAAAAATATTAATTTTTTGTAAAATTTGCAACCTTAAACCCTAGTTATCAAATTTAATCATTTTTTCTTGTGTAAATATTAGATTTCATGGTAAATCAAGGCATTTAATTAGGTTTGAATTTGTTTACTAGGTTTTATTTTTGTTTATTATTTCAAAAATGCTAAAAATATAAAACCCTAAAAACTACCCTAAAACAGACCCACCATCTTTTCTTTCCATCTATCCTACTTTATTCCTTCCCTACACCCTTTCCCCTTTTTCCTTTCATCCATTACCTTTACAGCCACCTCACCTTCCCTTTTCTTTCCCATTTTATCTTCCGCTTTCTCCTTACCTTCCTAGCTGCTCCCTTCCTTTGTTGCTGTGACCCTTCTCCTATCCTTTACACAGGTCTGCCCTTTTGGGCAGCCCTTGTGTGCATTACTCCGACTGTCTTATCCTGTATTCACATCAACACTCACAACAAAATAAGTTAGTGTTTAGCACTCACAACAAAATAAGTTAGTGTTTAGTTACTGATTGATAGTTTATGGTTAGAAACTAATCCCGTTGTTGTTTAAGCTTTTTTCTCAAATAATTTTGTGTGCAAGTTATCTCAGAAATCCCACACAGTTGGAATCAATTGGTTAATGTTGATTGACATTTGTTTGACAACTCCACATGCACAGAAGTGTGATTTATTAGGTGGCTGATCTGATTTATATACTGTGCAAATCGAGTTTTATTTGACATACACAGACATAAAATTAAAAGGTTAAAAGTTAGTATAATTAAAGGTTAGTTTTTTCTCATTAATTATACACCAATAAAATGCTAGGAAGGTTTGAACCATGATGTATTGATAATTGATGTTAATTTGTTGCTCTTCTACACCTTGACACAATACACAATAGCAAGTGACATACAGATCTGAAGTTTATCCCTGTCATATTGTATATAAAACCACAGACCTGAATATTGCATTTGAAATTACTTTCAATCCTTTAAATGTTAATGTGACGTAGTTGAATGCTAGTTATTGATGAGATTCCTTATGATAAACATTGGTAATTGGTCAATACATTTCTCCAAGATAAATTTCTGTTGGACTATTCTTGCTTTTGCATTTGTCCATTGGGCATGCTTCCATTTACATATTGGTGGACAGTGATTAGCTTAACATCTCTTACACCTCATTGATGGTTACACATCTTTGATTCTTGAATGTGGTAATTCATGGTGAATGATCTTCTACGTTTCATTGGTTGATAGTTATAATCTCTCTTAGTGTTATAAATTGTCATGCTACATGCTTACATCTGATTAATGAATGATATTGACAACTATCACTTAATACATATTTGGTTAGTGGTTGAAGAGTGTTAGCAATACAGTCTTTTGATCTAGTATTGATTATCCTAATACATGCGTATACGATTATACATTTCATTGAATGATCTTAGTGGATTATTGATTTTGCACTCACTCGTATTGATCATAATATTATTGGCTCCATTTAGGTACTGGTCTAACTATAAGATTGCATAGAATATAGTTGGTTGGTTGTTCTAGTGTCTTATAGGGTTTCTTAAAGGGTACTTCTCCTTGGAGATTTCGATTTCCGAAGAAGTTAGAACGATGACCGAGGTGACATTGGGTCACTCTTCTTATTTTTGCTTACTGAGAATTAGCCCTGCTAATTTGCCCGGTAACATGACCTTTTTGCTTAAGATTTATTAACTGGATAAAGAAGGTGTTAATATTAATATCCGCATAATGTGCAATCAATTCTTCTGTGAATATAAACCAAGATATAATAAAGTCCTTTCTTTGATCACAAAGCCATTGATACCATACAAATTGATCAGGCTCTAACTATAATGATGCAATAGTTACCTTTTGCAAAGGTGACACCTAGCGTAGATCAAAGAATTGCTCCTTCTGGAATATCCATGTTATTGGTTCATTGCCATCAAACTTTCTCATGTCAATCTTGGGAATTTGGGTACCCCTCGGTGACCATCCCAGTTTAACTTCCATTATGGGAATGCTTATTATCCTTGTCCTCCCGAGTACCCTAGAACACATCATCACCTATAGGGAGAGTATCATTTGAATTTTGGATGAGCTTATCAATATTTTTCATATTTTCCTTCATATGTTCCATCAACTTCTCCTCTAGATTAAGTAAATCAACTGTTTTCACAGATCCTTTCATATTTTCCCCCAACTTGGACATTCGAAAAGATAAGTCTTTCATTTCACCGTACGTATGGGATGAATCCTTAGGTGGTTTGAGTGGAGTGTTATTTTTTCCACTACCTTTGGGGGGCATTTTGTGTTAATGTAATTGTAACTTCGAAAGATATTCACTTGTATTTTATTTGTACCTCCAACGAAGATGTTTATTCCTCCGGTCGGGGATGTCATTATTACATTTGATTGTGGAAAGTCATTGAAGTAAATCCTCCTTTGTAAGTCGAGGCAATAGATTCCCCAAGAGTCAGTTAGATTAGGGTCATTGAGTCCCCTAGAGAAGTCATCCCAGTCAGGTACAACTGGGGCCGACCTAGTAAGTGAAAAGGTCAAGTGAAAGATAAAGTATAAATAGAGAGTGGAGCTCTCTCATTTTTACAACACACTCACTCACAAGTTCGCATTAGTGAGAGAGAGGACAAGTTCGCATAGGAGGAAAAGTAGAGGAGCTGCAGAAGACCATCTTTGTTTTGGGGTTTTACTTTTGTGATATTGTATTGGTGATGATTATATCTTTGAGGAAGTTGCAGGGTTTTCTCCTTTATGCTTTCCCCAAGGAAATTCTTTGTGTCTATTGTGTTATGCTGTGCATGTTATTCTTTCAGTTAAGATCCTAGATAATATTGATTAAAAGTAGAAAATCTGACATGGTATTAGAGCTAACCTAAAAAGAAGACACTATGCAGCTGCGGAAGCTAGGGCTTCTTAATTTTTGGACTTCTCTCCACAGATGATCAACGAAAAGAGGCTAGGCTATCTCGCCTAAGGAGGGCACATCTTTCTGTCGAAGTAGAAGTTGATTTTGAGAATTTTCATTTTTTGGCTCGTCACTACTGTCGGAGGAAAACTAGGGCATCAGATATTTTGGGTTTCAGTTCACTGATTTGGAAGAGTGAGTACATTGGGGAACTCGCCTTGAGGAGGCGCATCTATCTGTCCAATCAGAAGTTCCAAATTCGAAGTTTGGAAAATTAGGGTTTCTCTGATAAATGCTATGGCCAGCCAGCTTCAGGAACAGTTTTGGCATCTCAAGTGGTAAGAAAATCTTTTCTTTTTCCATTTGAAGTTCTCATTAAAGATGTCTCACCACACCAAGCTTGAGGATAAGCTTGAAGGGGCTGATAACTTCCGTGCATGGAAGTAAAGGATTGCACTTGTCCTTGAAGAGAATGAATTGGACACATGTAAATGAGGAGATTCCAACACGAGAGGGAGATGAGGCTAAAGCCTTACACAAGAAGAACTTGGTTAAGGCCAAGAGGATTATTGCAGATTCTATTAAGGATCATCTCATCGCACATGTGTCATCTTTGAAGACACCCAAAGAGATGTTTGATGCCTTGACCAAGCTGTTTGAAGGAAATAATATAAATCGAAAGATGACCTTCAGAAACCAGTTGAAGAATGTGAAGATACAAAATGCAGAGACCATGCAGTCTTACTTTACATTGGTCTCTCAGATCAAGGAGCAACTTGAAGCTGTGGGAGAAAACGTAGAAGATGGAGAAATTGTGATGACCACCTTGAATGGTCTCTCTAGATCACGAGACTCTTTCATTCAATGGATTTGTGCTAGAAAGAAGTTAATCACATTTAGTAGGCTATGGGAGGAATGCTCACAAGAAGAAGCTCGACTTGTAGCTAGCGCGAGAAGAGAAGATGGGAGCAAACGACGATCAAGGTCTCACAGCACACTCCAGGAGGAATAATAACAAGAGGGAGCACCATAACAGTAAGAAGGAGAAACACCACCACCAAAGTCAGAGGGATAACTTTAGAAGATTCAGGAGAGATCTATCTACTATTAGATGTTATACATGTGATGAGAAGGGACACTACTCCAAAGATTGTTCCAGAAACAAAATGGCTCCCACAACAAGAAGAACAAGAAGAAAAAGCACCATGCTCACACTGTAGAAGATGATGAACCTACAAGGAAGAGATCCAGAGAAGAAAGTGATGAATCTTCAAGTGACGAAGAGTATGTCCTGATATCAGCACTCACATGCACTGTCACACATGGAAGTAATGATTGGCTTGTAGATAGTGGAGTTTCCAAGCATATGACATGATATAAAGAATCCTTCATAAACCTGTCTGAACATGAGTCACCTCACAAGGTGAAACTTGGGGATGATTACCAATACCCCATAAAAGGAAGTGGAGAAGCTTCTTACAAGCTAGACTCTGGGAAATCTCTGAAGATGAAGGATGTCCTATATGTCCAGGACTAAAGAAGAACCTTCTCTCCATATCAGCACTAGATGCAAAAGGTATGAGGGTTGCATTTTTTGATGGCCAAGTCCTAATGTGGCCAAAGGGAAAGACTATAGATGATGCAATTGTGATTGGAGAGCAAGAGGGAGGTTTGTACAAATTGAAGGGCCAACCTGAACCAGCCTTGGTCCATGACTCCATGGAGCCAAGTGAATTATGGCATAGAAGGCTTGCACATGTGCACTATAGGGCACTACCCATTGCAAGAAAAGCAGTTGAAGGACTTCTAGAAATCCAGTCGAAGCATGAAGGCGTTTGCAAAGGATGTGCAAAGGGAAAGAACTTGAAGAAGGCATTTCCAAGTAGCAAGAGCAAAGCGAAAGGAATATTGGAAATCATCCACTCCAATGTATGCGGTCCTATGCCATCCAGTTCATTGAGTGGGCATGTATATTATGTTTCATTTATTGATGACTTTTCCCGTAAGACTTGGATATACTTCTTGAAGAGCAAAGATGAAGTATTCAGCAAGTTCAAGGAATTCAAAGCCTTGATAGAAAACCACACGGAGAAAAGAATAAAGACTTTTCAATCAGATAATGGTGGAGAGTTCACATTGGAAGATTTCAAGAACCCATGCAGAGAGTCTGGGATTAAGAGGGAGTTGACTACCCTATACAATACATAACAGAATGGGGTTGTAGAAAGAAAGAATAGAACAATAATGGAAGCAGCAAGAGCAATGCTTCATGACCAGGATCTTCCGATGCACCTATGGGCAGAAGCTGCGAGGACAACTGTGTATGTACAGAATCTTACTCCTCATAGAGTACTAGAAAACAAGACTCCAGAAGAAGTGTTATCCGGCGAGAAACTAGAAGTCAACCATCTTAGGATATTTGGTTGCCTAGTGTACATACACATTTCGAAAGAGAAGAGGACGAAACTAGATCCTTCAGGAAAGAAGGGTATATTCGTAGGATACAGTGAAAGCTCGAAGGCCTACCAAATATAGTTCCCAGGATTCAAGAAGATCGACATCAGCAGAGACATAACATTTGACGAACACTCAGCTTACAACAAATCCAGAAAGTTACCTGTTGAAGACCTTGAAGAACCTGAAGTTCCCAGGATCAGGGATGCAGTAATGGAAGAAGCGATTCCAGAAGATCACGAAGACTGCGAGATGGAAAAACCACAAGAACCTGTAGATCCACCTCGAGAGAAGAACTCCCACAAGAGGAAACCGACATGGGAACAGGAGGCAATACAAGATGCAGAGAAGTATGGCGCTCTAGAGGGGATGCACAGAGAAAGCAAGAGACCTAAGCCATACTCCAACTATGTAGCCCTTTTGTGCGACATCATTGACAAAGAACCTTCCAACTATGAGGAAGCGACAGAGAAGAAAGAATGGAAGGATGCCATGATCGAGGAGTACCAGTCGATCATGAAGAATGATGTCCGAGAGGTAGTTCCGAGACCTGAAGGGAAGTCTGTTGTGACTTCTAAGTGGATCTACAAGATCAAGCATGCTGCAAATGGCAGCATAGAGAAACACAAGGCGAGGTTTGTGGCACGTGGCTTCTCCCAGAAGGAAGGCGTAGATTATGAAGAGACATTTGCACCTGTAGCCAGATACACTTCCATCAGATCAGTACTTGCATTGGCTGCAGTGATGAAATGGAAGGTACACCAGATGGATGTCAAGACAATGTTCTTGAATGGTGTAGTAGAGGAGGAAGTGTACGTGGAGCAGCCACTCGGATTTGAGACACATGACAGGCAGACTCATGTATGCAAATTGAAGAAGGCCTTGTACAGATTAAAACAAGCACCCAGGACATGGTATGGTAGGATGGATAGTTTCCTGATGAGCTTGGGCTTTAGCAAGACTAAAGCAGTTTCAAACCTTTATTACAAGGTTGAAGTGGGAAATCCAGTGATACTTCTACTCTATGTAGATGATCTGTTTGTAACAGGGGAGGATGGGCTCATTGCAGATACAAAGAGGAAACTTGCCGTAGAGTTCGAGATGAAGGACCTTAGTATGATGCACTATTTCCTAGGCATGGAGGTGTGGCAGAATGCGGATGGGATCTTCCTTGGACAAGGGAAGTATGCAGTAGAGATTCTGAAGAGATTCAGAATGATGGACTGCAAGGCTATGGCCACACCTTTGGCATCAAACTTGAAGCTACTATGTGATGCTTCATCAGAGTCAGTTGATGCCACGATGTTTTGTCAGATGATTGGGTCATTGATGTACTTGGCGAATATGACACCAGACATATGCTTTGCTGTGAACACATTGAGCCAGTTCTTGACGGATCCGAGATATGTTCACGTGATTGCTGCAAAGCATGTATTGAGGTACCTGAAGGGTACAGTTGATTATGGGCTCAAGTATGACGCAAATCAGAAGATTAACTTGCAGGGTTATGTTGATTCAGATTGGGTAGGCAATGCCGTAGATAGGAAGAGCACTTCGGGATGCTGCTTCAGTACGGGATCCATCTCTTGGTTTAGTAGGAAGCAGTCGTGCGTGGAAATGAGTACAACCGAAGCAGAGTATGCTGCAGCTTGTTCGACTAGTTGTGAGGCAGTATGGCTCAGGAAGCTACTGTCTGATTTGTTTAATCTCCAGTTAGAGGCGACTTGTATATTCTGTGACAACCAGAGTTGTGTGAAGTTGTCCGAGAACCCGGGGTTCCATGACAAGTCGAAGCATATTGAGATCAAGTACCACTATATCAGGGGTATATGGTGCAGAGAGGAGCAATGAAGCTCCAGTATATTGCGACGGACGAGCAGATAGCCGGTGTGTTGACCAAGCCGCTAGCCAGAGTGAAGTTCGAGTACTTCAGAGAGAAGCTTGGTGTTCTCCAGATTGAGGTTCCTTCCAAGAGGAAGTGATGAGTCCGGAAGACGCAGATGCACATAGGCCATTCTCGCACAGTGGTAGGAAAGTCCTCCTATGTTAGTAGATGTAAGGGCCGGGCCATTCTCGCATAGTGGTAGGAAAGTCCTCCTATGTTGGTAGATGTAAGGGTCGAGCCATTCTCGCATGGTGGTAGGAAATTCCTCCCATGTTAGTAGACTTAAAGGCTGTGCCTTTCCCGAATGGTGGTAGGAAAGTCCTCCCATGTCCGGTTGATGTAAGTGTTGTGTCTCACATGCTGGTAGGAAAGTCCTCGCATGTTGGTAGACGAGGTCTCACATGGTGGTAGGAAAGTCCTCCCTGTTGGTAGAAGAGGTCTCGTATGGTGGTAGGAAAGTCCTCCCATACTGGAGGCATTGTGATGTCCATCGGTCTTAAGACACTGTGTGTGCGCCTAGGTAGGATCTCGCATGGTGGCAGGAAAGTCCTCCCATACTAGTAGACACGGGCTGACCATTTTGGGACATGTGATGTCCATCTAGGCTATGCTCCGTGTGACGATGAGATGATCTGAAGACGATGAGGCAATGTAGTGATAGTAGGAGACGCAGGTGTTTGTAGAGGCATTGTAATGAGTGGTCCTGGGTTGTACCTACTTGATGGCTTGCTCGCAGAGATGATGAAGACCTACATGAGGGCTAGGCCTACATCCAACATGAAAAAGGGCTGGCTCTGTAGAACTTCCTATGACGAGTAGATTCGAGAGATGTCACCAATCGATGATCGACATGATGAGGATTGCAGCAATGATGACGACGATCCAGTGTTGATGATTGTGTTCCAGCATTGATGATCCAGCGACAAAGTCTTGTGTCCGGATGTGTTGATGATTGTGTCAAGAGAATACCTTCCTAGTTAAGAGGGAGTGTTAATGTAATTGTAACTTCAGAAGATATTCACTTGTATTTTATATTGTTATTATTATTGTATTTTATTTGTACCTCCGACGGAGATGTTTATTCCTCCGGTCGGGGATGTCATTATTACATTTGGTCATGTAAAGTTGAGGTAAATCCTCCTTTGTAAGTCGGGGCAATAGATCCCCCAAGAGTTAGTTAGATTAGGGTCATTGAATCCCCTAGAGAAGTCGGCCCAGTCAGGTACAACTGGGGCCGACCTAGTAAGTGAAAAGGTCAAGTGAAAGATAAAGTATAAATAGAGAGTGGAGCTCTCTCATTTGCACAACACACTCACTCACAAGTTCGCATTAGTGAGAGAGAGGACAAGTTTGCATAGGAGGAAAAGAAGAGGAGCTGCAGAAGACCATCTTTGTTTTGGGGTTTTACTTTTGTGATATTGTATTGGTGACGATTCTATCTCTGAGGAAGTTGCGGGGTTTTCTCCTTTATGGTTTCCCTGAGGAAATTCTTTGTGTCTATTGTGTTATGCTGTGCATGTTATTCTTTCAGTTAAGATCCTAGATAATATTGATTAAAAGTAGAAAATCTAACATTTTGAACAATAGAAATAAATATTACATGCTAGGGTTCACCTCAAATAGATCCTTAAACTAAAAATTATTCCAATTTAAAATGGTGTACCTTTATCAAACCCTGATTTGAAGACTGCGTTTCTAGCCGACCTTCCAATTGATATATCTCTGCAATTTTGGACCCTCTGAGTCTGAAAATCCTTCCTGAAGTAGCATGATATCTCCTCTCTTAAACGCTGTAGGTCTGATCTAATTTTGATGTGCCAGTAAGAAGATATGGCAAATCTCCCAACACTTGTTATTTTCTGTCCTTTCATATGAGCGAACTTGTATGAATTCCCGCGTGTCCAATATTTAAGATCCGAGTCTGAAAATGCTACCACCGATACCTTGGTCCGTCTTCTTTATGATGCAATAGGTCTCACTCAATGTGGATCTCGCATGCCCTGGATATAACAGTTTTACCTAGCACACCTGTTTGAGACTAATTTTTGGACTTGTCATAAACCCTAACTTCTAATGCGAATAACTCGGAATATGTAAGGGGTCAGTATCTGAAAATTATACCACAGATAGTTCGACCTGTTTCCTAGATGGGTTCCAAGCCTCGTTGTTTGAAACCTTGTAGAAAAAAAAATCATAGCGAAAATGCCAAGCTGACTCGTTTTGAAGCACCTAGACCCAAGGAAAGAGCTCTGATACCAAATGTTAAGCAACAAATTTCCAAAAAGAGCATGAAAAGAGTAGAAATAGACCAGAAAGAGTACTCCACGCCTTAATAATGAAGAACAAAGATGAATAGCAAGCCTCTTCGAGGGGGGCAACCTCTATATACAATGTACTGAGTACACAAGATAAGACAAGACAATATACTCAAATGAAAAGACCTCATTCCTATATATAGGACATTAAGAGGTACAATTACAACTCATTGACCCAAGCCGACATAACTAATATAACCATACTAATGACAATTAGAACTAATGGACCAAAGTCGACATCAAAACTAATGTAATGCACCAATATATAGGGGGAAATGTGCCCACATTTAGGGCTTAACAATATCACATTACAAACATTCTCAAAAAGTCTCTTGGTTAAGATAAAGTTGTAAAATTTAGAGATAAACTTTGTGCAGTTTTTAGAATGACCATGAAGGGAGGATATTAGAGTTATTTAAATTTATAATGCTCATTTAGACTTTAGTCTTAGTCATATTAATAAGGTCACTTTTTGATTTAGTCTAATTCATGCGTTAGTGTTGTATTAAAGACTTACATTTAATTATATTGTAGGGTTTATGCAATTATGGTTGATGTCATTCCTTTAGTATGAAAGGACATGTGCTCTCTCCATTTGATTATCCAAGAAGTTTTTCTCTCGTCCAAATTCTCTTCTGTTAGTTTTTTAGCGTGTTCAGTTTTTTTATAATATTCTATATGATGTCCATAATAATTGCAAGCTTTACTACTATTGTGGCATTGGGTACTCATTATCCACCATTATCCACTTGGTAGAAAGCTGCCCATAACCAAGCACTAGGTTTGGATGAGGTGGAACCATGAAATGTTTTGGTTCCACTCTGCCCATACACGTTATTCACAATTCCGAGCAGTTTTCTGTTTGGCGGTGTTATCACACAACTTGTAGTTGCCCCAATAGATGATCCTGTACAGGACGACAGAGGGGACAGGAAACCAAAGAGGTGACACTAAAGGGCCTCGATCCCCAAGGTGGATTGGTTGTCACGCCAATCGAGGCACTCTTCACTTTATATTATCCAAGCCACAGATAGCAAAGGGGGAGACCTTGATCTACTCCCGACAGGAGAGATCTAACCTAATCACTAGATCAAGCTATGTATATAGGGTACGTAAGGTGAAGGGTGATGAACCCTAGATTTAAGGAAACAAGGTCACTGTGGAGGCTTAAAAAAAATAAAATTAGACTTTAAATGTTTAGACATAGTGACTTGAGAATTAGGAATGATTCTAGGATTCAAGTGCTAGGACAAATGATCAAATTCGATCGCCTTGGGAAACGTAATCCGTAAATCAGGGAAAATGGTCCCAAGGAGTAAATTTGAAGAGTTAAGGCTTTCTAGCACAACTTGCAAGGAGAATCAATTTGGAAATGCGTTTAAATGAAGTTTTTGAAGAACTTCGGGAATTGAGAAGTATAAATGAAAACCAACTTCAAGGTCAAGAGCTTAATAATGAAGCAAATCAAGAACAAGTTAATGTAAATCAAACACTTGAAGTTGTAGAGGGTCTAGACGACATAAGGAAAAATCTTAACCATATCTTTCCATGGACAAGTGACATTGAGGGAACACATTCTTCTCCTTTATTGGAAAGTGATGATGAATTAAATGAAACTCAGTATTCTGATGTTCCTGATCATTTATCTCACATGTCCTTGGAAGATGGTGTATTAAGGCAAGTAAATGACAACTCTATGAGTTGGAAAGAGCATGCCTTGATACATGATTCCCAAGAAGGAGAATTTGCTCTAAACAATCTTATTATTTTTCAAGAATCTCCTTCTCTTAATCAAATCAATGCTCTATCTACGTATCCTCACATTCCTAACTTTTTACTACCACTTGAATTGCCTAATCAACAAGAGAATGATCTTTCTCACATTCCTATTTCTTCAGAATTTTCAACCAATGAATTAGAGAGCATGAGCATTCTAGTACCTTCAGGGGAACGCACTAGCCATAGCAATGATCAATCACACATGCCTTTTTCCTCCGAAGAGAATTGAGAGCAAAGTTTTAGAGATTTTTGGACTATGGGGGAAACAACCAAGTATATCATTCACCCACAAGAAGAGGAGCCAAACTTAGATGTTCAGGAGACGAGAAGAGAGATTAGAGAAGTCTTGATTGGTAGTGTTGCTATTCCTATTGATGGTGGTCCACCCAGATTTGATGCAGTTCCTTCTAGAAGGAGCTTAAGAATTGTCACCCCACAATCGCAAAACCATGCTGAGGTCCATCCTATTCCTATGCGCAACATTTAAGTTATCCCTGAGTCAGTGAACAGGGGTAGGTTTTCTACTAGTCATCAAGTCATCATCCCAAACCATTTATTATATATAAGATCTGGGCAGTCTGATGACATTTGGGTGGGACCTTTCACGGTTGAACGATGTATCAGAGACGTGTGTTTTCTAGCCACTGGTAGTGGGCAACGTATTTTACTTCCTATATATCAGAGAGAGTTAAGGGATTGCATCCCTGACTTGACTTAGTCCCAGACTTCTTTCTTGCCTGGTAGGTTAGAGTAGGTAGGAACTGAATAAGCTCACTTGAGCAGTAGTTTAGTATTTTTGCCATCTGGCACCTTTTTCTTTCTTAAGCTCGCTTTCGAAGCTAGTAGTTAGTCTCGAGTGTTTTTCTTTTATCTGTTCTTGCAAAATAATAAAAAAATGAATTTCTGTTAGTAGATTAGTTTCTTTACTTTCAACATTTTAGTTCAGTACTGTTATTTTTGATGTTCTTGTATATACATGCATGTTACTTATGACCGGTCTGTGAGTTTGGTATAGCTCATTTGCATTTTGCAGACAACAGATGTATACATTTTGAAGATGATGTAGAGCTAGTGTAAATGTTCGAGGATACGAGTAGCAGAGTGATGAGGACCAGAGATTCTGAGGTTCTCAAGCACTCTATTCAGCAGAGCTCGTCCCAGCTGGATCCAGATGTTATCACATTTATAGTAGCCAGGGCTACCATATTTTCAGATCAAATTCCAGTATTTTTCTCAGCCGGTCCTTTACATTGAGATGCTTGAGATCGACAGTTGATGAGCATCTATTCCAGGATCACTCATACTTTCATATAGCCCTAGAGCAGACAGTACAACCTTATGCCATGACTGAGCCTCATGATCTCAGATTTGATGACCGATGTAGCCATTTTTGCCATACAGAGCAGTATGATAGTGCCCTTATGTGTACAACAGCAGTGTTCCAGTGACAGTGGATGGTTCAGATGGTATGTACAGGTATGAACCAATAGGTATATGGATGTGCATTGGTTTTGATTGCTTTGCTCTTTTTCTCATCATAGTAGCTTGACTTGGTATCTAGTGGTCATGATCTGGCGATATATATGTGTGTGTGTGTGTGTTACATGTGCTTAATGAACATCTAAATGGTCTGATTACTCATAATTAGAATTTCTTGTTTATACTCATTGGTTTCACCCTCTTTGGTGGTATGGATGTGATCATTCCCACCATTTATGGCTTGCTAGCTTTGGCACCACCTTTCACTTTGCTCATCCATTCGTTCTCTTCCATCTTCATTTTTTGCCTTGACTTACTCCTTAGCCTGTGATATGGAGGACCTCCCCACTTTTTCCTCTTTGTTGGATAACATCCCTGTTAGTTTGGGTCTCGGCTCTGAGTTGGCAACATAACTTACCGGAGCCTTGATCCTTCTGGGCCAGGAGAACCCGCTGGTGTTGGTTCCTGTGCTTAGGTGAGTTGGATTTGATACCTTGATCTCTCTAGTCGGTTGCCCCGATGTTTGGTCCTGATTGTGGATGATCCCCCTAGTTGCCTGAGTTGTGTTGGCTAGACCTGAAGCAAATTGTACTACCATCATTACATGCATGAATGAACTATTGTTATATCTCTTGTGCAAGCCCATAGAAATAAATTAAAACTGTGTTTCTTAGCACAATGAAAGAGGGCTATGAAATTGAATGAAATGAACTACCCTGGATAAAAGCTGCAATTAGTTGTGCTTATAAGCACACAAGAAATCCAAAGGGTCATAAGGCCTAAGAAAGCAGTGGTTAAATATATGCTAAATCTAAAGACTGTTGGCCATTATATTATGTAATGATTAAATTCCTCACGGAGCCTACGGGTTGGGATGTGAGATGGAGTAAGGGACAACTAATTCTAAGTGTCCCCTAGAACCTCAAGTTACGGTTAGCTGTGCACCTAGTTACGACGGTTCTAGCAAAGATCCTCACGGAGTTGTTTCAGCTTGGATGTGAGCTGTAGACATTTGCCAAGTTTGAATAAGCACTTCTCAAAACAACTTATTGCATTTGTGAGACACTGCCATTCCCTATGTGTTTATTATCCAACATATGCTAAAGTGTGTATTCCATTTTCCCTTATCCAAGGTATCACAGTGTTGAGTTAGTAAAGTCATCCCCTTATCTTAGCCTTGCATTTTTCACCTTCACCCATTGCTAGCAAAATGATCACAACCATGAAATGAGTGTATTCTTGAGGTTCTGTTTTGAGTAATGGATTATGTTTGGTCTTATAAATAATATGAATATTGCTTAACTGCCAATGAAATGATACTTCATGCTTTGCGTCTTGCTATTAGAATGATTAAAAGAGCATACCTTAACCATTTGCACTTGCAACATCAGGCATTTTGAGCCTTGGTCATATTTTGATCATTCTTGACCTGTCAAACCCAGTTTGACCAAGTCAACCGTAGGATCTGAGATGAGTTTGGACCTATGATGTTCGAGATAGATTATTTATGGTCCTATGGTCCCCACTTGATGGTTCCATACAATAGACATAGTTTTTATGGGATGGTTAGATGGATTTTTATTTTTTTATTATTTTTACAGACTATTATTTTTATTTGTCCGGGCATGGTTGAGATTACAGAGGATTATCCAGGTGGTCACATGATGTATGAGTACTCATCTCTAGTATATTTGAACCTCCTGAGTCCATTGGGACACTCAGTTTTCAGTTACAGGCACTTCAGGATGAGATTGTACTCAGATTGTCACTTTATTGCATTTTTGCCATATAAAATGGCCTGTCAGCACAGTTAGAGATATTTTTGGTTCACCTAGGGCGCTACAGAGAGAGTATGGTGTCCAACCACTTGATGTTACCATATTACCATGCTCCCAGACACTTTGGCACAATTAGATTTGTGCCCGGAGGACCAGGTAGAGAGATACATGCATTTTATTCTTTTACAGGTGATTTTCTGAGGATCAGAAATGGAAGAAATGGTTACTGAGGAATTCGATTTGGGATATTAAGGCGAGGAAATGGTATGGGGCTGATTCAGAGGACTTGTGTGATTTATCCCACACCTTCTAGCACAATTTGCAGTGTTCAGTGGGGCCCACACATATTCCAGGCTATTATTTTGTATTTTTTATTATGTTATTGAGGGGGAACGATTTGGCCATTTGTCACAGTATTGTATCATTGACGAGTTATTATATGTTATTGTGCCATGGGGACATGCTAGAGAAGGATAGTTACACCTCCTAGCCCCACCATGAGCTTATGTTATGACTTCTAGTCACTTTTATGTGGTGCGTCCCCCTATGGCAACTTAGCTAGTGCGCCCCCTCTATAATTGAGTTGATCCATGTGTTTTGTATTTGAGCTCATCTGAGCCGTTGATTATCACTTATGTATCTTTTGATCTCAACCACTCGTTAAAAAGGTGGTTAGGGTTTTGGTCTCTATCATTCCTATTTAAAGGAGAGACACCCCTCATTGTAAAGGAACTTTTGGCTCTGGATCTTTGGCAATAAAGAAATGTTTTGGGAAAAATCTTGTGCCTTTGTTATAGATTGTTCTTGTGCTTGATTGTAGCTCCGATATCCTGTCACATCTTTGTTGTTTGATGAGTTTTCCATGCTAGACGTTTTTTTGCTTGATGCGTGCTCTGTAGGAGGGTGACTTCACTGGAGGATTTCGTGGGGCTTCTCTGGATCTCTTCATTGGATGAGTAAATCAGGGAGTAGTTCTTATTGTATCTTTGATCAATATTTATGCTATTTGATTCTTCTTGCATCATTTACTTTCTTTTTTTGTAAATCAATTCTCATTGAGATTGTCATCTGCAGGAAGAGGGGCGCACTAGCTGTTGGAGGAAAATCGATTTCACCTTGGGAGTTGTCAAATCAACTTAGAATTGCTTCAAGGGAGTTGGAACATCATTGCACTTGGCATCTGCAAGTCACAGGAGGTAAGTACCATTGTTTTTCTTGAGTTATTCATTTATTCCATTTGTTTGCAGTTACTTCTTTTACAAACCCTAAGCTATTAAAACTTATAAAAATTCTCTAGGCTTGATTACTTGGTTTACTGGCAAACCATTTCTGGGTATTTATCTTAAGGCCAAACCTCAGGAGGGTTCTCATGGGCTTCGTGCTCCGAGGACTCCATCTGCCCCTTTTTCCTAGGCACTGATCTTTAACCTTTGCGCCCTCCTTGGTTAGCCTTTCTGTCGGGTTGTTAAACCCTTTCCTGTTGAGCTTGTGTACCTTGATACTGTCAAATCTCCTTGCAAGCTGTGCTAGAAAGCCTTAACTTTTCAGATCTACTCCTTGGGACCATTTTCCCTGATTTAAGGATCACATTTCCCAAGGCAGTCAGATTTGATCATTTGTCCTAGCACTTGAATCCTGAAATCATTCTTAATTCTCAAGTCACTGTGTCTAAACATTTAAAGTCTAATTTTATTTTTCTTAAGCCTCCACAATGACCTTGTTTCCTTAAACCTAGGGTTCATCACCCTACACCTTATGTACCCTATATACATAGCTTGATTTGGTGATTGGGTTAGATCTCTCCTGTTGGGAATAGATCAGGGTCTCCCCCTTTGCTATCTATGCCTTGGATAGTATAAAGTGAAGAGTGCCTTGATTGGCATGACAACCAATCCACCTTGGGGATCAAGGCCCTCTAGTGTCACCTCTTTGGTTGCCTATCCCCTCTGCCGTGCTGTATAGGATCATCTATTGGGGGAACTATGAGTTGTGTGATAACAGGCGGATAATTTAAGATGTGGCATACCCCTTATGTTTGGTGTTTTGTTCCACATTAACACTCTCTTCCTTCCTTGAGACTTTATCTTCAACATCTTTGAATCATCAAAGTGTTTTGGGCTATCTTTTGCATGACTTAAAAATAGGCTATTTAAATTTTTTTATTTTTTTTATTTTTCATGTATATATTTCAAATGAAGTTTCTCAGTGTGTTTTGGGCAATGATTCCTGGAAACTTTAACATTATTTTGAGCATTAGGCTAAAATATCTTTTTGAGTTCAGCTTTTTTCTCATTCAGTAATGAAATCTCATTTTGCCTGTATTGGGCTTGTTTAAATATTATTATTTTCAGTGTTGACATATCCGGAAGGTTTCAATGTGCAGGTTGTCAAGTTCAATAAACACTTTGATTGTGATTGTCTTTTATGGTTTAATTTGATCAATTTACGGTTTTTTGTACACTTGAGTAAATCTGTTGATTACAAATAAAATTAATCTCTCTTGAAGTGGCACCAGACATTTTTACTATCTGTTAGAATAAACATAATTTTACTATCTGTTAGAATAAACCTAATTTTATTATCTT
Source organism: Larix kaempferi (assembly GCA_027924585.1). Lineage (NCBI taxonomy): Eukaryota > Viridiplantae > Streptophyta > Pinopsida > Pinales > Pinaceae > Larix > Larix kaempferi. Next base: position 19,740,243 of record BSBM01000155.1, on the reverse strand, counting down.
TGAATAAACCTAATTTTACTTTTGCTGTAAATTGGTACACACATATGCAACCATGTAAAACCCTGTTTTCTTTCATTGACATAGTCCAAGTAATAATACACAATAAAGATCAGAATGTTCATGAACCTGGCTTGGGTGAGTCGTTTGTTGATTGTGATTTACAACCAGTGGATATGACTTCAGGTTTTATAAATTAGGTGTAGTTGAAATTTATTCTGTTCCGTTTCTTGTATATTTGATATGTCATTGTAGAACATTGACGACGAAATTTCATGTTCTGTTCTTCAGGAAACATTGTGGACTCCGATGAAATCTAGTGCATCTATGCACTTCCGCATACTGACTTGAGGCTTTTCTTTACCTGGAAAATGCCTTTGATGGCCAAGTACCAGCATGACCATGAGAAAGATTACCTTGAGGGATATGAATGTTTTAATGACCCTGTTTATGATTATGGATACAACGACTCACATGGTGTTACCGATGGATTGATTTCTGATGATTTCAATGGTTAGTTGCACATTTTCTTAATTATTCATACAATTTCAGAGATATTGAAATCTTTGATTGTTCCTTAAAGTCTAGTCACACAATTTGCTAACGATTTTAAACGAGTGATGTTCATTTGGTAAATATCTGTTCAACTTACATCATATGTATAACACACCACCTGTAAGATCTTAGGACCTTGACTTTGCTTTCCTGAACCCCTATCCTTTCTAGTGATTCATGTGTGTGTGTCTGCTGTGTTATTCTTATCCACACTCTCCACATTTGCAAGTTTGTCCATAAGCTGCCATTGAAGTGTTGCCAAACTGATTGCTTTCCTGGTTTCAGATATGCTTTATTGTTGGAGTTGACTCTTCAAAGGAGGAGATAGTGTGAATCAGGAGCTTTTACTTATTAGAATTTAATAAGGAGTTCCATGATCAACTAAAAGATCCATCTTAACTCTACATATGTTAAACACTGAGAGGGATCAAAAAATTTCTTAGTGCTTAAATGATCTTGAGTTAAGATGAATGTAAGCTTGTACATATATAAAGTAATGTTTGATATTCTTTCCTTAAATTTTCCTTTTGATGTTATAGATTTTTTCAATATATATTTTGATTTATAAGCATGATTGTTACACATCTCATACATACTGGGTTGTTTTTATTTTTATTTTTAAATATTATCTTGGGTTAACTTATGCCATGATTCACGTCAGCGTTAGGCACACACATTAGACATCTTTTGTAATCCCTAGTTATAAAACTACTTAAAGCAAGGCACAAATAACAAATTTATCACTAATATCGCTGCTAGATTTTGTAATACAACACAAGACATAACTGTTTACAGATAACTTAAATTATTGAAAGTACGTTAAATAGAAGAAAGTCGAGGAAACGTACTTGGAAATGAAAATAAGAAAAACTTGACTTACATGAGTGTGTATAACAGGTCCATACCAGTAGCAACAATGACAACAATGGGTAACAAAGTGTGGGGGACAACTCTCCACCCAACCTACCCCTCAGTCAAAGATTGAGAGTTCCCAAGGCACAATCTTCTTACTTCCCTCAGAATCAACTAGATTTGAACTCTACTCCCCTCAACTCCTGCTCATCACTAGTAGGTAACCCTCACAACAAACTCATGCAATCAACTACCCTCATGCAACAATATGATCCCACGCAAAAAAAAAACCCAAGCCCAGAGGTGGAGAATAACTCCTCATGAAGTCCTCCCCCTCCCCTTAAAAGCCCATTTTCCTTATTATCAAAATAAGTTTTATTTGCATGGATGACACTGTCATCCATGCACTAATCCCACTTTAGCTTAATAAATCCCATTTTAATATTAAGTATGCACCTAATTATCAACCTATTTATAATTATTTGTCTATTATTTATCTATTATAGATATACTATTAAGTACCTATAATTATAATTAATTTGCAAGTTGGGGCATTACATACACCCCCTTTCAAGAAACTTCATCTCGCAGTTGCATCATCCCCATTTCTTATCCCCATGCAAGACATGCATAACATCACACAGTAAGCACAACCATCATACAATATGCACCTAAATAACTAGTACTATTGTGTGGGGGCGAGAGTTACTTGTGTGGCCATCGTGGGTAGTTCTCATACCTACACTATCACAAACGTAGTGCCCTATTTAACTACACATCTCATGTGCCTTGGTCTTCCCGGAAATGTGAGGGATTATGTGGTCTTTTACTGCATCAAGGATGATCCTCCTAGCCTTACAGTCCTTCTTGTTGAAGGCTGAAAGTGCTGTAGCATCTGTGCCATCTGGAATGGCAATGGGGTTGGCAGCAATGTTCCTCACCACCTCCACCCATAGCTCATTCTCCTCCAAAATCAACAAGATTCTGGCCTTCCAAGGCACAAAATTTTCTGTCCCATTCAGCCTATCCTCAATCCTCAGACCTGTAGCCATCTGAACACCAACCCAACAGAACGCTGCCCACTAACAGAAGATAAAAAAAAACTGAAGTTTCTGAGATCTGAAAATTTCTGTGTGTCTGCAAACTATCACTGTTTTTTGCCCCCTTGCTCTGATACCATGTAGAATTTTCTGCACTTTACTGTTTGCTGGTTTATGTCAACATTTGTGGTTTTCACTTACAGCCGGTTATGCATTGGCTGTAGGTTACTTATGAAAAATTACTGTAACAATTAAACACACAGTAAAATGCTTCTAACAGGCTGAAAAACACATTTAAACATTCACACCATGAAAATGATAGACTCGGAAATTTTTGGCCAAAATCAAGCCCTGGAAAAACCCCCACAGGGAAAACCAGTTAGAGAGAGAGAGATTTATTATTCTTCAGCAAATGTAATTTCAGTACAATAATTTTTTCCAGCAAAAAATGTACTTATCTTCACCCAGAAAAATACACAGAGGCTGCCTCGATTTCTGTGCCACACTGCTGTCTCGAAATCTGTGCTAATTTCCAGCACCTCGAAAACTGTGCCAACCTCGATTTCTGTGCAGATTTGTGCCTCGAAAACTGTGCCAAACTGGTACAGTCCGTACAACTGTACGGACCTTGATTTTCGTGCCCAAAAAATCTGTACGGTACGGAATCTGTACACCTCGAAAATCGTGTTGTACGGAATACCTCAAAAATCGTGCCCACAATCTGCTGTACAGATGCCTCAGTTTCTGTGCTGAAATATTAAATGCTGCTGCCTTGAAAATCGTGCTGCATTTAATGTCCTCAAGCTGCCTTGAAAGTCGTGCCACCTGAAAACCTACTAAAATGCTCTCTTGAAATTCGTGCTCTTGGTCTCTTGCTCTCTCCAACTCTTTCTCTCCTCTTGAATCTCTCAAAAGTGAGCTCAAATGCCTCCCTCAAGCCTTTTTGTCTAAACCCTAGGGTTGTTCTAATCCAACGGTGGAGATTAGATCTCATCCGATGGTTGAGATTCATTGAGAGTGAAAATACCTTTTATTTAAATCACTTAAATAAATTTCACTCACCCACTTAAGATTTATCAAAAAGTGACTTTAACTTTATAAAGTCTCATTAAGTAGCTTTTAATGTGAGGGTCACTTTTTCCCCCTTCTAAGTGACTTAGGCAAAAGTCACTAGGGGAACACTTCCTTAGGTACAAAACTAACACTCCCTCTTACCGAGGAAGGTGTTCCGCACCACTCCCAACTTATCTCTGAAGAAGACAAACTTCCCCCTCCCCAAAGACTTCGTCAGGACATCTGCAACCTGCTCATCAGTGGATATATACTGTAGCTCAACTGCCCCTCTCTGAACGTAGTCCCGAATGAAGTGGTACCTGATCTCAATGTGTTTTGACCTGTCATGGAAAATCGGATTCTCAGAGAGCTGAATGCAACTCTGATTGTCGCAATAAATCACCGTAGGTCTCAGCTGCTGATCAAATAAATCTACCAATAACTTACGAAGCGACAGTGCTTCGCAAGTCGCCTGACTGGCTGCCATATACTCAGCCTCAGCAGAACTCAATGCAACGGACTTTTGTTTCCTGCTGAACCACGACACTGCTGCCGAGCCCAAGCTGAAACAGCAACCGGAAGTGCTCTTCCGGTCCCTCACACAACCTGCCCAATCTGAATCTGTGAACCCAACCAAGTTGACTCCACTCGAATCCCTGTAGTCCAGACCATAATCCAATGTCTCTGCTAGGTATCTCAAGATGTGCTTTCCGGCAGCCCAATGCACACTCCTAGGCTGCACCATGAACTGGCTAAGTGTGTTGACCGTAAAGCACAAGTCTGGCCTGGTGTTGACCAGATACATCAACGATCCGATGAGCTGACGATATAGTGTGGGATCCACCAACTTACCCTCTGAAGCATGAAGTTGCTTCAAGTTGGTGATCATAGGTGTAGACATAGGCATGCAGTCCTCCATCCGATAACTCTTCAGAATCTCTGCTGCATACTTCCCCTGTCCTAGGAAAATATGTCCAGGCTCCTGCCAAACCTCCATCCCCAAATAGTAATGCATCAGCCCAATATCAATTATCTCATACTCAGCTGCAAGATCTCTCTTGCACTGTGCAATAAGACGCTCATCTCCAGTGATAAATAAGTCATCAACATATAACAGAAGAATGAGTGGATCTCCACCAACCACAATGTAGTATAGGTTGGGATCAACCTCACTCTTCTGAAATCCCATCGAAGTCAAATATGCATCGATCCTGGAGTACCAAGCTCTAGGAGCTTGCTTCAGACCGTACAAGGCTTTCCTAAGCCTGCACACATGAGAATCTCTCCCATGTATCTCGAATCCTTGTGGCTGCTCCAAATACACCTCCTCCTGCAGAAGACCATTGAGAAACGTGGTCTTCACATCCATCTGGTGGATCTTCCAACCCATCTCTGCTGCTATAGATATCACTGCCCTGATAGAGGAATACCGAGCAAATGGAGCAAATGTCTCATCATAGTCAACTCCCTCAACCTGTGAGAACCCCCTAGCCACAAATCGGGCCTTGAATTTCTCCACACTGCCATCTGCAGCATGCTTGACCTTGTAAAGCCACTTGGAAGTCACAACTGACTTCCCCTCAGGTCTCGACACAATCTCCCAAGCATCATTCTTCATGATGGAATGGTACTCTTCCATCATGGCATCTCTTCATACCTGATGCCGAGAAGCCTCCTCAAATGTAGAAGGTGCAGAGTCACGAAGACTTGCAACAAGGGCCATCCCATATCTGTCTGGCTCAACAACTGTCCTGATCGCCTCCTGAGGTCTACCAAATGCTTCTGCTTCCTTCAAGGTGTCCTGAAGCCACTTAGGCTTCTTCTTCCTTGAAGGCTCCTCCCAAACTGGTGTATCCTCATCTGAGGAAGTGCCAGAAGCAGAATGTCTAACACCCCGAGGACCTGTAGCTGATGAACTAGTCCCTGAGGACCCTATAATCTGTGAGCCTGAAACCAGTGATCCTGAACCTGTACCAGTCCCTGAACTTGTCCCTGTACCTGTAATCTGAACCACTGATCCTGTAGAAGCTGTGCCTGTACCCTGTGATCCAGTCACCCCAGAAACCTGCGGACCTGAAACCTGTATCGAAGAAGCCTGTCTCAACTGAGGTGTGGGAGCTGGTGGCTCCCCCTACTCCATCTCTCTCGACTTCCTGAAGGCCCTTTCCTCATCAAACTTCACTTCCTGCCTAACTACAACTCTCCTCTGGCCAGGAATGTAAAGCTGATATGCCTTCGAAGTCTCATCGTAACCCACAAAGATACCTCTCTCTGCAGTGGGCTCGAACTTCGTCCTCTTCTCAGAAGGGACGTGAGAGTAAGTCAAAGAGCCAAATATCCAAAAATGGCTCACCTCAGGCTTCTTGCCTGAATACATCTCCTCTGGAGTCATCCTCCCCAAAGCACGGTGAGGACTCCTGTTCTGCAGATACACTGCAGTGTTGCAAGCCTCTGTCCATAGAAAGAACGACAACCCCTGATCATGAAGCATCGCTCTCGCTGCTCCAACGATCGACCTGTTCTTTCTCTCTGCTACTCCATTCTGCTCAGGAGTGTAGGGAACTGTCAACTGTCGCTGTATACCCTCTTGCCTGCAGAAAGCATTGAACTCCTTGGAGGTATACTCACCCCCATTATCTGATCTCAACATCCTGATCTTCCTCCCCGTCTGCTTCTCCACAAGGGCTTTGAACCCTTGGAAGACACTCAATACAAGTGGGGACTTCTTGTTCCTCAAGAAGTAGATCCAGGTCTTCCTGGAGTAGTCATCAATGAAGCTAATATAGTACTCGTGACCAGTCAAAGATACTGAGGACATAGGACCGCAAATGTCAGAATGAATCAAGTCAAGCACTCCTGCTGCTCTCGTGTCACTGCTAGGAAAAGCAGTCTTGGTGTACTTTCCCAAAGCACACCCTCTGTACACATTACTCTGCTCAGTGTCGAACTCAGGTAAACCTGTGACCATGCTCCTCAACAATTTCAGAGCGGGGTGATGTAAATGGGCCATCCTCCTGTGCCATAACTCACATAGCTCACTGCTGCTGTTGCTGTGTGCTAGAGCATGCTGTGGCTGAAACAATAACTTGTACAGTCGTCCACATCTAACTCCAATATCCATGGGGGTAGATACACCTGTGGTCTTGGGAAACACCTGCACTCTCCCATTTGAGAAACACACCCCAAGACCCCTGTCCTCAATAGTGGAAACTGAAACAAGGTTCTTTTTCAGCCCAGGGACGTACAACACATCCCTCAAGGTCATGGGACTCATGGACTCCTTCTCAAATGTAATGGTCCCCTGACCCACTGCTCTAACAATGGTGTTGTCACCAAGTACCACCTCCACCTCTCTAGCTGTCCGTGATAGCTCGGAGAACAACTCCCGAGTACCTGTCATGTGTCTCGAGGCTCCGCTGTCAATGTACCACGTACCAGTGGTGGATGGACCTGTCTGATGCCCTGTCAACAATGAATGCTCACTCTCCATATCCATGTCTGTGTGGGTGGCTAAGGAGACTCTCTCTCTCTCAATCTGTCCAGCATATAGGGAAAAATCCCTCTGAAACCTGTCACCAAAATCATCAACTTCTGCTGAGGCTGCTGTTTGCTGTCCCTGTCCCTTCTTCTTCTTCTTGCTTGGACACTGTGATGCATAGTGCCCAAACGCCTGACAACAATAGCACTTGATTTTACTCAAGTCCTTCTTTTGTCCACCCTATGGTTGCTGCTGCTGCTGCCCCTTGGCCCCATTCTTCTTGGGACCCTTCTTCTTCTTACCCTTGGCTATCAGTGCCACGTTCTCCTCATCTGCCCCACCACTTGATGAACTGCCCTGTACGAGACCCCTCCTGGTCTCTTCCTGCACAAAGTCATCCCACAGTCTCTCCCAAGACGGTAGGTTCTCTCTACCCACTATGGCTTGCACAAATGCACTCCACGACTTTGAAGCCCCATTCACTGCTGTGCGTACTAGCTCAGTAGGAGATACCACTTCACCATCCGCTGCCAGTTCATCTCGAATTGCAGAAATCCTAGTGAGGTAAGCTGTGACTCCCTCTCCTCCATTCATCTTGATACTCTGGAGTTTCTCTTTGAGAACCATCTTTCTGTTCTCATTGGAACTCTCATACAAGCTGGTCAAGGAACTCCACATCTCATGTGCCTTGGTCTTCTCGGAAATGTGAGGGATTATATGGTCTTTTACTGCATCAAGGATGAACCTCCTAGCCTTACAGTCCTTCTTGTTGAAGGCTGAAAGTGCTGTAGCATCTGTGCCATCTGGAATGGCAATGGGGTTGGTAGCAGTGTTCCTCACCACCTCCACCCATAGCTCATTCTCCTCCAAAATCAACAAGATTCTGGCCTTCCAAGGCACAAAATTTTCTGTCCCATTCAGCCTATCCTCAATCCTCAGACCTGTAGCCATCTGAACACCAACCCAATAGAACGCTGCCCACTAACAGAAGATAAAAAAAAACTGAAGTTTCTGAGATCTGAAAATTTCTGTGTGTCTGCAAACTATCACTGTTTTCTGCCCCCTTGCTCTGATACCATGTAGAATTTTCTGCACTTTACTGTTTGCTGGTTTATGTCAACATTTGTGGTTTTCACTTATAGCCGGTCATGCATTGGCTGTAGGTTACTTATGAAAAATTACTGTAACAATTAAACACACAGTAAAATGCTTCTAACAGGCTGAAAAACGCATTTAAACATTCACACCATGAAAATGATAGACTTGGAAATTTTTGGCCAAAATCAAGCCCTGGAAAAACCTCCACGGGGAAAACCAATTAGAGAGAGAGAGATTTATTATTCTTCAGCAAATGTAATTTCAGTACAATAATTTTTTCCAGCAAAAAATGTACTTATCTTCACCCAGAAAAATACACAGAGGCTGCCTCGATTTCTGTGCCACACTGCTGTCTCGAAATCTGTGCTAATTTCCAGCACCTCGAAAACTGTGCCAACCTCGATTTCTGTGCAGATTTGTGCCTCGAAAACTGTGCCAAACTGGTACAGTCCGTACAACTGTACGGACCTCGATTTCCGTACCAAAAAATCTGTACGGTCCGGAATCCGTACACCTTGAAAATCATGCTGTACGGAATACCTCGAAAATCGTGCCCACAACCTGCTATACGGATGCCTCGGTTTTTGTGCTGAAATATTAAATGCTACTGCCTTGAAAATCGTACTGCATTTAATGTCCTCAAGCTGCCTTGAAAGTCGTGCCACCTGAAAACCTGCTAAAATGCTCTCTTGAAATTCGTGCTCTTGGTCTCTTGCTCTCTCCAACTCTTTCTCTCCTCTTGAATCTCTCAAAAGTGAGCTCAAATGCCTCCCTCAAGCCTTTTTGTCTAAACCCTAGGTTTGTTCTAATCCAACGGTGGAGATTAGATCTCATCCGATGGTTGAGATTCATTGAGAGTGAAAATACCTTTTATTTAAATCACTTAAATAAATTTCACTCACCCACTTAAGATTTATCAAAAAGTGACTTTAACTTTATAAAGTCTCATTAAGTAGCTTTTAATGTGAGGGTCACTTTTTCCCCCTTCTAAGTGACTTAGGCAAAAGTCACTAGGGGAACACTTCCCTAGGTACAAAACTAACAATCTTAACACGGGGTATATACAATGAGTACCAAGATATCACATCGAATATTATGGGAGCCATGGAACTTGGGAGCCACAGAAGTTGTAGCCTTGACCGAGTGCATTTTTCAAGGAAAGCGCCTGAGAGCCATAGAGGAAGACGCCATAGACAGCTTGCTCGGCAAAGCCGGCCTCAGGCCCTTGTAGGACCTCAAGTACGACTCCTTCCCATTTGAGAGGTCGCCATTTTGAAACCCAGGAAGGCTTATCGAAAAATATTGGGAAAGCTTTGAAAATAGTCTGAATGATTAGCTCCTAGATTTCAAGAACTATATTGCTAAGAAGTGTTGCAATAGTCTTCCAAGTCCAAGCCACCTCTAACAACTCTTTGGAAAGTGTACTGAGTTTAGTCAACTCTTCGGACGCTGACTTGGCCTTGAGTCACATTTACGAGTTTGGCTCATGAGTATGACACAATTCGAAATCATGAGTTGAACATTATTTAAATTGACTTGGCCAGCTTGATTCACAATTTTCTGTTGGGAATTCAAGAGATAGGATTTATATGAAGATCCTCTTCCTATGAAAGCATAATGAGTTTGCATCGTCAACTGTCTTTGCACTCTCTTCACTAATTCTAGATATGCTATGGATACAATGCTTCTAAAATGATAAGGATTCGGTCCCTCCTTTTTCTCATATGCACTAAGCATCCAACAAAAGCCTGTTGGTTTTAGTGAAACCGTCTTCATTATGTTAGTAACATGAATATCTTAGACAACTGGTAGTATTCCATACTACCAAGACAAAATACAATTGACCCACATGATCAAACAAAATTTCATGTTACACCATGTAATTCTGTAGCCTAATAATAGTATTAACATCTTGTTTTACCATGAATATCCTATGGGGGATCCACATCTTGTCTGCTATGTACATGGCATTTTACACATTACCCTTGTAAGTTGTGTTCTTCACCTCAATTGTTGTCACCATCAAAACATGTATTTGTGTCTAGACTGAAAAACACTCAATGCTTGAAAACTAAACAAACTTGGAAACAGGGTTTCTCAACAGGTGCAGTTCACCATTCATATAATATCTATCATGCACATAGATGAAAATAAAATGACCTCAATATGAAATGCACAATCTAGCAACTAATTTCGAATTAAAATTACCTTTAGGCAACATGAAGGATCATAGTCATGTCATCGTGATGGGGGTTATTTCATCTCACCCTTTGCTAGTCTCATTCCCAGTATGGGAAAAAGAGTAGTTAACAAAAAGATGGTCTAGGGATTCAGCTTCTTTTAGGCACATCACACACTGAGATGCTCCCATAAAACCTTGTTTACAGATATTCTCTCGTGTGGGGTTTCTTTTCCAGGTTATCAGCCAGAATAAAGCTGATATCTTGGGCCATAGATCAAATTTCCATACAGTTGGTCGGATTGAATCATTCTTTTTCAGCTACTGAACTATTATACAGTATACCATAAATTTATAAATACTTCATAGGCTACCTGCTGATATAAAGAACAAAACCATGAGTTAAATGATACTCTGTAGTGTATCTCCTCATAAGCATTGTTGTCACAAACAACGTTACAACATATGTGGTGGTTCCTATCTGCTGATATTAGGCCTGGGTTTATATAGGCATGACCTAGTTGATATATTTTTTTGATGGATACCTCCCCCAGTCTATGATGTCTTTGTACACATAATAATTTTTGATGGGTACATATGGACTCCCATTACAGGCTTATTGGAAGCTAGAATCTCCCTCTATTTTGACATGATAAGCAAAAACTGTAGCTTGGTTAAAATCGTTTATTCAACTAGGTGGAACCTTCTTTGACCACCACTTATATACCTCTGGCAGTTGATACTCAGATGGAGGCATAATTAAAATTTAAGGCTCCTCTTTTAGGTAATCTTTTTATTTACACATTGTGAGTTACATCCTTTCATGATTGCTTAGAAGAGCCTGTTGTTGCTAGTACTGATTGTAGTGTTTGCTTTAACATTAGATACACGACTCTTCGTCAGCAGGGGCACAACTCATGCATTATGGATTTACTTCCCACAGTGAAAGCATTTCTAATTCCTTCATTTTGTATCACAACTTGATCCATCGGTTGAACTATTGTTGGCTTTGCTTCATATGGATTTATCCATCCCTTCAAATAATTCTTTTGTGTGGTGCCACTTGCAAGTCATCAATATTCTTCATCCTCCTTTCTTCTTCAAGGAGGGTTGTTATCATTATCTCTAATGTCAAGGACGATCGGTCCTCAAGAGTAAAGACTAAATTACCATGGCTTGGTGGCATGCTCTTGAATAGTGTGGTGATAGCATCATTTGCATCAACTTTAGCCCTTATTCTTGCAAGCAGACTTATCAAAAATTTTAGATTGTTGATACGACCTGCCCCACACTCCTCGTTTAGCTTCTTCAAGAAAGATTTATGTTTTCTTTTCGAGCACAAGCATTCAGGGCCTTGCAGGAAAATAACTTCTCTAACATCTTCCATATTTTCTTTGGACGCCGTTCTTCAAATCATGGTAAATCTACATATTGGACCAACTCAATCCAGTGAAAGTTATGGCCTTGCTATCCATAGTTTCTATATTTTCTTTCCAGCAGGATTGATGGGCTTTAGCTCTGTTATTAACTACCTTCCTCAAACCTATTAAAGTTGCATATTCATTTAGCAGGTGTGGAATCCTCCACCTGTCAACTTTTCCACCACAATATTAGGCTGGGTAAGCAGGTGTGGAATCCTCCAGGCAGCGGCACACGACTCATTGCAGTTCTTGTTCTAGCTCTTTGTAACAAACATAAATACAAATAATGTATGTATAATTAATAATTAGCTTAGAATATTATTATACGAAAAGGTGTCTATGTAGAGACACAACCTATTACTAAGGGGCACCTAAATTGCCTATAAAGGCTCAAGCCATTTTATCATTGTAATCATCATTTCTTTATTAAATATTATACATATATTTATATTTACACAGTTTTTGTATATCTTACACTTAAGCTTCCGCAACTTAAGCGTAAGATTGGTATCAGAGCCACTCAATAAAAGTGGATGTGTAGTGGTTATTGGTTCCGAGAATGAATCAATAGTATGCTTAATAGTATCGATCTTTATTTCAATGCAAATAGCACCACTTAAGCCAGGATTGTTATTTTGGAGAGTTTCTGCTTGGTCTCTATCTAATGTAGCTATCAAGCCTTCAACCACTGGCTGTGGACTCGCAAATGTGTTTAATCCACGACCTGAAATAATTGGTGTGTTATATGTGTCCTCTTTTCTTGCAAATGCTAAAGATGTGCTCTTTGGCAAGGGGAGTTGCGATAATGCCATTGATGACAATACAACTTGAGGACTTGTAGTTGGAAGTGTCATTACTTGTGATAGCACAGTAAATGATGGCATTATTTGAGAAAATGCATTATTTGTATTTATGTTTGTTACACTCTTCCTCCAGATAGAGTACTATTTTGAGTTTCCTTCAGTCGGCCTCAGATGGCAGGAGAGATACTTCCAGTGCTTCCAGTGGCCCATGACATTTTCACCACCATTTTCGGATCTCACAGCTCTTGGATCCACTCTCCTTCTTTGGATCAGCTCTCTTTATATCTCTCCTTGTATATATTTTTCTCCGAGACCGGCTCTTCTCTTATAGAACTAGGGTTTGTTTGAGTTCTGCTTTTTATCTTTTAATAGGAGCTACTTTTACGCTCCCACTTTTTGTTGTTCCTTGGTACTACACAGTCCCATTGACCTGCTTTTGTGGTCATTTGTTGGACATTAATAAAATTATCTTATTTTATCATATCTTATCGATCATCTTGGTTGATAATCTTTGCTCGAAGTGCCATGGATACTAATACAAGCTATCCAATAATACTATTCCTACAGGGAAGATGTACTCTCGACTTAGGTGACATGGACACTAGTGATAATGATAACAAAAGGAACCTCCTCTGATACCATGTTAGAGTTCATCATATCAAAACAATTAGAAAAGAGAGTAAAGTATTCTTTCTTTCAAGAATCAAAACTTTGTCTTGTGCTTCTTATTCAAAATCTATGAATCTCATTCTTTGTATTAGACAAACTTATACTACAAAGTAGGTCCATATTTATTGGATATGCCATAATCAGATGGAAAATCATAATGTCCAATTGGAATGAATAGGAAAAATGAAACTAGACTTTACACTAACTATTCTTACTGTTAGTCATGGATTCACTCCCATTATAGATCAAAACATCAACTTTATAGTGTTACATACTTACTATATTGCAGTTACCGACAGTCCTGTGTGTTGGGTGCACAACTGTAAGCATTCTCAATATTGCAGTTACCGACAGTACTGTGTGTTGGATGCAAAACTGTAAGCATTCTCAAACCTATTTTCTATGACCTTAGTTTGAATTTGTCTATTTGCATAAATTAATTGTTCTAGTTGTAAGTTTTGTATTGTTTATTGTGATTGATCATACAGGGAAAGTAGGGACATCTAAAACTTTTGCGTTTCACCTTGTTACCACTGAAACTAGCACCCTTGATCAAGGTCATGGATCCCGGTGCTATGAGGGGTAAGCACGGGAGAAGCTAGTGCCAAATGTCACCACAATCCAGCTTCTCAACACTTTAGGTCAATTCCTGAGACCAAGGGGGAGTCCCTAATGCCGACGAAGGATATATGCAAATCACTCAATACACAACACAAATACCTTTCACAAACAACCTCTTGACTGAGACCAGTGCCTTGTGGGGTCAAAACGATGAAGCATATATATGACATTAGCAGAGGGTAGGAGTTAGAGTACTTTATCATCAATTTCAAGATCAACAACTTCAATATCTTGCTGCTGTTATGAAATTACAGCAGTCAATATTACTTCAAAAATAAATGAAAACCAGCTAAAACTTCATCAACTTACCATATAAGATCTACCTTGGGGGTTAGGGTAAGTAGCATACCTCTAGAGGTAAAAGGGAGCTCTAAATCAGATCTGAAAGTGCTTAACCAGATCTGGTTTAAGCCCTAACCAGCCCTCAAAATAAATGGTGGACCTGCTTAAACTCATCCAATAGATGCTCAACCCTCCAGGGGTCAAACCTAGGTCTTTTCCTTGCTTTTTTCTGGCCTTTCAAACTTGCTGATTTTGCTGCTGTACCTGCTGTACCAGATCTGAAATGTACCAGCACTAGACACAAAACATGTTATGTCTTGCAATCCAACCACAGGAAGGAGATGCGCTCAAAGAGTCACCAAGAAATTTAGGGGGGCGCACGTTCCTAGTGGAGTATATTCCTCGAGAGATGAAGATAACAGCTGAAAATGGACCCTCCACGGGTTGCATCAAATCTGTCTTACTAGTGAAGATGAACTGCTGTCCCAAGTCTGTATCATTAGTAGTTGTACATGGTTGGAAATGATCATAGGAACAGTTTGAATGTGTCTCTTCCAAACCAGGTTGTCCAAAGGCCTCAAAATCAACACTCCCTTCTTTGGATATATCACGAATGGGTTTTTCTAAGTATCTCCAATGATTGTCATCCAAATGCTTATAAAAAATATTGGAGTCCTCATCAAGAGTAACACACCCTTGGCTGCCCCTATCCTCATCACCATGGGGAGGACAAAGAGGAGCGTCATCGTGCACCTCACACACCTCGTCATGAATTTCTTCATGAGCTTCTGCAAGGGCTTCTTTCTCTGAAATTTGACATGTCTTCTTAGGTAGGAGTGCCATAGTATCTATCCTCAATGATCTTTTCACTCTTGCTTTATTCTTTTGAATCAAGATGTGCAATGTCTCTATTAGGAATGCAGGTAATAAAATCTTTAATAACATTCTCAATCTTGTCCTTTTCTTCAGAAGGCCAATCATGGAGAAATTTCTTGAAGAAATCTGCCATTGAAGAGAATTTTTTGCAACCAAAATCCTCAAACCAATCTAGTGCATCATTCTCTAAAGTACATAAAAATACCCTCATCAAATCATCTTCATGAAAAATATTGAAATTGGTCACAATTTTGATGAAGGATGCAATGTGAAGGTCAGCCGATTCACCATACCCATGAAATGCAGGAGTGAAATCAAACACTATATACGGATTATAGCCTTCATTTGGGCATCCAGGGATGCCTGAAATGTCAATCTGAGGGAATGCCTTCTCTATCTAAGCATCATGATCTTTAACTTTGGAATCCATCTGAAAATGAGGTTATAAATATAAAAATGCACTATATTCATACCTCATACCAAATACCAAATGCGTGGAGTTGCCAAGATGAGCTCAAAAGCCTTCAAATTGATGAGTGTGCTCACCTCTACACCCAACAAAATCTTCAAATCTGCGAAGGAACAAGGGCTTCGTCCCCTCATGGAGTTTCCATGTAAGAAGAAAAATCTGCAATAAAACCTCCCACAATTGTTGTAGATGTAGCAAAACTACAAATTCCAGGAAATGGACTTTGTCCCCGGCAATGACGCCAAAAATGTTGCCTCTCAAACTTGCACCCAAGGTGGAGAAAGTCCCAATCCACAAGGTACAATCCCAAGGGAAACTACAAGAGGGGTGCCATTGTCACCTCACATCTACTTCTCTCACTTTAAGCTGGCTCTTCTCCAACTCAAGGGGGATTCCCTAAGGTAGGATTACTAAAGCAAAGGCAGATGAGGAGCAAGGTGAAATGAAGAGGTTTTCCTAGTGTTACTGGACACACTAGCAGGGCTAGTGTCCAATAGGCAAATGCATGGATAGTGTGACCCAATGTCACCCAGCCACACTTCCACAACTTCCTAGGACTGTTGTAACCTCCAAGGGGAGAGCCCTTAGATATTCTGCAAGACACTTAGGCAACCAATCTATATCTTCTACACAATTATATCAATAACCAATGCCTTCGGGGAGTTAAAGATGAAATGGAGAAAGACTTACAACAGAAATAGAAATGTTGTACAATGTTATCAAACACAAGGTAAGCGTGTCACTGTCAGTAGCCAAACACCATTCATACAACAAGTATCATAGTCAAGTGATCATTCATTCATAAGAGCAGTGAATGCAATGCTGCAACAATGGTACGTAAAGATGTCCCGCAGTAACTTTAGCAGTAGTAAGCCACTTATAACAATGATTTACAACAGTAAATTGTAAAGCAATTACCAAGCAGAAATGATGTATTCAAACAGTGATTAATCACATTCAATGTAAACCAAACCAACTTTAACTTGAAGCTTTAACTTCCAGCAATATAGGCAAATCATCAAAGTTTGATATATGTCATTTATGGCATGTAAACAATGTCAAATTCAGTCCTTTGAATAAGCAATAATCAAAAGTATCTCTGTTAACCTCTTTCAGTGTTATGTGTTGTCTTGTTACAGGTTTTAGGGCTGCATAAAAAGGTATGACAGTCAGCTACAGGAGCAGACCTCAGAAAAGAGGTTTACAGGGCTGCAAAATGATAGAAAGGGGGCTGTTACAGCCTTGCAAGGGGCTTCCAAGGGAAGGCGATCCCTGTAGGTGAGGGGCCGAGGGCCTATAGGAGCAGGCCGAGTGGAAAAAGAGGAGGCCGAGGAGTAAAGGGAAGCCCTAGAGGGCTGGGAAAACTTGGCCGAGGAAGGAGGGAGGCCTGTAAGGGGAGGTTGAGGTTGTAAGGCGATACAAAGAGGGCAGGCGAGGGTGAAGAGAGGGCTGTAACAAGGTGGTCGAGGGTGGAATAGTGAAGAAAAAGGAGGGCCGAGGAGGGAAAGGACTAGGCTGAGGGCTACAAGAAGTTAGGAACGGGAGACCGAGCCCTAGGAGAGTAGGCTGAGGGGGTAAACAATTAACAAAGAAGCCCTAGGGTGTTGAAATTACATGACCAAAACATCATTTTCTCATAGTGACATTTAGTCAAACACTTAGCATGTAAACTGGATTTAATGCTCATCTGAGTTATGATTTGCTAAGCTACTAAAAGCAAACAAGCTGATAACTGGAACATAAATACATATACATGCTACTGATAGAATCTAGCTGAAGACACAGACACCCATAAGAACACATAAATTTTAGGGCCAATGCCTAGGGCAAAACCCTCACCTCTGTGAGGTAAAACCCGAAGAATTTTATAGAGAGAGAAGGTACATTTTACAGAGAGATTTCTTGCTTGAGCAAACTGAGAAAATCACTGAGAAAATAAATAGCAATCAAGAGAGAATGTACCAGCAGTACGGCCCCCTTTACTTCAGCAAAAGTTTAGAAAAACGTGCCAGGAACAGCTGCCTCGTTTTTTGTGCATTCAAACAGTAAATGCAGCAACTTTTGTGCAGCTGTACGGCCCCCTTTACTTGATTTCTGTGCCCTCTTCTCTGCCTCGATTTTTGCGCCCTCTGAAATCTCTTCCTTCTCTCCCACGCGTGACTGAAAATTCTCCCCTTGAATGTGTACTACACTTTTCCCAATGCTTCATTAAATAAGTGAAAATTCACTTTGAAACCCTAACTAACTAAACCCTAACCCTAACTCACTTTTGAACGGTCAAGATTAGATTAGATCTAAGGGTCATTATTAAATACTCATTAAATGTCCTTTTTGCTCATTTAATGACATTTATTACATTTCACTTTAAATAATAAAGTCACTTTCACTTTATAATATAAAGTCACTTTTTATAAAATAAAGTTGACTTAGGAAAAACAAGTACAAAAAGGTGTCCTCACCGGACACTACCAAAACGGTGAAGGACCTACTGAGTTACATAAACTAACACTCCCTCTTAACGAGGAAGGTCCTTCAAAAACAAAATCTAAGTCACTGTCCTCTTTCATCTGCGAGAGCTCCCTCTTGCTCCTGAATTTGGATCTGTGACCGGTAGACCACTCTGAATGCTTCGTAAGAATCTGCATCTTCCTCAGCATCCCCCTGCTCAAAAACCTCATACTGACTGAGTCTCCTGCCAGTACTCAATAGAGAACTACTGTTCTCTGGAAACTGAATAATTGGCGCCACTGCAGTTTCCCCTTCTGATCTGGAATCTGAAATCCATCCAGATGTCTAATATACATTAGGTCCTTTTAATGTATATAAACCCTCCTTCTGACAACCAAGCAGAATGGTGCCATCCACATTTCCGACTGGAGTCAGGAACACATGCTCCCTCATGAAGAGTACTCCGAACCCCATGTTCTCCAGAGCTGATACTGAGATTAAACTGATCCTCAGTTCTGGTACATACAAAACCCCATGAAGGACTAGGGTTTCGTCATCAAACAAACTGAATCGGACTGAACCGATTCCCCTTACTGCTCTAACTGAGTCACCCTGCTGAACGAAGTGTCCTGGACCCACCTCTGTCACACTAAAGAACTTACTCAGTGTGTCTGTCATATGTCTTGTCGCTCCACTGTCAATGAGCCATTCATGACTCAGAATCTTTTTGCAGCTTCCAACACTGGATGCTATAGAAACAAGTGCAAAGTCCTCATCAAATGTCTTTGCAAAATCGGCTACAGCAGCCTGAGCTGAAGATTCTGGTACTGAGGCCTTCTTCTTCCTCTTCTCAGTGTTTGGACACTGAGATGCATAATGGCCAAAAGTGTTACAGGCAAAACAACGAACCTTATTGAGGTCCTTCTTCTTCTTCCCCTTTCCAGCAGCAACAAGAGCTACACAATGTTGCACGACTCGGACTCGGCAAAGACTCGGCTGGCATATGACTCGGCGACTCGGGAAAAACTCGGGAAAGACTCGGGAAAGACTCGGCAAGACTCGGCGAAAATTAAAATAACTTAAAATATTGTACATTTTGGGCACAAAAAAGAGTTTAAAAGCATTTCCAATCCATATAAGCTATAAAATTACAATTGATGCAATAAGTCATAACATTGTCTCATAAACTATGAATATACGACATAACACAATCAATTTTTGTATGCAAAAATTTGAATAGGGATCATAAACCATAGTGTTCATAAACCATAAAGTGATCATAAATGATAAACCATAGTGTTCATAAACCATAAATCATAACCATAAGCATAAACCATAAAGTGATCATAAACCATAGTGTTCATAAATCATAAATCATAACCATAAACATAAACCATAAAGTGGTCATAAACCATAGTGTTCATAAACCATAAATCATAACCATAAACATAAACCATACTGATTTAAAAATCAGATTGGTGCAAGTTCAAAATATAGTCTCATAACAGAAATAGAAAACCAAAATAGACAATGTCTCCATGTACTCAAGTCTCATGCCTAACCACGAGCACGCCTACAATAAGTCATCGAGGAGCTAGTGCCAACATCGACAGACTGAAGCAACTGTGAAGCAGGTGTATTTGGAGTTTCCATTTGAGATGGCAGACTAGAGGGATCCTGAGTCTCCTCATCAAGCCAAGCCAAATCATCAGGGAACTCCTCCTCCACAACCCACTCAGACTCTAAATCAATATCATCCAATAAAATTGGATCTAGGTCCTTCGGTTGCATTTGCTTTGTGAGCATTCGAAGGTTGTAGTAGATGAAAACCAACTTTTCCAACCTTTCAAGCTCCAACCTGTTCCTCTTTTTGCTGTGGATGTGCTCAAATACCGACCAATTGCGCTCACATCCTGAAGCGCTGCAGGGTTGACTCAGAACTCTGATGGCGAATTCTTGTAATTGTGGTGCTTCAGAGCCACAATCTATCCACCAATGGGCTGTAAAAGTTAAAAACAACAATGATTACAAGTTTTGCAATGCCAAAATTGAAAAAGAGAACTAACAAATTTACAAGCTAAGTTCTAAGTCTAACAATTTAGTTTTTACAAATTGAATCTTACATGGCATTTTCTTGTCCTTGAGTCGTTGGGTTGAGCTGAATCCAAACATGCCTGCTGCTTCTTTGTACATATCACGTTGCATGTTGATTTTGTCCTGAATTTCTGGATTCGGGAACATCTTCTCAATGCATATCATGACACCTCTCATCACCTCCTGATCTCTTTGAATGCCAGAATCTGGATGATAGAATAAGCTTGGATTGAGATATGCTCCGGCTGCATGCAATGGTGAATGTAGCTGCCTGTCCCACCTGGAATCAATAATTTGCCATATAGGGAGATATTTTGATGAGTTCCCCTTGTAGAAAGTCTTGATGGCCTCTTTGGCCCTATACATGCCCTCATAGATGTATCCCATTGCAGGTTTCTCTCCATCCATGATCCTCAAGACTTTTACAAGTGGCTCAGTGAAGCTGACAATCTCAGTGACTTTCTCCCACAGACCATCTCCTAAGAGAGACAATTTCACAGCAATTGCATCTGGCTTTGTGCTATCTTTCCAAAATATCCATTCTTGGCTACAAACCATCCGTCTCAAAGCTTGGTACTCATTCAGAAGGCTTTGGAGGGAAAGAAAGGTTGTGGCAAACCGTGTGATAGCAGGGCGACTCAGTTCACCCTGTGCGTATCCCCTCATAAGGCTCAACACCCAAGCATGGTTATAAATGAATTTGGTAATTTGTTTGCACTCTTGCACAACTGCTTGCACCCATTCCATCTTCCCAATGTCCTCCAGCATCAAGTCTATGCAATGGGCAGCACATGGAGTCCAAAAAATGGTGGGGTATTTTGCAGAAAGCAACCTTCCAGCTGCCACATAATTTGCAGCATTGTCCGTGACTACCTGGACAACATTTGTTACCCCGACTTCCTCCACAACATCAGACAACAGTGATAAAATTAGATTTGCATCCTTTACATGCGAGGATGCATCAATGGACCTTAGGAACATGGTTCCTTTAGGGCAAGCTATAACAAAATTGATGATTGTTCTTCCCCTTTGATATGTCCACCCATCAGACAAAATTGTGCCACCCTGTAAACTTCCATGAGCTTTTAATGCTCTCCAATTGTTCCTTAACACACTCGAGCTCCTCATCTAGCTCTTTTCCCCTAAGTGCATTATAGGAGGGGGCTTTGTATCCAGGGCCAGCAGCGGTAATGGCATCTACCATGGGCTGATAAAAATAAGACTTTGCATAGTTGAATGAAAGGCTATTATGGTACCAAAACCTCCGCACTGCCATATCTGCCTCTTTCCTCTTCTTTTCATTGAAGCTCTCCAGGGATGGCTGAGATCCTGGAGTTGTGCGAGGAAGGAAGAAAGAAGAAGCTACACTTCTATTTACTGCAGCAGCTGAAGTGGACCCTCCTGTACTTGGACTTGCATTTGGTGGTGCCATGGAAGATCTACCTATCATGGAAGTTTCAAACTTGTATCTTGCCCTCTTTTCATTCTGTTCCCTAATGGCATCCAAAGCAGCTACCATTTCTGCTGTGACTTCATCGGGGCATTTCTCACAAATTGCCACATCTTTGCAAACAATTCTTGCTAGATGATATTTCATCCTGTTTATGCCCCCAGACATTTGAGAGGAGCAGAAGTTGCAAATGACCCTATGGTCTTCATTGGGATTCACCCTGACACAATATTTCCATCCCGGATCAAGAGGCCTTCTAGCCTTAGGTGCCATGGAATCTGGATTGCAAAAAACATTTAAATTTTAATTTGGATTTAATTTTTTTTCACTATTTGCTAAATCATTGAATTTTTTTAGAAACATGTAACAAAAATTAAATACAAATATTTTTTAACTTCAAATATAATCTAAAAATATGTCAAGACTCGAGATTGAAAAATGGTTAAAAATTCACAAGGATAGGGTGCATCTGAGATTCTGGAAGCTATTATTTAAAAGCTATCATTTTTCATTGGATTTGCAAACAAGGACTTCCACACAGTAGTGACTCAAAGTAGCACTGTCTTTATTGATATTTGTTTCTATTTTCCTTTAAAACAAAAGCTCTATTAAAAGAATAATTTCAAACTGGAAATTCATCCCTAAAGCAACAGGTGGAAAACCATTTTAAATTGAAATGTATCTATGTTCTTAAAATATAAAAATGTATTTATATTTTAAAAAAATTCTGAATTAAAATTATATACTTTAAAAAGGACTCAGAAATATTTTAACAAAGATGAACTCAGAAATTGAAATATATTTTAACAAAGATGAACTCAGAAATTTTAGAAAGGAGTTCAGAAATCTGATCCAAGTCTGCTTTCAAACAGTAACCTACCTCAGAAACCAGTGTGTTGATTGTAAATTTGTAAGGGTATTATACTAGCAGGTTTTTTTATCTAACCAGCAATTGGCAGCACATTTCTCTTATAACTTATAAGGTAGCACCTAGATCAGTTTTCGCACAGGCACATTGATGGTGTTGTCATTAAGCAGTGATAAATGTGGGAAAGGGCTGCAGTACTCTTTTTCAGCGAATTTCCTGTAGGACAGAATCGTGTGACAGTCATAAATTACAGCGGTTAAGCACATTGATTCAGTTTAGAAGGGTTTCCTACCACGCTTACAGCTAGATGTACTAGAGAACAGTCTTTATTTGCATATTAGATTGTTGCAGAACCTAATTTAAAAGACCGGCATATGGATACTTAGAAATGGAAACACCTTGGAAAGTAGAAAACAACAGACTTATATGGAGGAAGACCAACATATTTACAGCAAATTGAAGCATTCACTTTGGAGCAATGTGGTTTGGGTACTTTTAATACTGAGATGATTTGAATCAGCATAGAATTGCTTACAGTGGATCATAGAGTAAAACATAGGATATGCAGAAATTGGAAGTGGATCAAAGTTTAAATATATAATTAAATATATTATTATTTACATAATATATATATATATATATATATGTTAAATTAAATATATTATTTATTATTATTGACTTGGTTAAATTTTAGGAAAGAGGAAAGCTATGTAATAAGAAAACTATGGTTAAAGAAAACCAGGTAATAAGAAAATTAAAAATATAAATAAACATACAATTTTAAATAAATAAAAAAATATAAAAAAAATTATAATTCAAAGAAAAATATATAATAAAAATATTATATGATAAATAATAAATATTAAAAACATAAAAAAATAATGAAATTAAACATAAAATTGACTAAACATAATAAGAAAATTGATAAGACAATAAGGAAATTAAAAATATAAATAAACATAAAACTTTAAAGAAATAAAAAAATACAAAAATTAATTAAAATTAAAATAAAAATATTATATGATAAAAACATAAAAAATCTAAATAACTATTACATAATAAAAACATAAAAAAAATTAAATTTAAATAACTATTGAAAACATAAAAAATAAAAATAAAAATTTTAAATTTAAATAACTATAGTTTTAACTTTTTATAAATAAATTATAAAATATAGAAAAACTTTGAAAAAAACTCGTCGTCACATAGATTAGTATAAAATATTTTAGTTTCAACTTCTTAACGTTTTTATATATAAATTTTAAAATATAGAAGAACTTTAAAAATAAAATTAAAATCTATAAAAGTAAAAAAAACAATAACAAGAATCGACAATAAATATAATACTAAATTTTAATTATTAATACTGTATTACAGTATTAATACAGCATTGTATTAATACTGTAATACAGTATTAATACTGTAATACTGTATGTAATACAGCAGCGATTACATACTGTATTACATACAGTATTACAGTATTAATACTGTATTACAGTATTAATACAGTATTAATACAATGCTGTATTAATACAATGCTGTATTAATACTGTAATACAGTATCAATAAATACATTTCATAAAATAAATAAAAAACAATAAAATTACTAACCTGCTGCTGCTCGTGCTCGATGCTCCACTGTTGCACGTCCACTGTTGCACGAGCTGCTCCACGAACTCCTCAACGCCGGAATGTGGAACTCCTTAACGACTCAGACTCCGACCACGGGTCCACGACCTCCTCAACAAATCTCAAACTGCGACTCAGACCACTCCACAAATCTCAAACTGCGACTCAGACCACTCCACAAATCTCAGACAGGAATTGTGGTGAACAGAGTGACTGTCGGGGCTGTTTATAGCCTCCCGCACAGTCTGGTTTCCCTCCAAACAAGCAGAACGCGGGCCCCAGCGAAATCCGGCGCCAAAAAAACTTGCTGTCCGCCCTAGTTTCCGCGGGAAAGCCTACGGCCGAGTCTCCCGAGTGTTGCCGAGTCCGTCCGAGTGCCCGATTTTCAACGAGTCTTGGCGCGTGGCGAGTTTGCCGGCGAGTCTCTCCCGATTACGCGTTTTTGGGGCCCACTCGTCTAGACTCGCGAGTACTCGCGAGTATGTGACGAGTGGTGCTTCACTGGAGCTACATTCTCATCTTCTCCACCCGGAGGGCTCTGAAGAATCCCCTCTCTTGATTCTTCCTGGACGAAATCATCCCATAACCTAGTCCAGTCTGGTAGCTTATCTCTGGCCACCACTCCTTTCACAAAGGTATGCCATTTGGTGGAGAATCCGTTTAGAGCATGCCTAACAAGCTCTTCTAATTCTTCCTCTACTCTCTCACCGGCTGCACACAGCTCATCCCTGACCTGAGTGATCTTGGTGAGGTAAGCAGTCACAGAGTCAGTTTCCATCATCTTGGTGTTTCTGAGCTTCTCTCTCAGGACCATCTTCCGGTTCTGATTCTTGCTCTGATATAGGGTACACAATGAAGACCGCATGTTAAAAGCATATGTCTTCCCGGAAATAAAAGGGATCACATGATCCTTGATAGAGTCAAAGAGTATCCGCTGAGCTTTGATATCTCTCTTTTCAAACGCAGTCTTCTGCACTGCATCTGTAGGAACTGCCACAGTAGCAGAAGCCCCCACGATGTCCCATAATGCCTGCTCTTTGAACAGTATCGTGATCCTTTCTTTCCACGGACTGAAATTACTGGATCCATCCAGCTTGTCCTCAAACCTCAACCCTGCAGCTGCCATGATGCTTGAACTGACTTTCACCTGTTAGACCCTCTCTTCTATGTTCTCTACACACATGTACAATAGTCCTCAGCAAAACCTCTATGCTCTGATACCATGTTGAAATTACATGACCAAAACATCATTTTCTCATAGTGACATTTAGTCAAACACTTAGCATGTAAACTGGATTTAATGCTCATCTGAGTTATGATTTGCTAAGCTACTGAAAGCAAACAAGCTGATAACTGGAACATAAATACATATACATGCTACTGATAGAATCTAGCTGAAGACACAGACACCCATAAGAACACAGAAATTTTAGGGCCAATGCCCAGGGCAAAACCCTCACCTCTGTGAGGTAAAACCCGAAGAATTTTATAGAGAGAGAATGTACATTTTACAGAGAGATTTCTTGCTTGAGCAAACTGAGAAAATCACTGAGAAAATAAATAGCAATCAAGAGAGAATGTACCAGCAGTACGACCCTCTGTACGACCCCCTTTACTTCAGCAAAAGTTTAGAAAAACGTGCCAGGAACAACTGCCTCGTTTTCTGTGCATTCAAACAGTAAATGCAACAACTTCTGTGCAGCTGTACGACTTGCTGTAATAAATACAGTGTATGGCCTGCTGTACTGTACGGCCCCCTTTACTTGATTTCTGTGCCCTCTTCTCTGCCTCGATTTCTGCGCCCTCTGAAATCTCTTCCTTCTCTCCCACGCGTGACTGAAAATTCTCCCCTTGAATGTGTACTACACTTTTCCCAATGCTTCATTAAATAAGTGAAAATTCACTTTGAAACCCTAACTAACTAAACCCTAACCCTAACTCACTTTTGAACGGTCAAGATTAGATTAGATCTAAGGGTCATTATTAAATACTCATTAAATGTCCTTTTTGCTCATTTAATGACATTTATTACATTTCACTTTAAATAATAAAGTCACTTTCACTTTATAATATAAAGTCACTTTTTATAAAATAAAGTTGACTTAGGAAAAACAAGTACAAAAAGGTGTCCTCACCGGACACTACCAAAACGGTGAGGGGCCAAGGGCCTATAGGAGCAGGCCGAGTGGAAAAAGAGGAGGCCGAGGAGTAAAGGGAAGCCCTAGAGGGCTGGGAAAACTTGGCCGAGGAAGGAGGGAGGCCTGTAAGGGGAGGTTGAGGTTGTAAGGCGATACAAAGAGGGTAGGCGAGGGTGGAATAGTGAAGAAAAAGGAGGGCCGAGGAGGGAAAGGACTAGGCTGAGGGCTACAAGAAGTTAGGAATGGGAGACCGAGCCCTAGGAGAGTAGGCTGAGGGGGTAAACAATTAACAAAGAAGCCCTAGGGCTAGCTAGGGTTAGGTCTAGGACTGTTTTTAGGTTTTAGGGTTTTATTATATTTTTTTAGGTTTTTTTTATAATGAAAAACATAAACAAAACTAACCTCAAATAGTAAAATAAGTTGCTAACCTAATTAGACAACCTAAATTATCATGAAATGCAATATATACCCATGCATATGCAAGAAATATTTGGTAAATGATTGATAACTAGGGTTTTTATGGATGAAATCCTTAACCCTAGGCCTAGAGGAGAGGTGACCAACCTCCCTCTTGGAATAGTTTCTCTTTACCTACCAAAATTGAGCTTCCTACAACAACCTCCAGGGTTCATTACAGGAGCCTAATTTAGGACAAAATTGGAGATCCAAGGCCCAACTAGGGAAAACCTCCTCTAGGGAGTGTTTTCCACCATGCAAAGAAGACAAAAGGAAAACAAAAATGCCCTATTAGAAAAGAATGCAGCTCTAAGGCCACCATTCAATCATCAAGAAGCAAGAATTCACCTACCTTCACCAAGCAAGGATAAAAACTAGACTTACTTAAGCTTTGTGTTGTTCCAACAATTCCTAGCATCCAAGCATGAGCAAAACCCTAAAAGTGCATTCAATTTCATCCACAAGGAAAAGAAGAGCCTACTTCAAGAGGTGCTCATCACATCCAAGAGAGCTATCTAGGGTAAAAGAGAAACATAATAGTGTTTTATCCCATGAGTTATGATTTACAAATGAGGTGAAGAGTTGTATTTATAGTGTTCTCAACTCACCTTTACAAAATAACCAGGCCGACAGGCCAAATAAATGTCAATGTAAAAATATAACATGAAATAATATAAAATAATCTAAAGATGGCCAAAAGGCTAGAAATGACTAAAAGTGCTAGAAATGACTAAAACTGAACAAAAGGCTTCATTGGGGAAGGTGGAGTGAGCAAGGGGGGATCGTCATGCCCCATATAACCCCAATAATGCTGAAAATCCGTCAACGTCCCTCCTCTACAAGCCTGTGGGCCTGGTGACCAAGTATGACGTCATTAAGGAAACTGCACCAAGGAGAGAGGGTGCTCTACTGGAAAGGGACCAGGATGGGTGCATAAGGTGACCGGAAGGGAGGGCAAGAGCCTCAGAGCTAGATTACTGTCACTGGTGTAGAAAACATGCAGGGGTTCATGTGACCTAGTGACCCACCCCTAGGAGCCTTGGACATCAACCTCAGGGCTACAAGCCCTAGAATGAGGCAGTCAACAATGCTAGTAATCCATAGTACTCCTAAAGGAAGGACCAAAGGGTTCGGCCATAACCACCTCTTAGAAAGTACTGATAACATCCCATCATGGCCCTGAAGAAAAATACGACCCCTCTCCTTGGGCAAACATTTGAATGTGCGCTGGTACTGGTACCACGTAGCACCTAGCAAAACAATTGTAGCA
This sequence comes from Larix kaempferi, assembly GCA_027924585.1. Lineage (NCBI taxonomy): Eukaryota > Viridiplantae > Streptophyta > Pinopsida > Pinales > Pinaceae > Larix > Larix kaempferi. Next base: position 19,712,497 of record BSBM01000155.1, on the reverse strand, counting down.
TAGAAAGTAAATGAAAAAGAGGTGATGGGAGGATAGAGATAAACCAATCAAGAAGACTAGTGCCAATCCACCAAAGGGGGGCAAATGGAGTCAAAGGAGAATAGTTGAAGAGGGCCTTGTGTCATATTTTACCAAGGGAAGGGGTCGCATGATTGATCAAATCTTGCTTAGTGAATTGCAATAATACTAGATTGTACAATCTTCCTTTCTAGCTTTGACGGTGCACCATATACACAAAAGATTAATATTATGCCATTCAAATTAAGAATGATTGCAAAGATTAATACCCGTATGTGCATAAATGCAGAGGAAAAGAGAATAGAAATGAAATTAAACTCTTTGCCTTCCAATGTGGTAGTAATGCCCTTCTATGGCCTCCAACCCAAAACACAGAAATTTCAATGTAAAATGGCTAGCAATACTTACAACCAAGGTTACTTGGGAGCGGGAGCAGGAGCGGGAAGCGGGAGCGAAAAGCGAAATTTTCAAAAGATTCGGTTTGGGAGCGTTTTTTTATATAATATATATTTTTATATATTTTGATGCATATATCAACAAAACCATGTGCATCCATCAGAATTCAAACCATTATACACAAATATGCAAAGTTTCTCACGTATATAGTAAGTAAGAGTGCATACAACCGAAATAGCATCGAGTGCAATCCATATCTGAACCAAAGTACATCAATACATAGGATAGAAACTAGGGATTCTTCAAAAACTAGTTTTGAGGCCACCAACATCAATCTAAACAATCATCACCACCAACATCAAGGTACATAGAGGGGTTGATGTTTTTGATTAAATGCCAATCTCATACCCTCATACATGATAGAATCTAGTGGCAACCTTGCAATCCTGAAATCCTAAAAACTGTTAAGCCTGTTGAATTTTGAATGGGATAAAAATTTCTACTTTTTGCGTTTGAAGTCTAATGAGGATAGAAAATGAAAGATACGGAGAATATCAACTTTTACTTTAAGAATTTAATATTACCATTTAATGCTACTGATGATTACTAAGGTTAGGGTTTTTTCTATTATAGTAAGTTTTTCCTCCATTATATAGCATTAATATGGGCCTAGGGTTAGTTCCCTCCCACCCATCACTTAACCTTTTGTTTTTTTTTAAAGAAAATTGAAAAAAAAGGATGGAGCGTTTTTTTTGCAAGGAAGCGAGCTTCCTGAAAATGCTCCCATATGGGAGCATTTAGGAAGCACGCTTTCCCAATGCTTCCTGGATGCTTCCTTTGGAAGCAAGCTTCGGGGGAGGGGGTGGAGGGGGGGGGGGGTGCTCCCACGCAACATGTCTTACAACCTTTGAGAGTTCCACATAAGATCAAATGCCACACATTGATAAGAAAGTACTCCGATAGATGTCACAACAACTTCACAAATGATATATTGATTAAGCAGCAAGCTCTAAGGAGAGGAAAATCAATGTTTTAAAAATTGGAATCGGACTTGGACTCGGAATCGGTCGAGGGTCAACTCGAAATCGAAATCGGAATCAGAATCTGTCGAGGGTCAACTCAGAATCGAAATCGGAATTGGTAATGAATCGGTCATAAATCGGCCGATTTGAATTTAATGAATCGGTTTACTCAAAAATACATAAAATATTTAAATTTTAAAGAGAAACAACATTTTCAAGATTTTAGGGTTGTTGTTATGACCCAAACCTACTGTTTGAAGGCCAAAGAGCACCTAGACTTGCTGTTAAGTGCTGCTTTCATCCACAATATTGCCCACCATTTATTTTAAGCCTTTAAGGTGATTTTCATGACTTTTTACTACTGCAAAGGTCACAACAGGCACAAGTTTGCTTCAAAATTGTTGTACAAGGGTTTGAACAACGTCAACCTAAGTTGCATGAAACAGGGAAACGGGGACGAAACGGGGAAACTTCGAAACAGGGGAAACGTGACCCCCAAAATTTTGGAAACGAGGAAACACAATATCTATATATCTATATATATATCTATATATATCTATATATATATATGAGCAAGGACATTTAAGAAAATGAATGTGAAATAGAAATCATCAATCATACATGTCAGCGAATTATTGTCTATATTGGGATCCTATTCATCAATAGCACCCTATGCCTCCCTCCTCTAGGTTCTAGCCGTTGGCTCTAACTTGAATTTCAATGTTGATCCTCCAAGGACATTAGTCAACAGCTCAACATCCTACAATTTTGATGAAACTTCCTAATCCAATCGTTAAAATAAGGTAGAAAAAGCTTCCCATGCTTAATAAGTGATTTTGCATGAGTGAAGAGTACATTTTTATTAAGGTCATAACAGAGGAGTTCAACAATTAACACCACCAACGTCAAGATACATATAGGGATTGATGTGCTTGATTAAATGCCAATTCCATACTCTCATATATGATAGAATCTGGTGGAAACCTTGCAATCCTAAAATCCTGAAAACTATTAAGTCTGCTGAATTCTGAATGGGATCTAAAATTCTACTTTTTGCATATTAAGTCCAATGAGGTTGGAACCACTCTCAAACATGCTGAAACAATTAATGGTAATGTTACAAATTTAAGTAAAAGGATGGAAAATAAAAGATAAGGGGAATGTCACTTTTATAAGGAAAGAATTTAACATTACCATTAATATCACCATGGGGATATTGCGTTGTTTTTTTGACTCCGCGGGAACCCACACAAACTGCTAGTCTAACAGGCCAAATTTTTACATAACTCGGCCGATTGATAGGTTCGGTACCGAACTGGCCGATTCGGTGTCCAAATCGGCCGGTTCAGTACCGAACCGATTTGCAGACCGAGTTGATTCGGTTCCTTATCAAAGCAGTAGATCGGCCGAAACCGGTTTGACCGATTTTTAAAACTATGTTTTCACCATTGTAATAATTCAGGTAGTCTAGCTCTTTCTTAATGAGTAATTCTATGGACTTGATTTCTACTATGTAAAAATTCAGCCTCAGGAGTCAGGACTGAGGATAATCCTTTTTGAATTGGAACTGTGATTGCTGTGCAGCAACATCAGAGTGAATATTCTGATCCCAAGGCGATATACCCAGTGCTTCAGGAACATCTTAATAAAGGAATCACGTGTGACTCTTGTTTGCAAATTCTCTAAGTAATGATTTATCATCTTCCACTTATTTGTAAATTACCCAAACATTTTGTTATTATTTAAGGCTTTAACCATTCATTGTTAACAGAATAATTTTTACCATGTTTTCCTGATTGACAATATCAGAAAGTTACACGGATTCTCTACAAGTAACCTAAGTCCTATCCGAAATCCATCTGTGGGGATACACGGCAGTTTCCTGTTTAAGGAATCCTGTGTGACTCTTGTTTGCAAATTCTCTAAGTAATGATTTATCATCTTCCACTTATTTGTAAATTACCCTAACTTTTTGTTATTGTTTAAGGTTTTAAGCATTCATAGTTAACAGAATACTTTTTACAATGTTTCCCTGATTGACGATATCAGAAAGTTACAAGGCTTCTCTATGAGTAACCTAAGTCCTATTTCTGTGCTATAACGAATATTTACAAAAATATCCATTTGAGTTAGTATAAAGGTTTACAGGTTGCCATAATTTGTCCACAATTTCATAAATGGGTTCGCTTTCGATTTATGATTTATCACTATATTATCTAATTCTAGGCTTGATACAGTAACTCTATGAAACATTTTGTTCAGCAAAAAGTTTTGAAACATCCTTGCTAAGATTCCATTACGCTCTTGTATAGCAAAGAACATTTTCATCTGAGGTCTTTCTATACTCTACCATAATATGGACCTTCATGACTTGTGTTTGGCTTGATCTTTTTCAGTTCCGTGCTTCTGTCTATATTAATCGTCTGCAGTATCTTCTGAAAGGGTTAATTGATATGTACATCAGAATAGCTTTTTTGAATTTTCATTCTTACTTATGTTGTAGCCATTTTCTTATGGTTCTAACTTCTTACATAAGAGGACGTGTCACATTGTAGGGAATGTGATTAAGTTAGAACAGTCCAATGTACCAGCTGGCTATTGGCGCTGTAAAGTTTGCAAATATGATAATCTGGAGACTTTATCTGTATGTGACATATGTGGGGTGATTTATAATGCTTCTTTAGCAGCCTCTCAGACAGATGTTACAAAAGATACAGGTGCATGAAGTATTTTGGCAGTATAAGTCTTTACAGATTCCCTAAACTTAATCATGAAATGTAGACATTGGAATTGAGGTCTTTCAAGGATTAACAACTTTGACATCTATGCAGTGTAGTACTGGGAGCTTTATGTGGGATGTTACATGTGTTTTCAACTTTTCCACTAATACATTATAATCTGAAGTCTGTTTATTTTTGCAGTTGACGAGACATGCAAAGCATCTCAAACATCGGTATTGGCAAAGACTCTTTTTGCAGAAATCCCTTCACAGAAGCCTAAACAAGCCAAAATTTTACAGCAACTAAAAGATGATTTGCAGAGAAGCAAAGCTGATGGTTACAAAGGCATTGTTTGTGCAAACTTCCATGACATTCAGAATTTTTTCGTGGTTCCTAACTCGAAATCCAGAAAGTTTAGCATAGGTCTGTACATTATCCAAGGAAGACACTCTTTAACTTCTTGATGACAAAACGGGGGCATTTCTAGTATGTAATGGTGCATTACATTTGTTTTTAATGTTACTCCTATTCTGCATAGATTTGTAGTTTGTAATTATCTACTTCGATCTCCCATGGTTTCCTTTAGCTTTACATCAAAATTTCTTATGCTCAGTGAAAATTAAATTTCAAATATGTTTATTGGAATTTTGTTGTCTTAAGAAGGTCTGTACATCTATGATTGATTTGTTAGGTTCTCAGAGCTTTTGTGTGGTTATGAACAGAGCCTTTCAAGTTTGACAGTCCTTCACCGGATGATGTGGTTTCAGCGGGAAAGTATGCTGCAGGTAAATTTGTTTTCATTTCTGTTACAGAAAACTTCTCATTGCAGGCTGTTTTCGCCTTGGAAAATTTTCTGAAATGTACCACTACCTGTTTCTGAAATGTGTATAGAAATCCCTAGCAAATGCATCCAGGCATTTTTCAAGAATGGATGCTTCCAGGGGACATTTCTGGGGCATCTCTTGGATGTTTCATTTTCCACTTTTTTTTCCTACCCTCTGAGACCCACCAATAATGTTAATATTGAAGAAACAAAGACCAATACTTCTATATTCTATTTATCCCATCCCTTGTTTCTACCATCTCATTCTTGTTTGCTCATTATCGATTCTTTTTTTTTTGCAAGCAAGTGCCCATGGGGATTTGAACTTGTGACCTTCCATTTACAACTTCTCGTCTCATTTACTCATTACCAATTGCTCTACCCCCAGTGGGCTGCTCATTATCAATTTTTGTATTGAATGTTCAATTCTAAATTAATGCGAGCTTTGTTCCCTTCATTCTCCTTCACTGTTCTAGCCAATCCCATGACATCATGGACTTTCTCTATATATTTTTTTCCTGAGATAAAAGTACATAATCTTTCCATTATAGTAATAAAAAGATCCTACGTGTTTGCAAGCAGAAGAATTTTGGAAGGCTAGAGAGCTCCTGGTAGAAGCCAGGAAAGAAAACAAATATGTTGTTATTGCTGAGTCTAATAATAATAAGATAAGATAATTTTATTATGTCCAACAAATGACCACAGAAGTAGGTCAATGGGACGAAAGATACATCCTTGGCTTTGTAAATGGCTTTCTCATCAGATTGAGGGAGGACAAATTCTATATCCGTTGCTTGCTGGAACTGTAATGGTAATATCTGGTCCTCTCTAGTTACTCACAGGACCATTATCTTTCTTGCCAAGACACGTGAGAGCTACAAGAGAGCACTCTCACCTATTACAGGTTATCACTGCACTTTGATATTTGGGCATGAAACTCAGAGACCTAGCCACTAGGGAAGTTCATGGGTTTGGAGGTGTGGTTTGCCTCATCCATGATCCTTTTCGGACCACGGTGTTAGTTGTGGCTTTTTATGAGCATTCCAGTTATATTCTGCTCTCAGTTTGGCAGGACCCCAACCCCCCTTTTTGAAATGTTTACATTGTTGTCTGCTACATACCCTCTGCATCGATTTTTGTGCTACATTAAGATGAAGACTCCTTCTTTGACCTTTACCAAGAGATCCTCTGACACTGCTCTCTTGGTGATGTCCTTCTGGGAGACTTCAGTGCTCACACCAGGATTTGTGGATACTGATCCATGACTGATCAAAGGATATACTTTGCCTTCATGAGTTGGATCTTGTTATGATTGGTTTACAGAGGGAGTTAGTAGATGCTTTAAGCCCTGCCACGACTCACACCATATGAGAGATACTTTCTCCAGCTTGGAGAATTTCATGGTCTCCTGATTTTCAATGGTCTCTCTTGCTACCCTGATAGTACACCTGTTATTGTGACAGTGGCAATGCTATTGTGGTTGCTAGTGTTTTGGCTAACCAAGTCTTTATCCCTCACTTCTGGAATCTCTGTCATACCCCACTTCCTATTGCTAACCATGCATACATTACATTTACCTTCCTGGACACCTCCTCCCCCTCCCCCTACAATGCAAGCATATGACAACCCGTGCACTACAATCCACTTTGGTGTCAAGTATGCTGATGCTTATGCTTCTCACCTCTCCCAATATTTCCCACACATTTTCCAATTCTCTTTCCTCAATACAACGAGGGCCAAATACAACTTACTATCCATGGTCCTTTGTGAATTTGCTTTAGAATCCTCTCCCTACTCCATAGAGTATCTGTCAAATGAACCGATGGTACAATGAGGAATGCAAGACTATGCAAAGGTATCTCTGTTTTATCCTTGTTCATGATCCTCCTTCCATCCAATTCATGTGGAGAGATTATTGGTGTTTACTTTGGTGTAATATACAAAGCTTTCTTGCTACAAGGAGACACAAACTCCTTTTACCCTCTTGCAGTTCACCCAAAGCCTTCTGGCGCACCCGTATCCCTAGGAAATCCACTTTTCTGTCATATATTGATTACCATTTTTTGTTCTCACATACCCCTTCCATCTATGATGTGATGGACCATCTCTCAGTTCATATTCCTTTTCCACCCACCTCTTGTCACTTATTTACCCCAAGAGACATTATGGGAGCTGCCCGATCTTGAACACCGAAAAAGTAATAGATGACGAAGTTTTGCAAGACAAATTTCTTAAGCATGGTATGGGTTATGTTGCTTACTACATCGCTGATCTCTTTAATCATGTTGTTTGCATTCGTTTTCCCTGGTCATGGTCTCAAGTCTCAACATATCATCAACTTGGTCTTCAAATCAAGGAATATATTTGATCCAAATAATTGTTGGACTATTATGTGTGGGCATACCATCTGGAAAACTCCATGCTATGGTCTTGAACATATGGTTTTCTGAACATTTAGAGAGGAACGAGCTTAGAGCTAAGGGACAAATAGGTTTCAGTAGAGATAATTCAAATATTGACCACATTTTTACTATTTGAGAGATTATTAATGAGGCGAGACAACCCTTGTCTAAAATATTCTGAGCGATTATTAATGAGGTGAGACAACCCTCATCTAAAATCTTTTGCTTCTTGGTGGATTTCAAGAGGTTCTTGTCTTTGTCTCGAGGGAATTATTGTTCTATACTATGTGACATTGGCATCTTTGAGTCTCTCATAGTTGCTATCATGAGACAGTTATAGGTTGGCTTTGCATCCCACATGTTCTTTGACTTCATTAGGAGCACCATCAGAGTTGAATTGGTGTGTCCTTTCTCATTGACCTTATTTACGGTATACATTGATGAGTTAGATGCACACTTTAGGGAGCACATTCGTGAGGAAGATTGGTTACTTTTACACCATGCTCAGATTGCCCTCTTCTTTGTAGACGATGTGATATTTCTGGTCCAATTTCTCGAGGGCATATTAAGGCACAACTTGGTGCCCTTGCTAGTTTTTGTGACCATAGATAGATGGTGGTAAGTCTTAGTAAAACTAAGGTTATGATGTTCAATGCTTCCAAGAGTGCTTTATCATACTTTCACTTATTTAAAGGGAGTGATGTGGAGATTACCATTTTTTATACATATTTGGGGGTTGAATTCATAGACCCTAGGTTCAGTTTGAGGCCCACTTCTCAACACTGACTCAACCAGGGGTATGGTTATTTCCTATGCATTTGGGGCGACAATGCTTCCACATGCATTTTTAGGACATCTCTTCCAATATGCATCTCTTTGACACAATTATCAGCCTTACACTATTGTATGGTGCCAAGATCTGGGGGCCTAGCTTGCTACCACTTGATTGGGCTTGTGTAGAGGAGAATCCAAGTCCTCATGCTGCATCGTATGATCTAATGTAAATGGATAGTCTCACATGCCATTATCTAGGTAGAGTTTGGTGCTCATCCCTTATGCCTTGAGAGCATTTTCAAACTTGTGTTTTTTTCTTCACAAGATTGCACCCATGGTGATTCAGCTATACGTTGGGAGAGATACTCGTATTTGGCCCTTTTTTCTAAGGAGATTGCCTCCATGAGTCCCTCAAGGTGGCATGGGTGTTAGTTGGTGGAGGCCATTTCTTCTCATCAGTCAGTTAGTATGTCTACCAAGTGCCTTACTTCTTTCAACTATTTTTTGGATGCCCCTAGTCACCTCCTACTCCATAAACACGAGATAAATACAATTGTCAAAGAGGACATTTATTGGAAATACATCTAGGTCACTTGGATCTCTTAGCTTTCAAGGTTACTCCGAAAGTGTTTACACCATGCTTGGAGGTGCTTCATGTGAGTTGCATAGTGTATGGACGGACGTTGGTTGTGTTGTGATGGACACACACACGACAGGTGGCTTGCTCAGTGATTGCTAGACCTTGTGAGAATGCGTGTGTGTCATTCTTCCTTGGAGCATTGGAGAGCTAGACAACATGATGACATTCTTCATGATGTGCACATGTAGAGTGGGTGGTTTGCATGGAGGATGACTAGTGTTGGAGGAGGAGCATTGGGCATCCTGGAGTAGGGCGTTGAGCTCTAGATGGCATGGAGAAGCTTGGTTGCTTGCATGGAGGTTTGACTCGAGGACGCTTGGGTGGAGGAATGACAATGTAGGTGGGGTGGACCTGAAGGTACACATGGTTTAGGAGGGAGTGTTGGTTCTTTGGAGGCTTATGGAGGTGGAGCATTGGACCCTTTTGAGGAGCACTCAATCTTGGAGTCTTGCTTGTTGGACACCTTCATCTTGGAGCTTGACATGTGTCATTGTAGAGGGATCACTTCACATGTGGGCCTATCTTCTTGTAGATAGGTTGCTTGTAGTGCGCTAGGTCCACTTTGTATTGTTGTCCTCCTCCCTCGCCTGTCATATAAATAAAGAGAGGAGAGAGTCTTTTCATTACTTCATCTTGTGGATTCATTCATCACACACTTGTATTAGAGATGTGAGGAGTGGAGCATGTTATCACCTATTTTGTACAAATAGCTGAATTTCTTGTGAGCCGCCAATTTATGGAACATGATTCATGTTCGTCATCAGTATTCAGAAGTTCAGAAGTAATTTTCAGGGCAATTTTGCCCCATTTGTAATAACTGCATGTTCATACCCCCATGGGGAAAATGTTAAAAGTTGGTCTAAACGGGATCCTTTTATAAAAAACTCGGCTATCCGTAGGTTTAGCCATTTGGGGGATACTCTAGAGTGTTTTTTCCTTAGGAATTATGCGCTACCCATTAGTGGCGTATAATCCTCGAGTTTTTCACTCAAACCTCCAAAACTGGAGTATTTCCCATGGTGGCCAAAACCTAAGGTGGTTATTAGAGTCTTGTGTCTAGGATTTTTTACATGTTAGCCATCTTGATTGAGTCGTATGAACATGCACTAGGTCCCCTAGGAGTTTCGTTCCATTCCGAGAAGAATAAATTTTCCATAAATTACACCATTTTTTAATGGTTTAGTTAAAAAATTTCAAAAAGTGATAAAAACCTCATCCGGAGGTGGAATTGAGCGTGGGGAGGCTCGTTTTGACGCTCAGAGCGTCCTCTTTACCCTAGTGCCAACTTTTCTAAGGTTTCGGGCGATTACATCACCTCTGGGAGCAGTTTTTCATTATTTTGGCATTTAGTGGCCATAAAATGACAAAAGCACATAAAGACAGAAAATCAAATTAAGTCAAAAGGTCATGTTTTGAACTATGGAAAGGTGTGGAGATATTTCATTAAGGTGTACGACCCACTTAAAAGTAATGAGCACATGTTATATTAAAATTTGAAGCTACAAATGAAAGAGAGATGACGTGAGCCATTTTGGCCGTACAGCTAGCTCTCACGATTTTGTGAAGTGGCAAACGTTGAATGGTTTGGTGGTCATGCATTAAATGAATGGTGGGTGCCTCCCTCATATTGTGGCCACATCACATGGATTGACACCCACGAGCTCGAGTCTATCTCTTCATTCAACGCCAAGCTTCTCCCTCACATGGATTCACGCATACCCTTTAGCTCACGTCAATCTCATGTGGCAGCTTCGTATTGAATGGGTGGATATCACGAGGCAATGATGGAGTTTCCAAGGTTGCGATGGGGGTGCCTTGCCAAGGTGGAGGCCACCTCCCCATCCACATTCAATGAAACTCGGGTTACTTTGTTGGACACCACTCCAAGCTTGGAGTTTGACTGGATTTCGAATTTGTCACTCATGCCATTGGCACCCTTGATTGCCAATTCGAATTTGCCCTTTGAGGTTGTAGTTTTTGTATAAATAGAAGTGCTTTGCACTCTCTTCACATGGAGATTTTGGGCAAGAACACTCTGCCAAAATCGTATTGTAATATTTGTTTAAGTTTGGAATAAAGAAGAGACTTTGGAGGTCCATGCGAGAGCTCTTTGCATTGTGGTTTCATCTTGTATTGGGTGATATTCTCTCACTCTACTTTCTTGTTTCAAATTATTATTCAGTTTATGCCTTGAGAAGACTAACAATCTAGTACAATAGGCATTTGATCTAGTTTGTTTGCTTGAGAGTATTGTTTTGCAGAGATCATCGAAGGTGAAGAGTAGCTTGGGATCAAGCTTGCCTTCATTAGTCAAGAGCTTTTACCATTTAACGTATTGATCTTGCAGGATCTTCAAGTGGCTTCTCATTCCAAGAGAGAAACATAAGCTATCAGGGGCTAGCCTTTCCTCCATCAAACTACAAATTTTAAAACTCTTGGTTACTTGGTTATCTAGTGCTTTCTTCTTCTAGCACTCTTGTTTGCTCTTTTGATCCTCTCCTTGTATTGATTTCTCTTCTCAATCTTTTCCTCTAACTTCTTTTCTTCTCCAAGCTCTTTTCATTTCTTCTTGTGCTCATATCCTCTCTTTCTTTTATGCTCTTTTCTCCTTTTTTCTATCTCTGTTTTGAGCCATTCTTTTAGCTCATTTAGAGGTCTGATTTTTCTTGTTTTTTTGGGTCATTTTCAGCCTTTTAAAGGTCTGATTTTTTGGTCATTTTTAGCCTTTAAAAGGTGTAAAATTTGTGTGCATTTTCAGCCTTTTTTAAGGTCTGATTTTTTGCATTTTTTTGTGCATTTCCAGCCTTTGATAGGGTCTGATTTTTTGCACTTTTTGGTCTATTTCCAGCTTGTTCTTTCTCCTCTATTTGGCCTCTCTTCTTTGCTTTTAATCTTGTCTTGTTTCTTGGTTTCCTACCTTTGTTTTCTACTTTCTCTTCTACCCTATTCTCTTCTTCCATTTTGTTTTTCTTTCCTTCCTCCCATTCTATCCCTTCTTCATCTAGATCTCTAGCTCTCCTTCTCCCTTTCGTCCACCTTGCAAAGATATAAACAAAAAACAAAGAATAAGCTTGTTAGTGTTAGATCTTAGTTCATGCTTTAACATTTACATTTTTCAATAGTTTAGTCTTATTTCAAAGTTCTAAGTTTTGCATTGTTTGTCAAAGTTTCTAGTTTAGATCTCATTTGAAATTGTTTAAAAGTTTGCACTTAGGATTTTGGCATATAGATTAGACCTTAGATTTGCATCTAGTTTCATGTTTTTTTTTTTTATCTTTCATTAACATCTAATGGGTGCCTTGTTGAGGATTGGCTAAGCTTGTGTAGGTTTCTTTGAAAGAGAAGAAGTACTTGTGAAGACAAGACTTAAAGAAGATCAAAATTATAACCAAGGAGAAGACTTGAACCAATAAGAGAATATAAAACCACTCTCCTTTTGTATTAGCCATCAAGGGCTTTCAAGTTTTGTTTCAATAGTTGTTTTACTTCTCTCAAAAAGACCTTTCAAGGATTTTATTTCCAAAGGCATTTGTAAATCGATTAATAAAAAGGCTAGGTGGGCTAAGGCCTCCCACACATTGTTTCTCCTTCCCCATTTGGGGAAGTTTGTTTCATGCATGCTTTAGTTAGTTTTACTTCAAGTTTTCTAGATTAAAGTTCATTTTTTGTACTTAGATTAGCTCTCTTCCAAGTCTTGACTTGAGATAGCAACCTTGGTATTTCATCCCAAGGGCCTCATTGTTTTGTGGCAGCTCCTCTTTTCCCGTTGGCATCCTTGCGGACATCCAACTAACTGGAAGGTTTTCAGGACTAGCGGTTCTAGTGATCACCTTGTTCGGAGGTTGATCCCAGCTTGTTGTTTATTTCTTAGTTAGTTGTTAATTTTGGCCTTAGAAATCGTACACTTGTTATTATCTTTCATTACTTGTTTAAATTCAGAAAGTGTGCTTTTTCTTTACGCAAGTTGCTTCTATTCTAATAAAGAACAAAGCCTCTTGAACTTGCCATAATCCAAGTCAAGAGCACTCCCTATCGGAGAGCATATTAAGTTTGCATTTTCCCTGCATTAGGCATATAGATTAAATAAGTCTCTTGAACCTTGTCATAAGACAAAGTCAAGAGCACTCTCTATCGGAGAGCTGAACTGTGTGCTTCAATAATCCTAAAACATTTCAACTCACACCCCTATTAATAATTTACCTTGGTTGCTATCTGACACCGGTATGCTCTGCCAACCTGAAAAGGTTGGGCTAGTACTCAGAAAGGTGTCAGATCTGATAAAATTCTATAACATAATAAAATTTTCACCCCACAACCAACGAACCGGCGTTGCTTTCGATAAATACTTAAAGTGTTATTCTGGGAGGTGGAGTCGGAGTGCCGTTGTTTAGACTTCGAAGGTGGTTTAAACATTGGACACTTACCCTCTTGATAATTGGATGGTCCGTCAGATCACCGTGAATAATCACTAAAAGTATACCATTCCGGTCTTCTGCTTACCTTGTCCTTAGCCTAATAATCAAGACCACTAAAATTCTTAATTTCCCAAGATAAATTGCAAAACGATCTCAAGAACATATCTTTCGAACTCTTGTATCAAGCAACCCAAGCACTCAGGCAAATTTTTGACTCCATAAGGCACTGGTCCTTGACATCATATTTTAATTTGCTTACTATCTATCTGGAGTACTTGTGTTAATTTTCCATATGTGAGCGACTTGTACTTAAATTTCTTCAAGTGGTTGTGCATCAAGTTATCTTGTATCTTGCATTAGCAACGTGGATTGCTCGTTTATCTTGTGTTCATTTTTCGAATTATAAAGTTGTGCTCTTTTCATTATTCAAAAAACTCCTAAACAACACCCATCCGCATCACCATATATCTTAAAACATTAAAACACATTGAGCCATAGTAAACTCTTTGTAGGGACTGCCTCCCTTGGCTTTGTTAGGAGTTAGCCTAAATGGAGGAGCTGGGATTCATGTGACAGTACCTGGCTCATTGCTTGCCCCTAAGGCCACACCTTCCTCACTTGTAGTGAGGGAACAACTTTCGAAAGATTTCTGCTGCTGGTGTGCATCTCGGCGGACAATAGAGCACACTAATTTCTCTCTCTTGTGCTCTTCATTGTATTATTTCTTTCTCTTGGAGTGCTTGGGTTCTTGGAGAAATTCAAGGAAAATTCTAGGGTTAGGGTTTCACCCTATGGAGTCAAAGAGGCTAGGATTTGTGATAAACCATAGGGGGTAAAAGAAAAATTGTTTCTTATAGCTCTTGTGATAATAAAAGACTATGGTTTTAGAAACCTTAGTGCTACTTGTTATGCTTGTTGAAGAGGAGTGAAGTGGACAGTTCTTGTTCATGTAAGAAATATCCATAATAGATAGGATAGATAACAAAAATCCATATAGGATAAAATATAATTGAATAAATTGATAATGAGATTATATGAGATGATTACAATACAATGAGTGCCATATATATAACACTCCTTGTTACGATGGTACTAGCACCAGTGTACCTGTAGAGGTGCCCTAGGGAGTGGGTGTCTTTTTTCTGACCAGGAGGGGTGTTTAGCCAGCTCATTTTGAGGTAGGGGCATGGCTAGACCCTTTGGCTTCTCTTCTGGAAGTACTATGGCTTAATGGCATCGCTGACTGCCTCATGAAAGGGTTTGAAACCCTGAGGTTGGTGTCTGGGTCTTCCAGGGGTGGGTCACTGGGTCACATGCCCCCCGCCTTGTTTCAACAATCCAGCGGCAGTTGTTTTAGAGATGAGACTCACTCTTATCTTCCGGAACACATCCAATACCCTCCTGGTCCTCCAGTTCAGTAGCGCCCTCCCTCTGGGCCCCTCCTTCAGAGGATGACGTCATCCTTCTAGCAGACTGTTTGCTTGCTAAAAAGGGGGTGGCGTTGAGGGTTTTCATCACTGTTGGGGTTAGTTGGGGCATGACGACCCCCCCTGTACAGTCTGGCCTTTCGTTTCGTCAAATCTGGCCTTGTTTAGCATATTTTAGTACCTAGGGGGTAAAATACCCCAGGTAGCCTACAATAGGCCATCTTTAGATTATTTTAGATTATTTTTGTTATATTTTTAAGTTGACATCTTTAAATATTAAATTGACCTTATTTTGTGTAAAGTGAGTGTGAGATCATATAAATAAGATCTCCTCACTTCATTTTTAGACATCAACTTTTGGGGGATAAGATCATTATGTCTGCTATTTTCCCTAACTAGGGCTCTTTGAAGGAAGGTTCTCCTTGATGAAGATTATTTTGCAAGCTTGAAGTATTTCTTGGAAGTCTTTCTTTTGTTCATGCCATTGCCAAGGTGAAGCTAGAGTTAACACATGCACTTGGAGGTATCTATACTTTTTGTTTGATGTCTCTCTGTCAAATGTATGAAATTGATGCTTGTTAGGGTTGGATGGAAGCCATTGTTGCTTCATTTTCTCTTGATTTGCATGTCATTTTCGTCATTGATCACCATTGCGATCAAGCTTGAGCTTTAGGTCTTCAAGTCTTGCTAAGCTAGGCTTCCTCCACGAATCTTAAGAATTGTTGAGGTCGATCCCTAGTTTGCTAAACTTGCCAAGTACCATCTCAAGGAGAGTTGCTCCTCTCATTGATGCCATAGGTTTGGTGATTAGTGGCATTTTGGGAAAACCCTAGTTGTTCAATTACTTCATAAAACCCTAATTTCTGAAGTTGTACATTTGTGAATATTATTTGTTAACCTAGTTTCTATGTTAATTAGTCATACACTTTTTATTTTTCTGAGTTAGTCTATTTCATTAAAATTAATTATCAATTTTCTAAAGTAAAGGTTATGTTACTTTAGTTTTACCTTTTTTAATTCTGAAGTTAGTTTTAATATTAAAAACCTAAACTAAACCCCAATGCCCTCCTCGACCCTACTGCCCGTGGCTCCTCCAGCTGTACCCACAGCCCGAGTTTCCACCTGCTGCATACCTTCAAGCTCCCCGAGCCTCTTTTCTCCTCGTAAGACCGACAACTCTCTTCCCTCGATCCGTCTACTTTCTCGACCTCCCTACGTGATCCCTAACTCTCTCTTCCATCGAGCCCTTGCGGCCCTCCTTACGGCTGCCATATATCCACAGCCCCCCCCCTTGGTCCTCTTCCTTTTTTTTTCGGGGGCCTCTCTTTTATCCTACCCTCCGCGGCTTCTTCTGCTGCCTGCACCCTTATCCACGCTGCCATCCCTACCATTCGCCGGTCCATCCCTACCAAGCCCGTGCTCCATCCTCATTTCCCTTTCTCCTTTTCGATACCCCTTCACCATCAACGAACCTGCTTCACTCTATCCACCGTCCAAGTCATCCTTTCATGTATGCACAGGTCTGCAATTAAAAATTGCAGACCATATGCATTTTATCCTTGCCCTATTACCTGCACACATAACACATAAGACAAATTCAGTTTAAAATTAGTACGATAACATTTTAATTTTAATCAAACAACTTTGCCATCATTTATTTCCTTTTAAAGTCTTCATTATATATATAACTCAGAAAATTTTCTATAAGTCTGAGGTGTATCTCTGTTATAAATCAAGATCTGGAAATTCCCTCTTTGGATGACATCTGGACATCGGTACTCTTTTGCACCTTACTTTTATTAAATTAGACATGAATGATTGTTAGCTTTTGGATAATATTGATTTAAATACAATAGGTGGTCTTTTGATGAAGCCAGTTATTGAAAGCCCAATACGATTGCTATATCTGTTTGAATGGTTAATAAATCGATTATATTGCTGGTTTGCCCATTAATTAAATGCATAGAAACTTACACTATTTTGGTCCTGTACTAAAGTGGTATTTGCAATTGAAATTTACATCTGCTATACTGAATTCTGTGCTTTTATGCACTATATATTTCAACACAGATCTGAAGTTTGTAGTTCTCTTAACAATAAATGCTGATTAATTGCAAAAGAACTATCTTCTGAGTGATTAGTGACACTTGTTGCTTGAACTTGTTTGTGCCATTTATTTGCATATACCTAATTAATAAAACAAGACTGATATCTCATTGTTGTATTGATCATAAGTCTCGTTCTCTAATTGATTACATTTTAATGGATTTAGTTATTGGTTGTGATTCGTCATAAGCTTATACTCGATAAATTGAATAACATTGAAAACTACCATTTAGGACATCTTTGGGTTAGTTTATTGGCAATATAGTCTTTTGATCCAATATTGATTGTTATATTACACGTGTACACGTTTTAGCATTTCATTAAATGAAACTGAGCGTCATTGGTTAAAGCACGATCCATTCGACTCCATTAGGCACTGGTCTAACTACAAAATTGCATAGAATATAGCTTGTTGGTTGCTCTAGTGTCTTAACAGGGTTCCTTAAGGATACTTCTCCTTGGAGGTTTCGACTTCCGAATAAGTTAGAACAGTGACCGAGGTGACATTGGGTCACTGTCCTTAATTTTGCTTACTGGGAATTAGCCCTGCTAATTTGCCCGGTAACACTCCTAAAGGCACCTTTAGTGACTGTTCACGAAGGGTTGTGACCCTTAGTTAAAATATTTATTTATTATTATTTATTGTTATTATTATAATGCTTTATGTATGTTACATTGCCTCCCCTTAAAAATGCTTTGTCCTCAAAGCATAATTATTGAAAGACTTAACTCTGGTTCTAGCTCGTAACGTCTTGTCATGATCTTCTATGCTTGTAGCTACGACACTTGACGAAACGAGACGATATGATTTATGAAGCATCAACCAAAATTGTTTTATTGTTCTTGGATGAGGCTACCCAAATTGGATATTCTGTGGCACTAGGAACTCATGGTTTCCTTGGAGAAAACCTGATGTACTTTGATTCCCAAGATCACTTTTACCTTGGCACCCAATTGTTTTCGTATTTAGATTCTTCGGAATATAGACCATTTGTTTTTGTTTAGAACGATATGCATGTATATTGGTTGAAGTAGTGACTTTTTTGCTTAGGATGTCGATATAATGTCTCAGTCTCTTGTGTTTTGTTTTTGGAACCTTCACTTTTTGATACTTCTATAGGTTTATGCCCTGAAAAGTTTTCAATATAAGAGTCCTTTTGATTTGGATTTCAATTGGATCTATATTGGTTCCTTTCTCTAGTGTCTTGACTTCCACATCTAATGATTCATTTATTTTAACTACATGAGCCATTGTTTCCCTATCGACCAATGATCCCTTGTAGACAAGGTGATCTAGCTTCTCTTGCAATGACTTCTTGTCATGCTTCAACTTTTTAATTTGTTTAAATAGATCTTGTTTATGTCTTCTTAAGTGCAAAATTTCTTCATTATCTTCTACCCCGTCAACTTTATTTTTTAATTATATCGATTCACTATTTTTTCATCACTTAATTTTTTAATTTGTTCAAGTAATCTTTGATTAAGATTCCTAAGGTGAGAAATTTCATCATCATTGCCTTCATTATGATCTTGATTCTTTGGTTTTTTTCTTAATGTTTTTATTTGTTCAATCAATCTTTGGTTAAGGTTCTTCAAACAAGAATTTTCTTTTTCTGATAAGCTCTTGTTTAATATCTCTTGGAGATCTTGATTCTCCTGTTCTAACCTCTGATTTCACTGCTTTGTATCTTTTGACTTATTGATTTTCGCAAGTAGTTTTTGATTATGATCTCTAGGCGAGAAGTTTCCTCATCTTTTTCTAATAATTCATCACCAAATATATTTTTGAGATCTTCATATTTTCGTTGATATTTAGCTAGTTCATCGTCTAGTATTTTCTTGTTTTGTTGATGGTTTGCTAATTCATCCTTTACTTTTTTTATTTGCGACTGCATTTGCATGCCATTTTGATATTTTGTTAGGGCAAAAGTCTTGTAACAATATGGGAAAATGCCATTTCATTTTCCAAAAACCTCCAATAAATGATTTCCCTTGCACAAAAAGGGCATTTCTCCCGAGGGATAATTATTTGTAGATGTCATACTTCACTGTTTGTATTCTTTGATGTACTTCTTTGATAATAAGTAAATGCACAATTTAAAAAAAAACACTTCTTTGATGATAATATGAATATAAATATATATTCTAAAACACCTTTTATATTAATACCCATCTTGACAATATTGTTTCCTTTTTATTTTATCCTTGTATACTTTATAAAAATATAACTTATAATAACTTTTCTCCCTTCAACTCTAAAAAGATAGGCTTTAGTCATACGCCCCTGATCTTGGAATTTATGTATTACATTTGTCCTTAACCTCCACCAATATGTATATTTTTATTTGCTTGCCAACCTTCCACGAATTATCATAAAAATTACTTTTCTGCCAATATTTTTGATAATATGGATTTAACACCGTTCAGTTATGGAGAGTTGCAGCTATATATACTTTTTAGACCATCACGGCCATAAGTCTCCTATGATAGCTCATGGTAGATCTCCCCTTGTCAGTGTTGGTCCTCGACATAGTGTTTCTAGTGGTGATGAGGAGTTCAAATGGCGACGTTCCAACCACTGGTTGTTGTCTCCTCGTACCCCAATTTAGTCGGATGATAGAACTGCTCGAATATTTCTTAATCCTTAAGTTGCACTGAAATGGATATGGGAACATATATGGATATAGGGAGGGAAATAGATACAACAAATTTTCAAAAAAGTGAGATATGATACGGTGGGGAAACGACAACACACACACACATATATATATATTCAAAAATGCCATGAGACAGACATAATTCAAATTACCATTCATCAATTAGATTTAGAGGTAGTCATGTCATTTATAACAATTGAAATTAACAAACTCAAATATTGTCATAAACAATATTCTTATATCTTGACTCCTGAGTGCCATAAATGAGCCAACTCTAGTCAAGCATTCAATTAAGAAAATATCAACTACTTTTAAACATTGATTTCAAACCCTAAAATTACTCGAAGGCTGAATTCAAGTGTTAGTATTTCTAATAAAAGAATACACCAATTACACTTGTACAAGAACTGTTGGAATTTGGGATTAAACACAATTTTGGAGGTAAGTTAGTGACTTGATTGAGGTGTATTTGGGTTGGTCCATTGGCTAACTAGACAATCAACTAGGTGAGTGAGGGTTGCTTGACTAATTGGATGGTGCATAAGGGCCTAAATTCACAGGGTTGTCTAAATTTTTGGGATCAACTTGGATGATCAAAGTTGACTTTATTGGCCATGCTTTAAGGGGATTGGTTAGGCACTTGAGTATAAATAAGTGAGCTGGTGTTGAACAATATGATAAAATGTGCGATGACATGCAATATTGCACTCTATGCTATCACACTAACTCTAGACACCTGTGCATTCCCTTGGATATGCTGTTTACTTTTGATGGCTTATATTGATAAAAATGCTTGAAATAAGATTAAACTATCACATGTATACCATATGGAGAATTTGCCTATTGGAAGATTATTGAAAATACGTGTTGGTTCATTATTTTTATTAAGCAACGTTTTTCTTTACTTTTATTTTGTTAATGATTATTTCTCTGTCCGATAGCAATTGTAATGTTTCAAGGTGGCATTTTTATTTTTATCGTACAATAGGACAAAAGTTTCCTTCGACTGGTGGTTATCTTAACCCAGTTGTATGCCCACGATTTTGACATCAATGATTTCATGGCAACTTTCTGCTATGCTTTATTCTAGATTTGCTTGTTGTATGGTATTGTTATAATGTTGATAATTTCTTGTGTAGTAGGAGTGAAAATCAGATACCCAATGAAACTCTCCTTTAAATTTGCAGTGGAGTGAACGTAATTGATTTTTAAAATGACCAAGGGTCATTTTGTAGTCAAAGACCAGATCATAGGAACTTTTGAGAAAACTTTGGTTGGCCAAAGGCTAGATCGAAATGAAGTTCTAATACCAATGAAGTGAACAACTCCTGTTCATATAAGAAATATCCATAATAGATAGGATAGATAACAAAAATCCATATCGGATAAAATATAATTGAATAAATGAATAATGGGATGATATGAGATGATTACAATACAATGAGAGTGCCATATATATATAACTCCTAAAGACAATTTTGGTGACTGTTCATGAAGGTTTGCGACACTTAGTTAAAATATTTATTTATTATTATTTATTGTTATTTATTAATTGTTATTATTTATTATTATTATTATCAGTGTTACAAATATCGACCGAAAAATCGGCGAATCGCGAAAAATCGGCCAAAAAATCGGGCCGATTTTTCGCCGATTTATCCTGATTTTTCCTGATTTTTTGACAGGCCAAGTTTTGGCCGAGTTTTGACTGATTTTTAGCCGATTTTTTGCCGATTTATCCTGATTTTTCCCGATTTTTTGACAGGGCGTGTTAGTGGCCGAAAAAGTTTGTATTTTTGTATTTTTTAAGTTTGTTGATTTATTGCCGATTTTTGCCGATGTGTTGCCGAGATATCCCGAAACGATGTTTCCTGGACCCTGCCGATTTTTTCGCCGCGTCGATATTTGTAACATTGATTATTATAATACTTTCTGTATGTTACAAGGAGAGGAGATGCATTGTACACTTGTTGGATGCAAGTGTAGGATTCGAGGAGGTCCTTTGATGAAAAGAAAACAACTTTGGTTAGGAGTGATTCCTAGTTAGGAGTTGGTGGCTAGGGTTTTCATGGTTTTCAACCAAGCATAGAAACAATGGACACAAAGTTTTATCCTGGGAAACCCAACAGGGAGAAAACCCAACAACCTTCGTATATAGATAAATAGTTCAGAGATCATTGTACATCCAGATATCAATAAAAGAGAGAGAAAGAGAAACTTCTCCAAGTGTAGAAACCCCCAAAAGTCTTCACCTAGCTGCAGTAGCGAACGTCTTCCTCTCATTGAGTGAACTTGCTTGTGTTAAGTGAGTGACCAAATGAGAGGTGCGACCTCTATTTATACTAGTCACAAAGTGACTTTTTCCTCAACTGGGCCGACTTCTCTAACTGTCTAGGATGACTTGTCTTGGGAAAATACAAAATTACATTTATTATTTATTTCCTTTGGGTAATTCTCATCCAAGGTTTACATTGATTCTTTCATGATCTTTTACATGATCTAATTACATTAATAATTGCTTTCGAAGGAGGTACAATAATAATCTAATAAAGTACAATGAAATACAATAAGAATAACTTCCGAAGTTACATTATTTCCAATACTCCCTCTTAACAAGGAAGGTATTCTTCAGACACGATCATCATCAGCATCATTGTACACGATCATCTAGATCTCAACTGTACATCACATCTGTCTTGGACATCTCTATACACACGGAAGGTCTTCAACATAGTCTCAGTCTAAGTCACCTGGTTCGAATTCGTGTTCGAGTTCGACGACTTTGAAGTTCGTAAAAAAATTGACAATGAAAATTTGTGATAAAATTCGGCATTAAATTCAACACTATAAAATTTTAAAAATATATATATACATGAAATTAATACTTACTGGAAAAGAGAGATTAATCCCAAATACCTCTTTTTATATCTCTTTTAATATATATATATATATATATATAAAATTTAAACTATAAATTATAAATTTCATATAGTGAGGTTACTATAAACAAAAGGTATTAAACTACAATTTAAAAAAAAAATACACTTATCGGATAACCCTTCAAATAAAAGTAACAACACTCTTAGTACTTGCATGGATGGATGGGCACGAGTATCACCCTTCGAGACGGGCGAGAAAGGATCCCAACCCCCCTTAGTGCTTGCATGGATGGACGGGCATCACTGTTCGAGACGGGCGGGAAAGGATCCCAACCCTTAGTGCTTGCATGGATGGACGGGCATCACCATTCGATGGCAAGGAGGTTTTGAGCGACGAGTTCAATGGCAAGGAGGTTTTGAGCGACGAGTTCAATGGCATGTCGGCAAACCCTGCTGCACAATGCAGACGGCGTCGAGTGAAGAACAAGGTCGATGGCATCACCATTGATGGCAAGCTTTGCTGCAGATGGCGTCGGGAGAAGCAGAGTCGCGCATGGGTGAATTAGGGACAGCAGGGTGGCCGCAGGCTAGGCGATTGCGAGGGTGTGGGCGAATTTCCATCAAATCCGGCGAGAACTTAAACTATTAAATTCGCTGTTGGATAAAATGCGGCGAATTTCGATTTTCAAGCATAAAATCCGGCGAATGGGGTGGCTAGGGCTAGGACTCTTATCCTTTTGAAAGGAGTTGGCCACAACCTAGAGTTCTTCCTTGAACATTGGTTTGTATAAAACTATATTCTCCTCGTTTTCTGCTAATCTCAGAAAAAAGAAACAACTTTTAGAATCTCACCTATGTTAGCTCGATTTGGTTCCTTGAATGTATCGGAGAAATGTTGTTCCCCAAGTGTGGATAGGCCTTGAAACCCTTTCACCTTATTTCCATCCGACTTAGACAACTCCCAGATAGTATTATTGCTTTTAATGAACCTGACAAACTTCTGAAAATATTTTGTTTTTTGATCTCCGGTCAAGAGCGACAAGGCTTGGATTTTAATCCTCCAATCATTCTCTCTTCATCTAGTAGTAACTTATTCCTTTTTTGCTCCAACAAAGTGATATGATCCTGCATCTCTTGACTAAGTGTGTCAGTGCCAATTGTTGAATATGAGGTCTCCATCTCATCCTCTATCTCCCTGATTAAGCCATCCCTTTTCGTAAACCGTTATTTGGCCCAAGGTGAGAATTTCTCCTTAATCAACCTCAACGAGGAGGCAAATTCGTAACAAACATCAACCTTCGTAGCCACCTTGCATATTTCCAGTTTGACTTTACTAGTTCTTGAAGATCATCCTTAGCAGCCTAGTAAGGATTATATTTAAAAGGAGTACCAGGTTTCTTGGCAGCACCGCCAAGTTCCAAATAGATAGGGAAGTGATATGAATAGTAGACATTACCAACCCATGTACGATATCGTTCCACCTGTTGCAAAATAACATTGTTAGCAAGAAAACTATCTAATCTCTTAGTCATGCCATTAGTTCCGGCTCTATTGTTGCTTCAGGTTGGTTGAAGTTGTATTGGTTCAACATCAACCCAACCTGCAACTGCAAATCTATCAGTGAAATATTGTCCCAAACTATCTTCCCAGTCCGAAGTGCCCCAAATCTCTTCCTAGTTTAAAGTCAAATTAAGATCTCCACCTAAAATAATGTTATCCACCTTAAAGCAGTTCGGTGTCAGTAAGTGATCCCATAATAATTGCTTACCATCATATGGACCGTAAATATTGAGCAGTGTCAAGGGGATATACAGACTCTTGCTATGGACCACTGTGTAGAGTCCATAACATATTGCAAAACAATTAACCATTGTAAGACTATCATTAAACCAAGTAATTACACCACCAAAGAACCTAGTCGCATCCAATACATAGAATTCCCAACCACTAACCAATTTTTTAAGTTAAAAAATTAGAGGTTCTCCCCTCCCCATCGTTTCCTGAATCATGATAATGTCGGTTCTTTCCAACTCAACAAATCTCTTCAGGGAATTTTTTTTTGCTTGTCTCCCTAGGCCATGCATATTGACTGACATTATCTTCATGGGGGAACCACCTTAGGGGTTGATCTTGCTTTAAGGACCCAGACATAAGTTGTTGCCTCCCCTGGTGAACTTCCCTGACCGCTTTTTCTTGTGCATGTTTAAATGCCGATTTTCTACCATCTTTATTGGAAGGAGGCTCCTTTGATTGGTGGAATCCCAACCCCCTAGAGACCCCCACCTCCTGAGAAGTTTTCCTAGGTCTCAAATGGTAATGCCCCCACCCGGAGAGTATGAGACCTAGTATCATATTGTCCAGGAGGATCCATAGAATGTAATAGAGAATCAAAGTCCATAGGCAATCCAAGTGTAAAGACCTCACCATTCCCCCTTCCCAGCAATGGACCACAGTAAATATACCTAGATGAAGGAGTAGCTAGACCATTCGTACTATTATTTTGGCTATTAGCAGTTCTAGTGGAACTGTGGGTATCCTGGATAGGTAAACACGAGACAAAGATCTTATTCTTACTTGGAGATGAGTTGATTGTCCCACCACTCTTCCAGATAACCTCCAATTTGTCAAGATGCGAAGGAGTGATATCCTCCTCGCCAAGAACGTCACGTGCAATCTCCATTTGCGTTTCCATTAGATAGGGATCAACAATCAAGGGAATCAACAAATCCCCCACCATCAAAGCACTAGGAACAGTACTAGCCACCAGTGTTATCGGAACCGGACCGGAACCGGCAAAACCGGCCGGTTTGACCGGTTTACAGAGTTAACCGGTCCGGTCAGTGACCCCGGATTTTTTTTCTGAACCGGGTACTGAACCGGCCGGAACCAGCCAGAACCGGTCAAAACCGGTCGAACCGGCCAGAACCGGTCAAAACCGGCCCGAACCGGCCGGTCCGTACAATGGACCCACAAAACTGAAATTAAAAAAAAAACACAAAAAACAAGTTTTCTATGCTTCTATGATCAATTTATTTTTATTCATTAGTACTATGGTTGCCATTTCGAGCCTCTTTGTTGATGTACTTTGGTTCAGAACCTTAGAGATGTATTGCACTAGGTGTTGTTTTGGTTATTTGCACCTATACTTGCTATATATATGAGAAACTTTGCATATGTGTATTAATGGTTTGGATTCATATGTATGCACATGAATATATATGTTTTTTTACAAAATATGAATATTTTATGTATGTTTTAGTCAACCGGTTTTTTTCCCCGTTTTTTTCCGGTTCTGGTCCGGTTTCCGGTCCGGTTCACATTTTGGGCTTCGCCGGTTCGATGACCAGTCCGGTTCCGATAACATTGCTAGCCACTGAATCTACCTTAAGGTTGTTTCCCTCGATCCATCTTGACTAGGGCCCTCCCTTCACTCGAGCTAATAGTGTTTTTAGGCATAGATTGAGAATTGTCATTAGGCTGGTCCGAGGCAATATTCGATCCTATGCCTTTTGAGCTTCATCTCATAGTCACGCAGTATATGCCCATACTAGTGATTGTGCACAATGAAAGGGGATGCTTATATAGTCTAAAGGTTGAGAATATAATCTTCCCCCAATCACTAGATCCATTGATTCATACAACTCTTGTCGGACATCCAACTCCACTAGAATACAAGCCACTGACCTGCAAGGATTTGAGATGAAGCTGTCATCGACAATTATGAACTTACCCGATATGTCTCCAATTTCTTTCAGTTTGGGTTCAGACCAAAATTCATTGGGTAAACAAGGCAATTTCACCCACATCGGGGTACTCGCAGCAAACTCCTCATGCGCATCAAATAAGGGATGCCACAATTTCATTGATAGGTAGTTTTTATCAATGAACCAACACTCTTTGAGTACACAAAGAGCACCCTCTTGAGATCGAAGAATAGACCCTACCCATTCACAAGCCAAAGTATGCAAGGTTGGACAATATCTTACAACCGACATCCAAACTGATTGCGTCCAGACTCCATGAGTTCAAGGAGTCCATAGAAACCCTACGCCCATAGAACTTACCGACAAGGTTACGCCCTTCAAATTCTGCTATCTGAGGCACACTAATATTCTCCCCAATCACCAAGGATAACCCTCCACCTCGAGATTTTGATAACCTTCTGATTCTTCATCAACTGCACCGACTCGGCTTTGTGACAAAATCTGTGGAGTTCCTCCAGCTGTATTTTTCCACCAACAAAGCCAAGTCCTAGTCCATCATTGTCCTCATTTACTTTGGCACTGGGAGAGGAGTAATGACCGCTCAGAAGTACCCCATGTGTACGAGACGTTTGCAGTGCATGAGCCCGAGTACCAAAAACGGATTTAACTCTAGGCAATGTGGGTGGAGGAGAAAGCCCCACCTCACATCCAATCCCTGACACCGTACCCTTGAGACTAAGACCCAAAATAGGCTGATCTGACAGGTCTGCAGACCCCTCCCCACCCTCTCAGACCAATGTTTTTTCAATGTTTTTTTTGTCACCATTGTGGCATTGTCCCCCATGGCACTAGGAAAAAGATCCACTTGTGTATACAACAACAGGGCGGAGGTGAAAATTTGCTCTTCCCAGAGGGTTTCCTTGGAATAGTCGACCAGTTGCACTTCATCGTCCATGCTGAAACACAATCCCTCTCCGAATCACCAAACCCTCGCTAGGGTTTCACCATCCACTGTGTTACAGGTTACTAGATGTAGGTCAAGAGACATAGAATGTTGTTTCTCAATAGAGGGTATTATCTCTTCTTTCTCCGCTGTCTGCTTTGTAACTGTTTACATAATGTTTTTCTGTTGCGAGGACACCATTCACAAAAAGATTATGCTTGTGTGAAAAGCTTTCAATCTGATGTGTCTGGTCAAAATGGATTTGCTGCCTTGTGCTTTTGACTCAATATTATATATTTATTTCCCTGTACTAGAACCTGCATGTATTGAGCGGTTATGCATTTTGGGAACCTGATTCAGTGTTGTTATTTTTGTAGCTAAATCTAATTCCGCTTTTGCCACACCAAAATCTTCTGTGAGTAATACTGCAGAAGCTGAGGTAGAGGTCCAGGAAACAAGGTCGATAGTACAAAAACAGAAGTTACTCATAGTACAAAAACAGAAGTTACTCACTTCAACTGCTTTACCTATTGTTGATCGTACTGATAAGAATCAGAAAGAGGCTAGCTGTAGATTTCTTGGGCAACAGGAAACTCCTCCAGACATAACTTCACAGGGAACTGCAGGCGACCATGAACAGAGAAATCCTTCAAACTTGAGGAAGGTCCGACCTCTGGAGGAATACAAGCCTGAATCCTGGATGCATCTGGAAGAGAAAGAACCCTACAAGAGCTTGCTACATCTGGCAATTGTGAGTGCAAGCACTTTACAGGGTCACTGGTGGTGTCCTACTGTTTAGATTTGAATGTTTTCTTTTAATACTAGTGTAATGATAATAAAAAACATTTAGCATTCCAGGAAGGATATTTTATAAAATGGAACAGATTTTATTTTTTCTTTAATCTCCAGGTTGGTCATGTAGATGCTGGTAAATCAACTATGATGGGAAGATTTCTGCATCTTATGGGGCGGGTTTCAGAGAAGGAAATGCATAAATATGAAAGGGAGGCTAAACAGAAAGTATGCATACAAGTTACTTGCTCTTGTGATTTATCATAATGTTCCGATGTCAGACACCTGCATGATATTTTTCATAGCTAACGCTATCAATCTGTAACTAATAGTGACCAAAGAATTGCTTGTCTGTAGGGAAAAGGATCATTTGCATATGCATGGATTTTAGATGAGAGTGCAGAAGAGAGAGAGAGAGGTTTAACTATGACAGTGGCTGTGGCACATTTTGAGCTGCGGAAATTTAATGTTGTACTTCTGGATTCTCCTGGGCACAAGGATTTTGTTCCAAATATGATATCTGGTGCATCACAAGCAGATGCTGCTGTTCTGGTTGTAGATGCATCTATTGGTGCATTTGAAGCAGGGATGTATGGGCAGGGAGAAGGACAGACAAAGGAGCATGCACAGCTGATAAGAAGCTTTGGAGTTGAGCAATTGATAATTGCTGTAAATAAAATGGACACAGTTGACAACTCCGAGGGAAGATTTAGCTTTATAAAATCACAGCTTGGCCCATTCCTTCGGCGTTGTGGGTTTAAAGATTCTTCCATGATATGGATTCCATTAAGTGCCTTGGAAAATCAGAATCTGACATCAGCTACATCTGATGCCCGTTTGAACTCTTGGTGAGCTGCATCTTCTCTGTATTGCATGATTAAGTGATCCCATGTGTAGGTTTATTATGTCAAAACGAAATCGACACTGTCTGAACAAGATGTGAAATGTGATTTGTTTTATCTTTGGATAATTGGCTGAATTGGTTGTCATAATGATACCTATCTTAAGCAGAAGACCATAGATCTTGTTGTGCACTTATTTGACAAGCTGCGATCTTTTGTTCTTAACAGAGTTACTGCAAAGCCTGTATCATATTTGTGTGAAGTAGAGTACACCATGCATTTAGTTGGATGCTTGTCTTGCAAAGCACCTATTTAATACTATCATTTATTATCCTTCAAAATTGCTTTTGGTTTGATTGTGTACCCAAGGACAAGGTTAAGAAGCAGGCTGAAGTGTTTATGATTTAATAGATCGAGACAATGTTTGGCAGGTTATTGTGTTATGATTATCTTTAAATTACTTTTTAAGTTTTTCCTTGGGTTGAAAATGTTTATTACAAGTTGTTGTCTGGTATTTTAGAGAGTGAAAATGTTGTTAACTGACTTTTTTTAAGCATCTTGCAGGTATTCAGGGCCATACTTATTAGAGGCTATAGACCATTTGCAGCCTCCTAAAAGGGATATTTCTAGACCTCTTCGATTACCAATTTCTGAGGTTTCAAAGTCACGCAGCCTTGGCCAAGTTGCAGTTAGTGGGAAACTGGAAGCTGGGGCAGTTAAAATTGGCACAAAGGTAGGTGCATATGTTTGTTCTTTTAAACTTGGATATTCAATGTTGGTTCCTCTGCAATTACATCTGCAAGAATTCAGAATTGAATTCAAGATATTTATGGTGATTTATGCAGGTTTTAGTCATGCCAGCAGGGGTTGTAGCAACTGTCAAAGCTATTGAGCAAGATGCTCAAGTGTGCGCTGTTGCAAGGGCTGGAGACAATGTAGACATTTCTCTACAAGGGATTGATCTGTCCTTTATTATTAGGATAGGGGGCATCATTTGTCATCCTGATTATCCTGTACCAATAGCAACCCGCATTGAGCTCAAGGTGCTCATTTTAGATATCACGATGCCTATCCTTGTTGGGTCACAGGTGCTGTAACCCTCTAGCTTGTAACTGGAAGATTTTATAATTGAAAGGGGAGATGTGACTTCTTTCTTATTGTAATTTTATTATTTCATTTTGGTTGTGAAGTGATTATTTTCCTATTTTTCTTGGACGAAAGTATGATTTTGTATTTACCTTACCTTAGCACATATATGTGATAGGTGGAATTGCACATCCATCATGTTAGAGAGGCTGCAAAGGTGGTGCAACTTCTGTCTATATTGGATCCAAAAACTGGCTTGGTTCGCAAGAAATCACCTCGCTGTTTAACTGCCAACCAGAGTGCCTTAATGGAGGTAATTTTGTAGAGGTTTATTATGTTATTAATGGAGTTTTCCTATAATGAAAAAATGTGCTCTTGCTCTTTATTGTAAGAATAGTTAATGGAATGCTTGAGTGGTGAAATGAATGGTCTTGTGGTTTTACATATTGCTTTTAAATATGTATGATGTGTCCTATTTTGGTGTCTAGGTGGTCCCTGAGCGGGGAGCATGCATTGAAGAATATGCCAATTATAGGGCCCTAGGAAGAGTAACACTGCGTGCTACTGGTAGAACTATTGCTGTGGGTATTGTCAATCGTATCATTGAGCAACAATAGTTATTCGGAGGCTTCACTTTGTATTATTTTCATTTACAAGTAGTTAATCTGTAGTTGGAGTCTACTCATTTTTTATTATGCAGAACTCATCCGAGTGTACACTATTTTCTGGTCTTCTTTATCGAAAAGAGCAGCTATCCACCGAAAATTTTCTGTATTATCATTTATGCTAATCACATTTATTCGCCATGGGTTTTATTGCAAAGTATTTTTTTTGACACTCACAAGAAGCTTTACTCCATTTTCTGCTGATTTTTTTAAGGAATAAATTGTATTAATCAGAAACAGGTGCATCAAAGATGTTAAACTGACAAAACTAGAAAAGCCTGTTGTTACATGTATTTTTTTCCTGCTTTCTACCCTTTTTGCTTCATTTTGTTGATTCTATCTCTTTTTGATCTGAAATGTGAACTGGTACTGTTATGTTTTCTTCATCTTCTTCATCTTCAAAAGAAATCTGATGTGTCCGAATAACCAGCAGTTTCTTTTCCTGGGGATTTTGTTTTCTCAAGCGGTTTTTCCATTAGTTTCTCCTTGGGATTTTGACTTCTCAAGCTGGATTGATCAGGGTTTCTTTGTCTTTCCTGGGTCAGAAGTTGGGATTTCCTCAGATACCTTTGGATCAACCTTCTTTTTCTGATGCAAACCTGCTTTCGTTTCCTCTTCTTTTTTGGATCCCAGAAACCTTTCTCTTGCATGGGAGGCACATATATTTGGAGGGACCAGGAAGAGGCAAAATGCATGTGTGAGTAACGACTACATTTAAAAGCCATGTTATCATATTCAGGAAACTGGTTGCAAACAATTCCATCTACCTCTAGATTTATCGCTCTAGGAATTCCTTTGTCATGTAAGTTCCTATACAGAACTTTGCACACAAAAACATTCCATCAGGTGTATTTTGTTTAGCCACGAATTTTCCTAAATGATAGCGAATAACTGAGGATATCTTTGTTCTCAAGTATAAAGTGAGGTTAGGAAGCCTCATCTAAGCCAGGTTTGTCTGAAAAATTTAGTAGCACGGTCCTGTTTTGAAGAAAAAACCAGGGCCTTTTGAGGAAGGCAAGAAGTTTGTCCTGTTTTGAAAGAAAAACTATAATAAAAAATCCTTTGCACAAACTCTAAAAATCCCAAGCTTTGGGGATCCAGTTGTGGAGGTTTCGATATGAAGGCCAAAATTATTAAAATTTGTGTACATTTCTGTGTTTTAATAGTTTAATGCAAACCAGATATTTCACTTCTTTGACTAGAGGTTTCCTAAATCTTAACCGTGTGAATTTTCAGCCTTAGGGCTGTTACAAAATAAAACAACAGTGAAAAATGAACAATATTCCAATCTTTAACAACCCAAGCTTCGAGACAATCCAAGGAGAAAAGATACCAAAGTGTTTTGATAAAGTTTCAACTTATGTTGCACAAGTTTCTTGAACGCGGGAACGTTGGGAACATGGGTACGAGTATTGGATATGTATAGAAGTTTCCCCCAAATCTGCAGGAAACGGCAGGTTGGGAACAATAATAATATATATTAAAAAATTTAAAAATAAAACAATTAAAAAAACATGAGACAAGAAGAAACATAGAGAAGAAAAAAACATTAACACAAACCATATGACTTGGCTTATCCCTTATATTATGGTTGTAACTAGAACCTCTTAGTTGATGGAAATGGCAATAAAATCAAGATTACAATCCACATCCTTGATTATATAAGGTAGACTCTTTCTAAAGTTGTGACTTTTAGAAGTTATAGTCCCTATATTTGTGGCTATAAGTATAGAATAAGTTTTTAGTTTTGTGTCAACTATCATTATAATGGATTAGAAAATTATATGTTTACAAGGCATTCTATGTAAGGGTATTTGCAAAGGTGTATAAATAATTAAATTTAAATTATTATAAAATAAAAATCAAGAGAATGTATATTTAAATGTAATATATGAATTTAGTTTTAAAGCAAGTTTTAAGACTATTTTCTCTTTAGTGTTCCATACATTCATTCTCGGGCTGCAAAATGCCTCAAGTGCACCCTCGCATCTCCTTCTCCTCTTCCTTGGAAAATCCAATTCTATTGGTGGCGATCATGAATGCATAGAAGCTCCAGGTGAAGGAAATGCGCAAGAAAAATTCCCCAAGTTCTCGATTTTAGAGGGTAAAAGTTCCCAGTAAGTTCCCAACCATCTGGAATGGTTTCCATTGAATTTGGAAAGTTCCCTACTAGTTCCCAAGTTTCCTGGAATCTCGGAACTTTGGGAACGAGTTTCCTAAAAGCCAAGAGCGGTTCCCATGCTACATAGGTTTCAACCCTCAGGGCAATCTTATCATGCATAAAACAGATTTGAAAACTTTCTTTTACAACATTAATAACTGCAGTAAAACAACCCTTAATTGTTCAATTATGATGTTAAAACACTTAACATAATTGTCTTTTACTTATGTCAAATCAACAAGACATATATAGTTGTAAATAACAACTCATGAAAAACATAGATAGCTGAAAATGAAATCTACATTTTATTCAAGTATTGAATAACTGAAAACTTCATTAATACGCAAAAGGTGAAGTTGTTTTACATACCATAGCTTTATCACAAACATAGAACAATTCCTACCTCTCCAAAACCCCAAGTAGGTGTAATGTCCTCTTCTGCTTAGGCAATGAGGACCATCCCGCTAACCTATTTGATTCCCATAGGTTCGAGCGGGCACTGATAGTCAGTGGATTAGTTGAGGACTTATGCCATATCAGAATATCTAGGGCATAGATTTTATATCATCATTAGATGGACATGGGCCATCTGAGCCCAAAACCACCTGCATGCATGACATCCGAGTATTATTTAATAATGCATGCACCTTATTGAGTCTCCAGGCACCTGCATGCAAGTCAACTGCAAATTAGAAGATAAAGTAACCTAATTAGGGTGAAATTAGGGTTGTGAGCAGTTGAATGTTATAAAAGAAGGTAAAACGAATGGAGAAGACACCATTATTGATTATTGATTTGTGATCTCGATTTGGAGAAGCTCAACGAGCTAAGTTGGGGTTGAGGCTTGTACTCAACTATCTGGTGTATTTCGGCAGTGAAAGCTATCTGCCCTAGTTCATCATTCAGGTTGGATCATCCAAGTTCAACATTGTTCTTCATCAGGTATTATCATCATTCAGTATTCAACAGAGTTATATTTTATATCATATTCAGGGCTCACTCTTCCATGCATGGGCGCATTCTTCAGATAGCCTCCTATTCGTATTAGTGTATACAGAGGGCAGAACTTGTGCATGCATCTTCCATTCTTCTCAGAGCACCCCTATTACCCTTCCCCTGGAAGAAGGGCTTGTTGGTCGGGCTCTTGGAGGAGTTATCAACATTCTGGATCATTGGAGGACGTGAGCTTCATTGAGGGCACATTCCTTAGGAGGGATCTTCATGTTTTAGGCTTGGAAGCCATCAGATTCTCTGCATGCGGGCTCTATCATCTTTTGAAGGGCACTATAACCCTCGTACACCTCATCAGAGTCCTCTTCAGCGGAGTATTTATTATATTGGAGCATTCAGAGCTTGGAGGAGGGCGCACTCATCCCAAGGAGGACGATTTACTTTATCTCTTTATTGATCTATCATTCTTCGTGCATGCGGGGTTCATAATCATCGACATTATCAGATCTATATACGGGTATGTGCATGCATTAATTCCTTCTACTTTCTAGCATTCCTATATTTTCTAAGGTACCATTTTGCATGCAACTGCATGCATGCAGGGATCAGGGTTTACTTTCATATTCTGTTGAGATATAAGCCTACTAGCCATCTACAGTACAAGAAAAATAGCAGTTTGGGATATTATAGTGGTATCAGAGCATGTTCTTTGCCAACTGTGGGGCATGCATAATATAAACAGTCAATGAATTCAGAGGACCCACACAATATTACTTACCAGAGACAGAGGTTTAGAGATAGTGGTAGAAGAGAAGAAGAATTAGAGGATATAGATTTGGGAGATAAAGGTGTTGATGTATATGTAACTTCGGAATGTATTTCACATATATGTATATTGTATTCCTATAGAGATGTTATTATTCCTCTATACGGAAGTGGTTGTATTCCTATAGAGATGTTATTATTCCTCTATACGGAAGTGTCGTCATTTATGTTGTAAGTGTCGTAACTTATACTTGATGGGTTATTAGACCACCTTGTTGGGGTTGGCCCTGTATAAGTCATGTGGGTCAAAGAGTTATTAGACCACCCTATTGGGGGTCGACCATGTGGGTCAAAGGGTTATTAGACCACCCTAGTGGGGGTCGGCCCAGTCAGCATTATGTTAAGTGGTTAAGTTGAGGTCGACCTAGTTGAGTAAAGGTCAAGTCAAGTTAGTGTATAAATAGAGAGTGTGTCTCTCTCATTTTACACATTCTATTCTTTCACTCACACTTTGGAGAGTGCCGCGCACTTGTGGAAGAGGAGGCTCTGCTGCTAGGAGAAGACTATCTCTTGTATTCTGGTTGTATCATTGTTTTATCTATCTCTGAGGAAGTTATTGGGGTTTTTCACCTTTATGGTTTTCCCCAAGTAAACTCTGTGTCTCTTGTGTGCTTGCATTATTGTGTCCATGATTGATATGCTGTAGATTTGTTGTACATGTTGTTCTCTCAGTTAAGATCCTAGATCAGATTGAAGTAAATTCTGAAAATTTAACATGGTATCAGAGCTAGCCTGAACGAAGGCATGATATGGCATGTATGACACTTGTTGCACTTACAATGCTAGGGCTTGATATAGCAAAAACCAGTCATCATAGAACTTTCGCTATAAATCCGTTTTGGCGAAGTTTTCGGGTCTGAAACTTTTGCAGGTCGAAGATTAGATCCCCATGTACCTTGTATCCAAAAGGACAACCTCTAATTCGTTGTACTTTGTGATTTATGATCTGTACAATATAGGGTTTCTGCCTCTTCCAGATTTGAGTCAAACATAGGTGACCTTGGCAAAAAGGTCATAACTTGGGCTAGGAAGCTCCAAATGAAATTTTGTAAAAAGTGACAGGTAGTACACAGACTGTACTATCTCAGGAAACTTTTTCAGAGACCGAAGTTGAACCAGTGACACGTGGCATGCCGTACAAGTTCGCTCTCCTGTTTTATCCCATAAACAGGTCACGTTGCGACACTTGGCATAACTCTCTCTCAGAGAATCCAATTGAGGTCAGACCTATCGGGATGGAAAGATGACAGGTCGGGCTATCTCAGGAAAAATTTTCAGACCATGTGGATCGAAAAGTGCGGAGTTACACCAGAAACAATCAGGTACATATTTCTGTCAAAACATAATTATTTTTGAGCACCTTCATTCATGGCTTCCGGAATTTAGGGTTTCGGAGAAAGTTGGAATTCTTGTAATCAGAGACCACGGCTGAATGCTACTCATCAAAATCAAAATTTAGAGACCAAGATCATAACTTTTGGTTGGGCAGAAGGCCGGGCTTGATCAGACCCTAGTTTGGGACTTTGATCAGAAAAGTGGAAAATTAGGGCTTCTGTAAAAATGGGAATTTTTGAAATCTGTGACCACGGCTGGAAGCTCCTCAGAAAAATGGAAGCTTAGAGCTTTGGATCGAACCTTTTGATTGGGTAGAAGAGTGGGCTTCATCAAACCCCAGTTCAGGGTCACGTCCAGTGAATCCAGAAGTTTTAAAGGCAAAATTGAGGGGTGAAACTTTGCAGTTTTCAAATTATAAATATACCAGCGTGATCAGCTCATCAAGGCGCATATTTCTATCCTTTCAGAAGCTTGAAATTCAAAGTTTGAATTTTTGGGGTTTGTCTAACAAACCCTAATCCAGCTCCAGGTCCAGTGCTTGCAAATCAAGTGGATTGGGTTATAATCCTAGAAGAAGATGGATTGGTCACCTGCATAAGTGAAGAAGTTCCTGTCTTAGAGGGAGATGAGGCTAATGCCTTACATAAGAAGATTACAAGCGATCTCGACAGGTATGACTCATTGAGGTATGTTTCGATATTTGTTTATGATTAAGTTTATGGTATGTTTGCCTTCATGTTATTACGGTTAGTACAATCTTAATTTTAGATTTGTCGTATCACCTTAACAAAATTATGAATGCATGATATAAGATATTCATTGGTTAGGGTGTTGACACTTATGATTGTACTAATGCATTATGGTGTTGTATGAGGTTTATGTTGTCTGCTAACATAAAAGGTACACCAAGAAAGACAAATCATGTTCTACTTCAAGAACATATGATCATGGTGACATGAAGACAAAGATTCATCCATTGTCATGGATCACATAGAAGATTTACTTTCGAGGTATGTATAACTTGGTTCTACAATGAACCTATGAGACATGCAAGTTACTAGCACAAGTCACTGAAGAGAACTAGAAGACATTATGCGGGTATGTTAGACATAACTAGCTAGCATGCTAATCCAGGTATGTTTTTCCTATATCAAGCTAGAATCCTACCTTGTGTTAGGATCTTATACTGTTGTGTTGTTGATAATGATTATTCATGAAGTCATAGGTTTGAATAGTCATGGTTGTATGCATATTATGTTTCTTACTATAATTGATGATATGACTAACCAGAAGAATCATGAAGGTATAGGTTTGAGTAATCATGGGTTTTATGCATATTATATCTCTTATCTTGATTGATGATTTAACTAACTAGAAGAGTCCTATGATCAAATAAGAATATGTATGAGTAAAAGAAGACTTCCCTGAAACCTTGAATACTAATGTTTATTATCTGTGAATGATCATGACTATACATGTTTAAGATTATTCTGTTTTGATAGTATTAAGATTATACTAATAAATGTGTGATTATGTATGAGACCTCAAGGATAACACAATGATGATACTAATAAGCATGCATAGTGATTAAAGATGGATGTAAGTTCAAGGACAGGTAATCCAGGAAGCAAAGATCAAGAGGGAGCACACTCCAGTTGTTCCTGCAAGAAAGCAAAGGAGCACACTTCAGTAGTTTCTGCAAGGATGCAGATATTCAGAGGGAGTTGACCACTTCTCACAATCCACATCAAAATGGAGTTGCAAATATTTAGAGGGAGTTCACCCAGCAACCAAACAAAGATAAGTATTTGAATTATCATTTCTTACATAATGTTATTCAATGATGTACATGCTTATGTTCCTAGAATTAGGTTGTGTATTATGCATATTAGAATAGTTGCATTGATGAACAGTATACTACTAATATACATGGGTAAGTGGCCTATGGCATTGTACAACATTCCATTGCTACGTATCTAGAATGAAACCTCTTTGCTGACATGTTAGGAGTTGTGCACACTCTTAACAATGTTCTAGTAGAGATTGGAAGACATCTAGAAAGTTACGGAATATGGATAAATGTTGTATTGAAGCATTGGCTAAGATAATTGCATGACTGTATGACATATTTCGTTATGTGTAAGAATTTGTTCTGAAAACTATGAGATGTTTTCTAATCATGCAATTTAACTTGTTGTGTAGGAAATATCGTATACCATCACCTACAAAAGAAGGACTACAACATTTGTTCAGCAACAAAGTTATTTATTGAAAATATTGAAGTTCCCAGGATCTATGATCGAGTACTAGTCGATCACGAAGATGTTTGGGATGCAGTCCCAAGACCTGAAGGGGAGTCTGTAGTGACTTCCAAGAGAAGCTACAATATTAAGCATGCTGCAGGTGGTAGCATAGAGACTTTTGCTCCTGTAGCCAAATACACTTCCATTAGATCAGTACTTGCTCTGGCTGCAGTGATGATAGGGAAGATACACCATATGGATTTCAAGACAACTTTCTATAGTTGAAGAAGAAGTGTACGTGGAGCAGCCACTTGGTTCTGAGACACATGATAGGGAGTCATATATGTGCAGAACTTGGTATGGTAGGATAGACAACTTTCTATCCAGTTTGGGCTTTACCAAGAGTAAAGCGGATTCCAACCTTCACTACAAGGTTGAGGAAGGCAATCCAATGATACTACTATGTGGATGACCTGTTTGTAACAGATGAGGATAGATTGATTGCCGACACGCATAGGAGGCTTGCTGCCGAGTTCGAGATGAAGAACATGGGGATGATGCACTATTTGTTTTTGGCATGGAGGTGTGGCAGAGTGCAGATGGAATCTTCCTTGGACAAGGGAAGTATGCAGTAGAGATCCTGAAGAGGTTTGGGATGATGGACTGCAAGGATATGGCCACACCTATGGCATCAAACCTGAAGCTTCTGTGTGATGCTTCATTTGATTCGGTTGATGTCACGATGTATCGTCAGATGATTGGGTCCTCTATGTACCTGACGAACATGAGACCAGATATTTGCTTTGCGGTGAACACATTGAGTCAGTTCTTGACGGATACAAGAGATGTTCACCTGGTTGCTGTAAAGTATATTCTGAGGTACCTAAAGGGTACGGTTGATTATGGGCTCAAGTATGATGCGAATCAAAAGTTTAACCTGCAGGGTTATGTTGATTCAGATTGGGCAGGCAATGCTGCAGATAGGAAGAGCACATCTGGGTGCTACTTCAGTATGGGATCAGGTGTGATCTCTTGGTTTAGCAGGAAGCAGTCCTACGTAGCACTAAGTACAGTCGAAG
Organism: Larix kaempferi; assembly: GCA_027924585.1. NCBI lineage: Eukaryota > Viridiplantae > Streptophyta > Pinopsida > Pinales > Pinaceae > Larix > Larix kaempferi. The sequence goes on along the minus strand of BSBM01000155.1, from coordinate 19,673,592 downwards.
CAGAGTATGTTGCGATGGATGAGCAGGTTGTAGATGTATTGACCAAGCCGTTGGCCAGAGTGCAGTTTGAGTACTTCAGAGAGAGGCTTGGTGCACTTCAGATCGAGATTCCTTCCAAAGGGAAATGATGAGTCCGGAAGATGCAGATGCACATGAGCTTTCCTGACATGGTTGATGTGTTCTCCCTTGGTCGTGATGTAATTGCTGAGCCATTTTTCACATGGTGGTAGATGTGTTCTCCCATGGTGAAAAAGTAACGGCTGGAGCCTTCCCCGAATGGTGGTAGATGTGTTCTCCCATGTCGGTGGTGTAAGTGTTGGATGATGTGCATCTGGGCTGTGCTTCGTGGACGATGAGATGATCTGAAGAGGACGATGCTATGATGATAAGGAGGATCATGGATGATGAGCATCAAGACGATGCTCCAGTTACTGCTCTGTATATGCATCATGTTGGATGCTGGATATGATCAGTTGGATCATTTATATGTATGTACGCATCATGTTGGATGCTGGATATGATCGGTTGGATCATTTGTATGTATTTTGTGTATGCATCATGTTGGATGCTTGGACCATGTATCTGTATATGTATCAAGTGGATACATTGTATGATCAGGTAGATCATGTATGTTGATATGTATCATGTATGATCATGTATGATCAGGTGGATCATGTATTTGTATTTGTATCAGGTGGATACATTGTATGATCAGGAGGATCATGTATGATGATATGTATCAGGTAGATATTTGGTATGCATCAGGTAGATGCATTGTATGATCAGGATGATCATGGATGATGAGCTTCAGGATGTTACTCCGGATGACATGCAACAAAATGTTGCAGTGATAATGATCATGTGTACATCAGGATGATGTATGGTTAGTATCAGGTTGATACTCTGTGGCCGTGGAACAGGTTGTGCAGATAAGCATGTAATTTGTGCCCTGGGAGATTTGCAGATAGTCTTTCGAGGTTTTGCCTATGGCATGTAATTTGTACCCTGGGATATCTGGCAAATGCTCTTTCGAGGTTTTGCTTGGGAGAACATATAATTTGTGCCCTGGGAGATCTCCAGATAGTCTTTCGAGGTTTTGCCTATGGCATGTAATTTGTGCCCTGGGATATCTGGCAGATGCTCTTTCGAGGTTTTGTCCTATGGCATGCAATTTGTGCCCTGGGAGATCCGATAGGTTGAGTCGCGTGCTCGTAATCAGTCCTGGGATGCTCTTTCGAGGTTTTGCCATGACCACATGTAATTTGTGCCCTTGGAGATCCGATAGGTTGAGATGTGTGCTCGTAATCAGTCTTGGGATGCTCTTTCGAGGCTTTTCCATGACCACATGTAATTTGTGCCTTGGGAGATCCGATAGGTTGAGCCTTGTGCTCGTAATTAGTCCTGGGATGCTCTTTCGAGGTTTTGTGGTGACCACATGTAATTTGTGCCCTGGGAGATCCGATAGGTTGAGCTTTGTGCTCGTAATCAGTCCTGGGATTCTCTTTCGAGGTTTTGTGGTGGGGTCACATGTAATAAGTCCTAGAGATCTGGACATGATGAAAAAGGCCTCAGATGCTCTTTAGGGTTCTTGCTAGTCAAGAGACTCTTTTAAGGTTTTGTGACGCACGTAATAAGTCCTGAGATTTCCACAGTATGGCTAGTGATGACAAAGACCTACAGGTGGTGGGCCTACATCTAGTATGAAAAATGACTGGCTCTGTAGAACTTCCTATGACGAGTGGATTCAGAGATTGATTGAGATAGCAGCAGTAGTGACGATGATGATGACTCGATGACGATTATCCAGTGACGCTGATCCATAGAAGATGACTTGTGTTAGAAGACCTATGTCGAGAAATACCTTCCTAGTTAAGAGGGAGTGTTGATGTATATGTAACTTCAGAATGTATTTCACATATATGTATATTGTATTCCTATAGAGATGTTATTTATTCCTCTATACGGAAATGGTTGTATTCCTATAGATATGTTATTATTTCTCTATACGGAAGTGTCGTCATTTATATTGTAAGTGTCGTAATTTATACCTGATGGGTTATTAGACCACCTTGTTGGGGTCGGCCCTGTATAAGTCATGTGGGTCAAAGGGTTATTAGACCACCCTAGTGGGGGTCGGCCCAGTTAGCATTATGTTAAGTGGTTAAGTTGAGGCTGACCTAGTTGAGTAAAGGTCAAGTCAAGTTAGTGTATAAATAGAGAGTGTGTTTCTCTCATTTTACACATTCTATTATCTCACTCATACTTTGGAGAGTGGCGCACTTGTGGAGGAGGAGGCTCTGCTGCTAGGAGAAGACTATCTCTTATATTCTGGTTGTATCATTGCTCTATCTATCTCTGAGGAAGTTATTGGGGTTTTTCACCTTTATGGTTTTCCCCAAGTGAACTCTGTGTCTCTTGTGTGCTTGCATTATTGTGTCCATGATTGATATGCTGTAGATTTGTTGTACATGTTGTTCTCTCAGTTAAGATCCTAGATCAGATTGAAGTAAATTCTGAAAATTTAACAAAAGGGTATCAGTTTGACAGTTATAAAGGCAAAGAAACAATGGCAGATGATGATAAGACAACTTTCAATAGTCTCATTTCAGCAATCAACGCACTCACCACTGGCCAAAAAGAAATGGCAAGTGCCATTAAACAGATGACTGAGAGGAACACACCCCCTCCACATAACCCTCTATTTCCACAAAGTGATAGGGTGTCCACCAGTAGCAGTGGAGAACACTTGCATACCAATATGCACAGTCACCCCCATCTATACAACAAACCCTTTCGACCTACAATGCCTCAGTTCTTGGACAACCCATCTGCAGTGCCTCTAGCACAAGTAGAACTCGAAGAGTCTATGCCTGCCTATCTGAGAGAATATAGAGCCTTGGGAGATGACTTCCAATCAACCATGTCTTTTACTGACTTCTGCCACTTCAAGAGTAAGAACAAACCCAAGGCTTACAATAGACCCTTCAACTAGAACTTTGAGTTACAAAGGACAATAGGGAAATTGACTATTCCTACCTTTGAGGGAACCCGAGGTGGCCCAGCTCGGAATTGGGTGCAGAAGTTGGATATATATTTCCAGCTCAACCCCATGCTTGAGACAGATGCCATTAAATTGTCTACATTACATTTGGTCGGGGAGGCCCACGAGTGGTGGTACCACGGATTGGTGACGTTGGGTCACAATACCATTACTTCCTACTCAGATTTCACACAGAGGCTCATTGAGCGATTTGATAGAAAGGACCCTGAGGTGCATTTCAGAGAGCTGGCACAGCTCAAACAGATAGGTAGTGTAGATGCATTCATTTCAGAGTTTTAGAGGGTGGCAGTCATGGTGACTGATATTTCAGAGAGCAGGTTGATTATGGTATTTACTGAGGCTCTCACAGAGCCCTTACGAGGATAGGTCAAATCTTATCGACCCACCACCCTAGCTGATGCCATCAGACGGACTAGAGACTTACAGGACACAATACCCAAGAGTAGGTTTCCCCCCAGAACCAACTTTTCGATTAAAGATAAAGAAAAGAAACCTTTCCAGAAAGAGTGGCCCAAGAAAGAAAGGATGGATAATGATATCCGCCAAGACCTGAGGAGGAAAAAATTATGTTTCACTTGTAGAGACCCATGGGAGCCAGGTCACAGATGTTTTAGAAAGGGAAAGGCCTACTACATAGAGGCCTATTCGGACAGCGGGGAGGAGGAGGATGATCAGGAGCAGGAACAAAGGGATACTTATGAGACAACTGAGGAGGGACATCCATCGGGTGGTTCCATTGTTACCATGACAGGAGTTACGAGATTTCACACCCTCCGGATCAGAGGTACAGTACAAGGCCACAGAGTGAGAGTACTAGTAGATGGTGGGGCATCCCACAATTTTATTGACGCTGCTTGGGTTAAAAGGAAAGGCATTCAGACAGAGACTTTTGATGGATTTTCAGTAGCTGCAGCAGGTCACACCATGGAGTGTAGTCAGCGGATTCCAAAACTCAAGGTAACACTTGGGAATTATATAGTGATAGAGACATTCTATGTAGTAGATGTACCTGACATGCATGTGCTATTAGGAGTTCAGTGGCTTTATTCCATAGGGAAGTATTCCACGAACTACCAGACCATGGAGATGGAGTTTATCGGAGCAGAGAGACAGAAGGTAGTTCTGAGGGATGAACACCTACCCTCCTACAGCAGTATCATCACACAGGATGGAGGCAATACTTCGACAAGGAGATATCGAGTGGGCAACCAAGTGCATGGTTACCTTCAGGAAACCACCAGATAAGGTCACACAACATCCAACAGATATAGAGGCCTTACTGCAGAAGCACAAAGCAGTATTCAGAGACCTTCCAGCAGGTTGACCTCCTGATAGGGGATTTGAGCACATCATTGAGTTAGAGGAGGGGACTCAAGCAGTTATCACCACTCCTTACAGACACCCCAAAAGATACAAGGACGAGATAGAGAACACTATCAAAGAACTGCTCAAGCTAGGGTACATCAAGCCCAGTTCCAGTCCTTTTGCATCTTCAGTTGTGTTTGTTAAGAAAAAAGATGGTACCTTATGCATGTGTGTTGACTACAGGGCTCTGAATAAAAAGACTATCAAGAACAGGTACCCAATCCCCAGGATTGATGAGTTGATGGATGAGCTACAGGGGGCAAAGTACTTCTCAAATATTGATCTCCGCTCGGACTACCATCAGATTCGGGTTAGGGAACAGGATGTTCCAAAGACTGCCTTTCATTGTCACTACGAACACTATGAGTTTCTAGTGATGCCATTCAGGCTCACTAATGCACCAACTACCTTCCAGTCTTGTATGAATAATATTTTCAAAGGTCAGTTACGCAAGTATCTTCTAGTATTTTTTGATGACATATTGATATACAGTAAAACTTGGGAAGAGCACTTGAAACATTTGGATCAGGTACTTGGAATTTTACAAGAGCAGTCACTTTATGCCAAGATGTCCAAGTGTGAGTTCGGCATGTAGGAGATGTTGTATTTAGGGCATGTGATAGGTGCCAATGGGGTACAAGTTCATTTAGAGAAGATTCGAGCCATACTGGATTGGCCCACACCCAAGAATGTGACAGAACTGAAGGGTTTTTTAGGGCTTTGCACTTACTATAGGAGGTACGTCAGTGGGTTTTCACAGATGACAGCACCCCTCACCGATCTCACCAAGAAAGGGGCTTTCAGTTGGTCAGAGACAGCATGACAGACATTTGAAAAGATGGAAAAGGTAATGAGTTCATGCCCCGTACTAGCTCTACCAGACTTTTCTCTACCCTTTGTGTTAGAGTGCGATGCCTCCGGAGAGGGGATTGGAGCAGTATTGGTGCAGAACAATTACCCCATTGCATTTGAGAGTAGGAAGCCCAAGGACTATGAGCGCCACTACTCGATTTATGACAGAGATGTTAGCCATTCTTCATGCGCTAAGAAAGTTCCGACAATACTTAGTAGGTGGCAGATTCAAGGTTAAGACAGATCATAACAGTTTGAAATACTTCCTTGAGCAGAAAGAGCTAAACGAGAGGCAACAGAAATGGGTAAGCAAAATTCAAGCCTATGATTTCGAGATTGAGTATGTGAAGGGAAAGAACAATGTAGTGGCCGATGCACTTTCTAGACGATCAGTTGCATTATCCCTTATGAGCATCTCGTCAGATTGGAGATCTCATCTTTTGGTTGAATACTCCAAAGACAAGTTTGCTTGCGATCTATTGGATGGACAGTTGCAGGATGACAGGTATCGGGTGATTGCTGATATCATATATTACAAAAACATGATCTTCTTGGTTCCAGAGTCTTCTCTCAAGAAGAAGATTTTATAGGCATCACACGATTCACCTTTGGCAGGGCATCAGGGGTTTCTCAAGAGCTACAGACAGATTAGGGAGAGGTTCTTATGGAAGGGCCTCAAGAATGATGTGATACAGCATGTGAGAGAGTGCAACTTGTGCCAGCAGAACAAAATAGAGCACACCCACCCAGCCGGTTTGTTACAACCATTGCCTATTCCCGAGCAGAAATGGGAGAGAATCTCCATGGATTTCATTACAGGGTTTCCCAAGGTTCAAGGCAGATACTGCTTGTACGTAGTGGTAGACAGACTAACCAAGTTTGCTCACTTCTTTGCTATTTCCTCAGATTACTCAGCAGAACAGGTGGCAGAGCTATTCTTCAGAGACGTATTCCGACTCCATGGGCTACCCAAGACTATTGTCAGTGACAGGGATAGTAAATTCACAGGAGCTTTTTGGCAGGAGCTTTTCCGGCTAGTAGGGACTGAGCTAGCTATGAGCACCAATTATCATCCGCAGAGTGACGGACAGACAGAGATTGTCAACAAGTGGATTGAGGGGTACCTGAGAAATTATGTGGCAGACCAGCATAGGACATGGATCAAATGGCTGCACTTGGGTGAGCATTGTTACAACACCACCCACCATATGACCATTGGGATGACACCCTTCAGATCCTTATACGGGTATGATGCTTCCACTTTCGCAGATAGGATGTTTGGTGATAGCAGGGCCCCCAAGGCCAAAGAGTGGATTTAGGAGGGTCAGGATATCCTCAAGATTCTCAGGGAGAACATACAGATGGCTCAGAATCAGTAGAAGATATATGTAGACAGGCACAGGGTTGAGCACAGTTTTGAGGTAGGGGACTTCGTTTATTTGTGCCTCCAACCTTACCGTTAGTCGTCTCTGAAAAAGAAAGGAGCGGAAAAACTCAAACCTCGCTTCTACGGTCCATATAAGATAGTCAAGAAGGTTGGAGAGGTAGCATATGAGCTCGAACTACCCCCAGAGAGCAAGATTCACAACGTATTTCATGTTTCCAACCTCTAGAAGGCAGTCGGTCAGCAGATTGTGACATCTTCCGAGCTGCCCCCTCTTGATGATGAGGGGCCATTGGTTCTGATTCTTGAGCGCATCCTAGAGGTGCGAGAGCAGAAAATTAGAAACTGAGTCATCAGAGACTACTTGGTTCAGTGGAGAGACTTGCCCTTGGAGGAGGCCACTTGGGAGGGAGAACAGGTATTACAGCATCCAACTTTACAGTTGGTTGAGGACAAGCAAATTCGAGCAGGGAGGACTGTAATGTCCTCTTCTGCTTAGGCATTGAGGACCATCCTGCTAACCTATTTGATTCCCATAGGTTCGAGTGGGCACTGACAATCAGGGGATCTGTTGAGGACTTATGCCATATTAGAATATCTAGGGTATAGATTTTATATCATCATTAGATGGATAGGGGCCATCTGATCCCAAAGCCACCTGCATGCATGACATCCGAGCATTATTTAATGATGCATGCACCTAATTGAGTCTCCAGGCACCTGCATGCAAATCAACTGCAAATTAGAAGATAAAGTAACCTAATTAGGGTGAAATTAGGGTTGTGAGCGGTTGAATGTTATAAAAGAAGGTAAAGCGAATGGAGAAGACACCATTATTGATTATTGATTTGTGATCTCGATTTGGAGAAGCTCAACGAGCTAGTTGGGGTTGAGGCTTGTACGCAACTATCTGGTGTATTTCGGCAGTGAAAGCTATTTTCCCTAGTTCATCATTCAGGTTGGATCATCCAGGTTCAACATTGTTCTTCATCAAGTATTATCATCATTCTGTATTCAACAAAGTTATATTTTATATCATATTCAGGGCTCGCTCTTCCATGCATGGGTGCATTCTTCATTTAGCCTCCTATTCGCATTAGTGTATACAGAGGGCAGAACTTGTGCATGCATCTTCCATTCTTCTCAGAGCACCCCTATTACCCTTCCCCTGGAAGAAGGGCTTCTTGGTCGGACTCTTGGAGGAGTTATCAGCATTCTGGATCATTGGAGGACGTGAGCTTCATTGAGGGCGCATTCCTTAGGAGGGATCTTCACGTTTTAGGCTTGGAATCCATTAGATTCTCTGCATGCAAGCTCTATCATCTTCCGAAGGGCACTATAACCCTCGTACACCTCATCAGAGTCCTCTTCAGCGGATTATTTATTATATTGGAGCATTCAGAGCTTGGAGGAGGGTGCACTCATCCCAAGGAGGACGATTTACTTTATCTCTTTATTGATCTATCATTCTTCGTGCATGCGGGGTTCATCATCATCGACATTATCAGATCTATATACGGGTATGTGCATGCATTAATTCCTCCTACCTTTTAGCATTCCTATATTTTCTAGGGCACCATTTTGCATGCAACTGCATGCATGCAGGGATCAGGGTTTACTTTCATATTCTGTTGAGATATAAGCCTACTAGCCATCTACAGTACAAGAAAAAAAAGAAAAATAGCAGTTTGGGATATTACAGTAGGGAAGATGATGAAAACCTTAGCTCAACCAAGGAGCTCCAACATGCATGGATTACTGAAACAAGTTGTCCAAGACAAGACGTTCTTCTCTTCATTTTTTTCACCAAATACACCTAGGGTTTCATCTCAACCCCAATCTCAAACCTCCAAGGGATGAACCCCTAACTTGAGACTACAAAATGCTCCAAAAATCATGAAACCTTAGCAACTCCAGGAGAGAGAGCAAGTACAAATGAAGACCCAAGAGAGAAGATGACCAGTGCGCTCTACTTGATCACATCTCTAACACAAACGTGATAGGCTTAATGAACTATGTGATATCTATGACAAATACTCTCTCCTTCCTCTATATATATGGAAGGTAAGGAAGGCCAACAATACAATGTGGGTCGAAGCCCTTAAAAACAACCTACAATAAACACTTGTAGGCCTACATAAGTGAAGCAGTCCACTCCAATGGTATACATGTCATGCTCCAAGGTGAGGTCAAACACAAAAGGGCTCTAAGATGATGTAGCTACACAAGCTGTGATGTAGCTACACAAGCTGTGTCCACACCTCTTCGTCACAAGTCTACATGAACTCCATCTCTCCTCTTAAGCCATGTACTCCATTGAGTCCACTCCCCTTGAATGAACATTGTCACAACCCAGGCATCCCCAAGCCAACTCCAAGCCTCCATATATGAATCCAAGCTACCCTAGGCTATCTAGGGCCTAATGCCATCCTCTGGGATACACAACGCTTCTCCTAAGTAGGGCATTCTCTAGGCAAACAAACCTCTCCATGTGGCCATCATGAAGGGTGTTCCCCAATCTATCAAAATAACACCAATGCCCTAGGAAACAATGTTAAGCAAGCACCCCATTGAGGTCAAACAATCACTGAGCAAGCTATCTCCAATATGAAAATCCATCATGGACCATCTCCCATGTGCCAATCCATCTTGGACCATCCGGGGGATGAGCATACACCATGTACCCTAAATCTAATGAAGCACCCCCAAACATGGTGTAAACACTTGAGTAACCTAAAAGCTAACACTTCATCTTTATGAGGAAATTGTTTATCCTAACACTTATTGACTCCCTTTGCAACTCCACCAAACCTGCTACTTGCAAATCTGTCCCTGTTGCAGTCTCAGAATCAATCACTATCGCCTATAAAGGATCTGTTACCCATGGTATTGTAGCATCTCAATCCAAAGAATATTGATCCATATCGTAGTTGGCATTGTTGTCGAATGTTGACATCTACTGCGATAAGTCATCGTCGTCGACACAACTCTGACGAGTTCTAACTTCGACAACTTCGCACCTTCGACACGTTCAACGACCTCACAGTTTCCCGACATCGACATGCAACATCGACCTACGATTTGTGGAACACTATCTTGCGACTGTCGAACTTCGACAGATTGTCTCTTTGTCTTCCAGTCGACTGTAACAGTTGAACTGTCGACCCGTTATAACTTCTTTGTAACTAAATGTAACGGGCAAGCACCAAAACTTCTCAACACTCTCTATATAAGCATGTAAACTATTGTAATATACATTTTATCAGTCCGGATCTTTACATCCAGCAATAGAGAAGATCAGTTCGCATTCCTGCATATTGTTTGTGTGTATTTGTGTTTATCCGCGTAGTGTGATCTTGCGTTCTTATTCTATTTCTTATGCTTCCGTCATAACAGAGCTGATTCACTCAGTCGAACTGTTGTCTCCCTCGCGCTTCCTAGCCCCGAGAGGATCATTGGTATCAGAGCAGACTCAGAGCTTATTCAGAGCTTCGTTAGAGCGCATCAGCTTTGTTCGTGCTTAAGTTTTGCGTAGACACTTTCATCGAAATTACGTGACTCATTAGGGAAATTTTGAGATCTAAAATGAGCCTCGTAAGAGATATAATAAAATATTACAAGTTAGGCATTTTGTGAGGCAGGTACATTCACAACTCACCTTTTACAGTACAATCAATGTAACTATGGTTAAGTTAAATTGAAAAGATATCTAAAATAAAATCAATAAAAAAATCATTCTTTACTGTGACTAAAAGTATTACTCTTGAATATATAAATTGTTTTTAAATATAATATGATGAATGTACTTATAAAGTAAAAAGTAATGTATTCATAAAGTAAAAAGTAATGTATTGGTATGGTAAAGTAAAAAGTAATGTACTTATAAGATAAAATAAAGTATATTATTTTGAATTTTGAAATATAATTTATTTTAATATTCAAAATATGATTATAATAATATTTATAATTTATAATTTTGAATTTTAAACATAAATGAATAAATTGTTATTTTTTTTAAAATATATATTAATTATATAAATATAATTTATATTAATTAAAAATAAAAATCATATGTTGACTAACTATTATATAAATCTAAATTAAATTTATTTAAACTAAAACTCAATAATTTATTTATATAAATATTAACATTATTTAAATACTAATAATCTATTTACATGAATATCTACACTATTTAAATCTATTTTTATTTATAAAATACTTAATTAACTTATATATTTAAATTTATTTTTATTTATAAAATACTTAATTAACTTATATATTTAAATCTATTTTTATTTATAAAATACTAAATTAACTTATATACTATATTGATATTGCATATCTATAATTTAGATAACCGAGTATTTATTTTATGTATTCATTTAATAATCAACACAGTTATTTTTTTTTTAATTTATATATTTTACAAATTTATTTTTCTTTTATTATTATTATCTTTTATCTCATTTATATTGATATTTTATTTAAAATTATATATTATATAAATAATAATTATTCTGCATATATCACATTTATGGATTTTAAATTATATATCATAGACTAAAATAAAATAATATATGCATGAATTACGTCTTTATAAGAATTTTGTTTCCATAACATAAAGTTTATAAATTTAAATTTCAAAGATTTTAAAAGTTTAAATTTCAAAGGTTTTAAAAGTTTAAATCTCCTATCAATTATACCAAACATTAAGGTAAAATGGTATGTATTCAATAATGTTTTTAAAGTTTAAAAGAATTTTAAATTATATATTATATATATATTTTGATTTTAGTTGAATATTACGTATTTTTACAGAAAGTTTTAGAACTTCATCAATATGTTGTAAATTATTATAAACTATACAATATCATTATAGTGTAAATTTATCTATATATTATAATTTATTTAAATAAAGTTTTAAAATTATATATTATGTAATGTAAATTATTTATATGATTTTGAATATAATTTTTAATTTTGTTAGTATTAATAATTTATTATTTAAAGATATATGTTATATATTGAAAAATAATTTTATAGTTTTGATTTTGAATAGAGCATTCATTTTTTTCGTATTTGTAATTTATTTATTTTATGTTGAAACATAAAGAGTATTTTTTTTTCTAAGTACTTTAAGGTACTTTAGTATATTTATATTATATTCAAAAGTAATTTAAGAGTACTATTTTCATTATGAGTACTTTACTTACAACATTGATATGGTTAACTATGGGTTTTCATTCACTATATAGAATTTGACAAATAAACATATTTAGTTCAACCAATGCTATCTCAACTATTATAGATGATGTCATCGTCTAGAATGTGATTGGTTATTTAAAAGTTGATTTTGATAGTACATTTTTTGTTTTGAGGCGCAGTGATCACTCAGTCTAGTCACCGAGTAGCTTTTCACTCCGAAACTTTTAACGACACTGTTAGAAGGTAATTAAGTATCAGAAAGGTAAAGCTAACGCCTGATCCAGATGGATATTGGTGGCCACCCACCTATTCCACTGGCTCAAAACAGTTTCCCACTTTGCTAATTTTCTAGTAATTTTTCTATGGTTTTTGGGGTCCTAAACTTCTGGGGCCGTTTTGAGGCTCTAAACGACCTTTTTTGGCCCTAGTAGAAAGTTGTAAATCTCGGATAAACCTTTCCAATGGGCTATCGAGCGCTCCAAACGAAGATTGTATGCAAAATTTATGACCTCGGGAAGTTGACTGTTCAACTAACCACCTTGGGGCCGCAAACTTTATGACGGTTCATCTTCTAGGGTTAGGTTTTTGGATGTTTGAGATTCTTTCCCTCATGCTTTTGATAAATAGGCCTTTCGGCCTCTCTTTGTATTCATCTTGGCACGAATGATTATAGCGGCCACATCTCTTCTCATAGATAGCTACCACCATTCTAGCTATTGTATTTTACAGTCTGTTCTATTTCTGCTATTTAATAGAATATGTGTTTATTGTATCACTGTGTTCTTTGCAATATATCTTTGTATATGATTAGGTATAAGTCTGGATCAGTGGTATCAGAGCAATCTGCTCTTTGATTGTTTCTCAGTGCATGTCCTCGACGAGGTCAGGATATAGAGAGTTAGGTCTCGAACTAGTTTCACTTGGGGAAGACCACTCTCGCCACCCCAAACAACCTCCCATGGTGGAAGAAAAGAGAGACGACGAAGTAGGAGATCCTATCAAGTTTTTGCTCGAGGAAGCTCTTGCGCGACAGAGGAACGAGATGATGGATAATTTCGCCCAAATCCTTCGACGCATGCCGACGACGACAGATACGCCTTCAACGAGCAGTCGTTTCGGAGATGCGACTCCCTTCAAGGTACAAGTTAACTTTGATATCCCTTTATTTTAAGGCCAGATTGATGCTGATGCCGTAGATAAATGGTTGAATCTATTAGAAGGGTATTTCTCTGTCCACAATTTTTCCAACCGGGAAAAGATCACCTTTGCGCTCCTCAAGGATGTTCCCCACGTAAAAAATTGGTGGGAACCTTATTGTGAGAAAAACGCATCAGACAAGTCTGGATTGTTTGAGGCCAATCCCACTTGTTGGGCCTTTTTTATAGATGCCGTTAAGGAACAATATTATCCTGTGGGAAACTATGATGACCAGTTTACAAAATGGACCATTTTGCGTCAAGAGAGGGACCAAACGGTGTTGGAGTACACTAACAACTTTCATACCTTGCGCACAAAGCTGGGTATCAAGGACTTCAAGCGACACCTAGTACTTAAATATCGTAGTGGCCTACACCGGTACATACGAATAGAGATGGATTTCCTGGACATCTCTTCACTTGGATCTGCCTATCGTTATGCTGTAAAAAATGAGCAGAAATTTCAAAACAAGCGCGACTTCGGACCTACACAGAAGCAGGGCAAGGGAAACTCTGGCTCGCAGAAGACGAGACAGGGAAAGGACAACCAGTCCCAACCACAAGCGAATAAGGGTAATGGAAAGACAAAGAAAGACACTGGGAAGTGGTGCGAGTTCCACAAAAGCCCCTGGCACAACACTGATGAATGTCGCTCAAAACAGTCATTGGTGGGAGAGATCAAAGATTCAGAATCAGATCCCAATTCCGATTCTGATTTAGAACCCAATGTCAAAGCCGCAGACAAAGGGAAGCAGATCATTGATGCAGAACTCAGTGTCATTGTTGCTACCACACAGATTCAACCAGAGGAACCTGAAGAGTCGGAGGCAGAGGAGCGCCTCTTCCACTCACAGATGTGGGTTAAGGGAATTCCCCTAAATTTTGTTGTGGACAACAGCAACCAAAAGAACCTGATCTCAGTAGAAGCCATCAAGAGATTGGAACTACCAATAACACCACACCCGCAACCATACACCATTGGATGGATAAGCTAAGGACGAAGGATCCGCGTCAGTCATCAATGTCGCCTACCGTATGGAATCAAGCCCTTCAAAGACGAGGTATTGTGTGATGTGGTCCCACTTGAAGTATGTGATGTTCTTTTAGGACAACCATATATGTGGAAGCGTCATGTTGTATATGAATCATGACCTCGCAGTGTCATTGTCACTTTGGGAGGACAACTCTATCGGATACCAGAGATAGTTGCACCTACCCCAACCAAGCAGGGAAGGAAGATAATCTCCCACATTGGAAAATTTTCCCTATTCGCAATTGCCACTAAAGGTGAACATCAGATTGCAGAGACATCCACGACCTCTTCACATTATCCTTCTACTCAGCAGAAACAAGAAGAACACAAAGTCAGTGCAGCATCGCCTATTCGGGTACCTCTACAGTGCAAGGCTACGCATTCAAGGTGCTCCTCCAAAAAGAAACCATCCACACTGGTGCAGACCAATGATACCACAACAACCAAAACTGTTGAACAGCTCCAGCGCATCCATCAACAATAATTACAACCCTCTGAAGATGTCAAAGTAAGGCAACCTTTCCACTTCAGCAAATGCCGCACCAAAAGCTCAAGTCGAAACAAAGCTCGACATATGAAAGGGATTTGACGCAATGGAGACCATTGCTTCCTAAGGGGGGAGGATTGATCCAGATGGATATCGGTGGCCACCCACCTATTCCACTGGCTCAAAACAGTTTCTCATTTTGCCAATTTTCTAGTAATTTTTCTATGGTTTTTGGGGTCCTAAACTTTCGGGGCTGTTTTGAGGCTCTAAACGACATTTTTTGGCCCTAGTCGAAAGTTGTAAATCTCGGATAGACCTTTCCAACGGGATACCGAGCGCCCCAAACGAAGATCGTATACAAAAGTTATGACCCCGGGAAGTTGACTGTTCAACTAACCACCTTGGGGCCGCAAACTTTGACGGTTCATCTTCTAGGGTTAGGTTTTTGGATGTTTGGGATTCTTTCCCTCATGCTTATGATAAATAGGCCTTTCGGCCTCTCTTTGTATTCATCTTGGCATAAATGAGCATAACGGCCACATCTCTTCTCAGAGATAGCTACCACCATTCCAACTATTGTATTTTACAGTCTGTTCTATTTCCACTATTTAATAGAATATGTGTTTACTGTATCATTGTGTTCTTTGCAATATATCTTTGTATATGATTAGGTATATGCTCTCTTATTTCGTTCCTGCATAAATCCGGATCAATGCCGCTATCGATTGTCTAAGCATACCACCCATTACTCTCCTTTGTACAGTGATGAGTATGCAGGGATATGACACCACTACTTGGCCTCAGTTGTATCAAGAAGACATCGACATTTCACTCGTCTACCGACAGCTTCAGACTGACAAGTCGTTGATCGTCGACTATTTCCTGAAAGATACCTTGCTATACAAACTTGGACAACTTTGTGTGCCGATAGGTGAGCATCAACAACAGCTCATTTGGGATACACACTACAACAAGACTGCAGGACACTTTGGTGTAGCAAAGGCACTTGCTTTTCTCCAAAAGTTTTTTTTTTGGCCTACACTTAAAACTGATGTCAACAAGTACATTCAATCATGCGTGGTTTGTGCCATTGCTAAACCGTCTAATTGACGACAGGGATTGTACATACATTTTCCAGTTCCTAGTCGACCATGGAAACCTATTTCTATGGACTACTTGACAGGATATCCTACTACCAAACATCAACATGATGCGATCTTAGTAGTAGTAGACATATTTTCCAAGATGGCCATTCTCATTCCATGCAAGAAGACGACTACAACACAACAAACCACATAGCTCTTCTTCGAACATGTTTGGAAACACTATCATTTACCAACAACCATTATCTTTGACCGAGATGCCAGATTCGTCAGCATCTTTTGGAAGACTCTTTGGCAACAATTAGACACATGACTCTCATTGTCGACTGCTTTCCATCCTCAGACCGACGAACAAACAGAAGTTGTGAATCGCTTGGTCGTACAATTGCTTCGCATGTACAACAAGCATCGACGAACATGGGATGACAATCTTCCATACATACATCATAGCTACAATCGTGCTCAGCACAACTCTACGGGAAATAGTCCATTTGAGATCTGTTATGGATTTCAACCCTCAGTGCCTATCGACTTGATCAGCTCCTCGACACAGTCGAACGACATCGACCATAACCAGCGAGAAGTTGACAAAGCATTGAAGTTTCAAGAACAGATTTGCGACATCCAGCGACAAGCACAAGAAATGTTGCAACGAGCAAACGCGAAAGCTAAGGCTCGACACGATAAGCATTGTATCCCTCATTCATTCCAAATTAGGGATAAGGTCTGGTTACATCTTAAGAAGGAGCACTTCACTGGTCCATTCAATAAGTTGAAACCTTTACGATATGGTCCATACAGTATTCTTCAACAGATTGGAGAAAACACTTTCCAGCTCGACATTCCTACATGCTTGAGTCTACATCCAGTATTCAATGTGGATCTACTTCGACCATACCATGGATCATTGTTGGAACAAAACAACTTGCAGACAACAGAACCCGACGATATCCATCTAGATGTTCAAGAGCCTCTTCCTTGCGACACCATTGTGGGACGACGAGTACGCCATACAAGGACGACCACAATTCCCTTGTTTCAGGTTACTAAAACAGGATAGATCCTAACACAAGGAAAGTGGTACTCTGCTACTGAACTAATCGACAAGTTTCCTCACCTTCATGAACAAACAATGAAGACCATTGTTTCTTAAGAAAGGAGGTCTGATCCATATCGCAGTTGGCATTGTTGTCGAATGCCGACATCTACTACGACAAGTCATCATCGTCGACACAACTCCGACGAGTTCCGACTTCGACACGACTTCGACAACTTCTCACCTTCGACACGCTCAATGACCTCACAGTTTCACGACGTCAACTTGCAGCGTCGACCCACGACTTGTGCAACATCGTCTTGCGACTTGCGACTGTCTCTCTATCTTCTAGTCCACTGTAACGGTTGAACTGTCGAACCGTTGTAACTTCTTTGTAACTGAACATAACGGGCAGGCACCCAAATGTCTCAACACTCTCTACATAAGCATGTAAACTATTGTAATATACATCTTATCAGTCTGGATCTTTACATCCAGTAATAGAGAAGATCAATTCGCATTCCTGCATATTGTTTGTGTGTATTTGTGTTTATCCGCGTAGTGTGATCATGTTTGCTTATTCTATTTCTTATGCTTCCATCATAACAGAGCCGATTCATTCAGTCGAACTGTTGTCCCCCTTGTGCTTCCTGGCCGTGAGAGGATCAAATATTGATCACCAATGAATATGAAGGAACATAACCCTAGAACATATCCAACTTGCCAGACTCTATCATCCTCCATGTCAACATCATGGGCCAAAATCAACGGACACCACATTATGAATTGTTTAGGACATCTTACAATGATAATCATATCACCATAGAAGACCAAGTCAAGTGGATGACATCTATGAAAATCACAAAGATATAAATTTGCACAAGTCGATTGCTCGATCCTGAAATACTAAGCTTGTGGTATAGGTAACAACCTATGCAAGGCCATGCACAACTTGTTAGCATGGGAATCTTTCTCATATACTTCCAATCTTCCCACAATTGAAACAACCTGAATTAGGTCAACATCCTCATCTCAAGAGAATACAAAAGAAAGAGTAATGTTGTGGTCAATTCCCTTTGTTTAAGAGAATCCTTCAATCTCGTCATTGTACTCTACAATACTCCCATCAATTACAACCTTGGAATTAATCTCGACATCATGCTCCATCAAGGCATCACACCTCTCCTCCAGTGGAGAACTATAAGTCATACATATGGAAGAAACCAATGCAACATGACTAGCATATCTCATAGGAGGTATACCCCTCCTCATTGAAGATTTGGGTGCCCCTACATGCTCTTGATCTTTCTCAAAACTAGAAGACTCATCTAGCCTCTCACGTGCTACTAGATCAACAAGTAGTCTATAAAGGCCACCATTCTAACCTCTCTAGCCAATGTCCTTAGATTAACTAGACTACAATCATTGGTGGTGCATTGTTGTCCCTCAAATACAACTCTCCACTATACATTTTTCATACAAGATACCGAAAGAAGGATTTTTCTCAAACCAGAGACAAATAAAGTATCACTAAGCTCAAGAACATCATCTAAAGGTATCTGGAAAGAAATAGAGCCAACTCCTCTCACATGATGAGTGGCATCATCACCAAGCTCCACATTGCCTCCCTCTTGATTTGGAATCCCATTGAATAAATCCATGTCATATGTTGTGTCTCAAAGGTCCATTGTACACATACCATCCAAGACTAAAAACGATGTTAGAAGTAAAAAAAGAAGTAATGGAAAAGACAATTTTAAATTGAGAGTTAGTCTCCCCTACACCTACTATAGTCCCAATTGCAACTTGTTTCATACCCTTTCCCTTATTCAGTGGACATGAACTAGTAGATTGTTCCATCTTAGGACATTAGCGACACATCACCTTACTCATGTCCCTTTTTCCAATATATGTACCTTCTTCTTGTAGCCTTTCTTGCTACCCTTATTCGCCTTCCCCACTAAACCCATAACATCTACTTCCCCTTGTTGTTTTGAATAATACTACAATATGATTCTTCTTGCACAAGATCAACCCAAAGTTTGACTCTCGAGCATAAATATCTTGAACAATAGGCATTTCGAAATGAGGAAGTCCCGTTAAGGCAGTGGACACCAATGCCTTAGCCTTTGTCTTTGTTCCAATGGTGACCCATTGATCTTTCAACTCAGTGGTCTTGGTCAAGTAGCGCACCATAATATCTTTCTCGCTCTTGCAAACTATTGAAAGCTAGTTTCCCAAAAGTATCTATCAAGAAGCACACGAGCTTTGAGATAATTCAACTAAAGCTTCATACATCTTCTTGCTTGTCATCTTATTTGAAATGTGTGAGATGAAATGATCCTTTACATAATAAAAATGTTTTATTCACTTTGGCTTCCCTCAGCCGATGAGTGACCCATTGTGCTAGATTAGTAGGATATGGAATCTCATTTTCAACATACAAATTTGAAGCCTAAACTTCCATGGAACAAAGTTGGAAGCCCCATCCAACTTGTCACACTCTCTAAGACCTAGAGACAATTTACACATCTTGAATTTTCCAAGTGCACACAATCAACAAACAAAACAACCTTTCTAGGGTCTGTTATCCACTAAATTGCACTTAGTGGATTCCGAGTGAACCATCGAAGACTTTAACAATCTAATTGTTCATCATCAGTGTTTCGAGATCCATCATGCCAAATTTTGGCCCTTTTTTCAAAAAATAAATTTGCATGTCCATACCCCCTTGGGGAATTGTAATAAGTTGGTCTAAGCATGGTCTCTTTATAACATGCTTGGCTTACCTTAGGTTTATATGTGAAGGGGATACTCTAGAGTGTTTTTTCCTTAGGAATTATGCATTGCACTTTAGTGACGTAGAATTCCTGAGATTTTCACTCACACCTCCAAAGCTAGAGTATTTACCTTGGTGGTCAAACCTTGAGAGGTTATTAAAGCCTAAGTGTCTATGTATTTTTCCATGCTAGCCAACAATGATGAGTTGTATGGACATGCACTAGGTCCCCTAGGATTTTCGGTCAATTCCGAGAAAAATATTTTTTCTTGTAAAATCAGGCCATTTTTTAATGGTTTAATTGATAAATTTCAAATTGTAATAAAAGTATGGTCCGAAGGCATAATTTAGCGTGGAGATACTCATTTTCACACTCAGAGTGTCCTCTTTACCCTAGGACCCACTTATCCTATGTTTTGGGTGATTAAATTATCATTTAAAGCATTTTTACTCAAAGTGGCCACAAAATGTCAAGAAAATGCTAAAATGCACAAAAGGACAAAGTGAGAAAACCGAGGAAGCATGTTTAAAACATGTTGGATGAGTTGGCATCTTGTCTTTTATGGAGGGGACTTGTTAAGAGGATAATCCATGTGGTTAAAAGTCAAATCACATGGTTAATGATTGAATATCATTTAGATATGCACCCTCTCTCAATGTGGGCGTCTTCTTCCACATGGCGAGCAAGTGTTGGATGTGATACAAACTAGGTAGAGGGAGCCTACCTCATCAAGAGGTGGCGCAACCTTATAGGATTGATATCCGACCAATCCAGCAATCAACTCACTCCACTTCACGTTAAACTCTCAATCATGAAGGGCGCTTTCTCTCATATGTGGGCGTCAAGCTAATGTGGAAGCTCTTCTTTGGAGTAATGTTTACGAAGTTAGAGGTGGTGCAATCCTCATTGGATGGGCTCCCAATCAGCTAGTAATCAGATCTTTAGACTTCAAGTGAACTCCCTCTTCACCCATGCGCCCCTCTTTTGGGATTAGCGCCCCCTCTTGTAAACTCTATTTAAGAGAGAGCATTCCACACCTTTTGCGATCAGAAGGTGGAACCTCTTCTCTTGTGTTCTTTGTAATATTTTCCGAGTATTGGAATAAGAAGAAAGGCTTTGGAGGCTACTCCATTGTGTGATTGTCTATTGTGTGGATGTCTAAGGCTCATTGAACCATTGAGGTAAGTTGTGTCATTTTGCAACTTTGCTTATTGTTGGAATTAAATCGACCTTTGAAGGGAATGTGCATTCTAGTAGGGTAAGAAGTAACATTTGATAATTTACTTTTTATTGATAGCTATATATGATGCTTTGAAATTTGTAAATTCTTGTTTGATTGAACAAATTTTTAGAAGTCTTTTATGTGGTTAAGCATCGATATTTTGATTCTCTTGTGCAAGTTGTTGTAAGATGTCCACAGGTTATCTAAGTTGAATGGTGTGACAAGCGTGCTAGCATTCAATACCTCTCAAGTGAATTCAAAAAAGGAGCTTAGTCCCTCTCAATCCCACTACCAAGAAGACTCCATCCGCCCAACTTTCTTTCCAATCTTTGGGTTCTATCTCTTTGCTTCAAAACTCATAATTTTTTCTCAGTTACTTGGGTGTTTTTATTTAGATTTATAATCATTGCTGCATTAAAAACATGTCTGATTTTTTGTTATTAGATCTAATTTCTTAAAGGTTTACATCTCATAAATAGATCTAGTAAAAGATCAACTTTCATTTCAAGAGTACCTCTATTTAAAAATATTTTAAATCTTGGTATGATAAGCATGCTTACTGTTTTAAAAGGGTTGTATTAGGCTGATTTAAGAGCCATCTATTTGCTTCCCTAAAAGGGAAAGCAAAGATCTGAAGAAGCAAACTTTCTAGCTTGTTTTCTTGGTTCATTTGGAGTAGTCTTTTTCCTAGTTTAACTTAGAATTATTCTGCATGTTTTAGATGGCAACCCGAAGTTACTCTTAAAGTGCTTTGGGTCATTTTTCCTCTAACTTCATTGGCTTTTTTTTAGCTTTTGTCAAACAGGTAGAAGGAGGTACTACCAATTTTTTGAGGATTTAGATGATTCAAAGCCCTCTTCCTTTCAAATGCCAGCTACTTTGGCCTTTTCCTTTGCAAATTTGTAAACTTGTTAGTCCTATTCTTCAAATGCCTACAAGTATTCTTGAAAAGTGTTGTAAAAAGGATAAATAAAATAGAGCAAGTGGGATATTCAACGCCCATACCCCATCTCCCTGGGGGGATCAGTGTCGCCTCAAATTTTTGTGTTTGCTTTTTCGTTTAGATTTTTATTTTTTTGCTTCTAATAAAATAAACATAGGACTAAAATTAACCTTGTGGGATCCATTTCAATGGCGGGCCACAAGTGTGCTCAAGACTTGGCTTTTCACATTTTTTACAATTTCCAGTTTTTCCCGAGTAATTTTGTTCTTGCTTTACCGAAGCACGATGCCATGGAAATAACTTGCTCGAGTACTGGAATTCTATCGGAAAAGAGATTCTTGGAAGTAGATTTAACCAAGTAGAAAATCTATTTTTGTTTAATAAAATAAACCAACGATTAAACTCTGAGTATGCTCAACTTAGTGTGATCAGTTGGTCAACCAGAAAGGAAGGTAAGCACTAGTTTAATAGGAAAATCCAATTCCTTCAAGAACTCGAGAGGTTGCATGGGTTGACACCATAGAGTCAGAAGGCTATTGTAAGGAGGTTATGCCTTGCCTTGTTGAACACTTGGTAAAACCGCTATAGCACTCGGTTCGAGAGGTTAAGTTTACTTGGGCCAAACCTCCAATAAACCCACTCTAATACTCACTAATAATTTAAAAAACTGACAACGAGACTTTGCAATACTTTCACGACACAACACAACAACATCATTTTCACAATCTCGGCACTGGTCATCATACATTATTACTGTTTAAATCAATCTGCAAAATGTCGTGAGTGTTACTTATTTTCATGTGTTGTTGTGCTAAATCAATTGCAAATGTTTCTTTCAGTATTTTATCATCATCTCTCTAACTCCTAGATTAAGTACTTTTTCTCTTTTCGTAGATTAAAAACCTTATATTTTCTTCTATTAGGACCACTTGGTGTGGGGAAGAACGTCCCCGGTGGATCTCGGCTGAACAGATGGGTCTTACGGGCACCCTGAGGCAGGAATGGGAGGATTATATCAGGCCTCTGCATCATTCAAACATGCGACTCTCTGATGATGCTGACCGGATTGTGTGGTCGTGGGACGTGGCCGAAGGGCGGGTCACTGCTGCTATGGCATATGATGCACTATTCGCAGAGACACAGGTCATGGTTCGATGGTGGGATAAAGCACTCTGGAAACTTGTTTTGCCGCTCAAGATTAAATGCTTCATTTGGTTGGCTCTGCATAACCGGATACTAATGTGGGACAACCTTTGTCGTCGCGGTTTTTGTGGCCCGGGTTGGTGTACCTTATGCTGTTCTGAGGGGGAAACGGTTGATCACCTCTTCACCTCCTGTTCTTTCAGCAAAAATCTTTGGTCTTTTATTGCGGGCAGAGCAGGTATAACTTTTCTTTGGAATTTCAGCTCTCTTAATGATTGCCTTGTAGCTTGGGATCATCTTGATCTTGGGGTTAGAGAACTCCCATATTTCATGATATGGGAGGTCTGGAAGACTCGAAATATGCACATATTTGAGAATAAGATCCCTTTCCTGCCTGGGATTGGCTACAAAACCCTTGCTGCACACCATGAATATCTCACCATGCACGGTTTGGCCAGAGTTAGAGACATTCCGGTAAGGCACCATCGTTTTGCCCCCCCGGTGCTGACCTTCCCTTGTGGCTTCTTTGACGGAGCTGCTGTATACAATCCTGGGGGGGGTGGTGCTGGAGCCGTTCTACACCTTACAAATGAAATCTCCATCCATCTTTGGCTTAATCTGGGAGGTGGCTCTAATACCAGGAGCGAGCTATGTGCTCTTTGGTTATTACTTTATTGGGCTCGAGTACGAGATATCACCGACCTTGTGGTCTTTGGCGACTCACTTTCTATCATCTCCTGGGCTAGTGGCAAAACCACACTACATAACATGTTGCTTCAGCACTGGATGAATGCGGCCTTGTTGTTAATTAACGATTTTCAACACATTCATTTTGCCCATGTATATCGTGAAGTGAACTTGGAGGTGGACATGCTTTCTAAGAGGGCCCTTTGCGCTGCACCCGAGACCATCATGTGGCAGGAATGGCGGACAGACATATTGTTTTCACTGGACTCACTACCTCTGCCTTGGGTTTGATTTTGCTCTACTATTTTTTTGTAATATATACTGTTTTATGGTTATCATTAGCACGCAGATTTTCTTACATATACTGTTAGTTCTATGTGCAGATATCTCATAGAGGATGTGGCCAACCTCTCGTTGGACATTTTGTATGCTACCTCTATTTGCGGCATTATATTCAGCATTATTGTCTGTGTAGGCTAGACACAACAGTTTTTTTGGATATTTGACAGTTAGCACTGATATTTATATGACAAACTTTATTATTTGGTGGGATTCTCTGATGTTTTATTGTGTTTTGTAGAACCTGTTTCTCCTCCGGGAGGGGTTCATGGTTATTTGTTATGAACATATTGCTCCGTTATGTTTTTCCACGTTGGATATTGATGGCATTATGGCCATCGTTTTTAGACATGATACATCTGCCGGGCAGGGCAGCGATGTGATGTATGTTTCTTCTGACAGTTGGCACTATTTACTATTTCGTATATTAATAGTAAGTTAAATTTTTCAATGAAAAAAGACTCCTTCCACTTCCCCAACAAATTAACAAGAAAGTTTCCACTGTACTTTTGGTAAAGCAATTGCAAAAGTACAATACAAATACTTGAACATTCCAGACATGCAAACTACATAAGACTACACAAATATCTCCATTTTGCTCATTTCTGACGTCAAAGACTACACAAATATACCTGGAAAATAAAATGCAAGTTTAAAACAAGATCCCACTGAAGAATAATTGCCATGTTTGAGGTGTAGAATAACTTGATAGGATATGATCCCTGTGTTAAAATTCAATATGCTAAGACAGAAAATAGCAGCATTACATTCCATTTCACAATAATAGCATATACAGGATCACTGAAGAAACAACAAGCATAGCATAAACACAAGAGACAGAGATTTATCCTGGGAAACCCTCATGGGGTAGAAAACCCAGCAAAGCTTCCTCAATATAGATGACCAGCAATATACAAAGATGCAAACCCTGAGCATAAGCTCCTTCTCCTCCATAGCAGACCTCTCCTCCACAAATGCGCCTTTCTCAAGTGAGTGAGTGTGTATAATGAGGAACACACCTCCTCTATTTATACACTACTCTGATATGTATTTTACACAAGTACACGTAGGCTCGTATTTAACCAATATGTTAAATACCCCACTACAACTAACTGGGCCGACCCCTCTAGGGTGGTCTAATAACCCTTTGACCCACATAACACATACAGGGCCGACCCCTACTAGGGAAGTCTAATAACCCGAGTTACTACATTCCGACGGAGGAATAAACATCTCCGGATATACAATAAGATCTTCACGGAGGAATGAAACATCTCCGGAATAATAAAGTACAAATATAATATTCTTTGAAGTTACAATATATCAACACTCCCCCTTAACGAGAAGGATATTATAACAACATCTGCACGAGCAAGGAGTCATCAACATCATATATGATACATCTATAAATCATTGGAAGCTTTCTTCAATTTGTCTTCATCAGTAACTCAAATAGTTACTGGTACATCAATGTCAACATCAATATCAGCATTACGATCATCAGCATCGTAATCACACGATCAGCGGCATCGTCATCGCACGATCATCAGCATCGTCATCATACGATCATCAGCATCGTCATCATACGATCATCAGTATCGTCATCAGCATCGTCATCACACGATCATCAGCATCGTCATCATACGATCAGCAGCATCGTCATCACACGATCAGCAGTATCGTCATCACACGATCAGCAGCATCGTCATCATACGATCATTAGCATCGTCATCACACGATCATCGGCATCGTCATCGCACGATCATCAGCATCGTCATCATACGATCATCAGCATCGTCATCATTCGATCATCAGTATCGTCATCAGCATCGTCATCACACGATCATCAGCATCGTCATCATACGATCAGCAGCATCGTCATCACACGATCAGCAGTATCGTCATCACACGATCAACAGCATCGTCATCACACGATCAGCAGCATCGTCAGCACACGATCAGCAGTATCGTCATCACACGATCAGCAGCATCGTCATCATACGATCATTAGCATCGTCATCACACGATCATCGGCATCGTCATCGCACGATCATCAGCATCGTCATCATACGATCATCAGCATCGTCATCATTCGATCATCAGTATCGTCATCAGCATCGTCATCACACGATCATCAGCATCGTCATCATACGATCAGCAGCATCGTCATCACACGATCAGCAGTATCGTCATCACACGATCAGCAGCATCGTCATCACACGATCAGCAGCATCGTCATCACAATCATATTTAAGACTATCCTTCCTTTCGGAATTACTGGATTTACTGTCTAAGGATGATTAGTCCAACTACAATCATATTTAAGACTATCCCTCCTGGATTTGCTGTCTAAGGATGATTAGTCCAATCACAATCTCATTTAAGACTATCCCTCCTGGATTTGCTGTCTAAGGATGATTAATCCAATCACAATCGTATTTAAGACTATCCCTCCTGGATTTGCTGTCTAAGGATGATTAATCCAAACACAATTCATTTAGGACTATCCTTCCTTTCGGAATTACTGGATTTACTGTCCAAGGATGATTTAATCCAACCACAATTCATTTAGGACTATCCTTCCTTTCGGAATTACTGGATTTACTGTCCAAGGATGATTTAATCCACTCAATTCATTTAGGACTATCCTTCCTTTCGGAATTACTGGATTTACTGTCCAAGGATGATTTAATCCAACCACAATTCATTTAGGACTATCCTTCCTTTCGGAATTACTGTATTTACTGTCCAAGGATGATTTAATCCACTGATTTCATTCTCGAAGACCTCACGTCTACGGCTCTCTTTAGGACTGACAGTCCAGGGATGATCCAATCCCCTCAAGTCCATCAAGGACTTCATTCTCGGAGACCTCACGTCTACGACTCTCTTTAGGACTGACAGTCCAGGGATGATCCAATCCCCTCAAGTCCATCAAGGACTTCATTCTCGGAGACCTCACGTCTACGGCTCTCTTTAGGACTGAAAGTCCAGGGATGATTCAATCCCCTCAAGTCCATCAAGGACTTCATTCTCGGAGACCTTACGTCTACGGCTCTCTTTAGGACTGAAAATCCAGGGATGATCCAATCCCCTCAACTGTCCACTAAGGACTTCATTCTCGGAGACCTTACGTCTACGGTTCTCTTTAGGACTGAAAGTCCAGGGATGATCCAATCCCCTCAACTGTCCACTAAGGACTTCATTCTCGGAGACCTTACGTCTACGGCTCTCTTTAGGACTGAAAGTCCAGGGATGATCCAATCCCCTCAACTGTCCACTAAGGACTTCATTCTCGGAGACCTTACGTCTACGGCTCTCTTTAGGACTGAAAGTCCAGGGATGATCCAATCCCCTCAACTGTATTCTTATCCATACAGGTACAATCATGTATCATCTCAAACCATGTATACATCTCATCAAAACATGTGTACATCAAATCATGTATACATCACATCAAAACATGTACACCTCACATCAAAACATATGTACATCAAAACATGTATACATCACTAATCAAAACATGTACACATCACATCAAATCATCAAATCATGTATACATCACTAATCACATCAAAACGTGTGTACATCAAAGCATGTATACATCACTAATCAAAAACATGTATACATCACAACTAGCATGTATTCTTACTAATACATCTAACATCAAAACATGTATACATCACAACTAGCATGTATTCTTACTAATACATCTAACATCAAAACATGTATACATCCCAACTAGCATGTATTTTCACCAATACATCTATCATCAAAAGCATGTATAAGTAAAGCTAAGTATTCTAAGTATAAGAGTCCTAAATCTAAATATTTCTAAGTAACTGGGTGTAGGGAACAGGTTACCTCATCAACGACCTTGTTGTTTGATGAGACAATCTCATCAGTAGTGACTATACTACTCCCCCTTTCGAGGAGGGTCCTTTTGAACTACACCAAGCTTGTCTCGAAAGTATTCAAACTTCACTCGAGACAGAGGTTTGGTTGGTAACTTCTTCACTTGACGTAGAGGCTTGGTTAGTACAACGGTAACCTGTTACAAATTCAAACTTTTAGAGTTCCTTTCTGTGTCATATCTTGTTAGTTCCCTATGTTCTTTGACTTATCATGGAACACTAGATTCTATGTCATCTTGATACAACTCTAATTATCACATAGGATCTCAGTTGGTTCTATCTCTAAGTCAAACAATCCTAAAGCCAAACTTCTTCACAACTAGCAGAGCAAGCAGCCATATAATCCGCTTGTGCTGAGAGCCACACTAGACTGCTTCCAGCTAAACCACGAGATCATGGCTAATCCCAGACAATAACATCCTCTCGATGTGTTCTTCTTGTCTGATACACTTCCTGCCCAAACAGAATCTGAATAGCCATCTGAAGTCATGATCTTCAAGATAGCATAGATCAAATTCTATCGTGTCCTTTATGTGCCTCATCACATGCTTTGCAACTATCAGGTAAACACATCTAGTTTCCACTAGATACTAACTCAAGGTGTTCATAACAAAGCATATATATATAACCTAGTATATGTTAGATATATCAAAGACCCAATAAATTGACTGTACAGAGTTATATCCACTAACTCTGATGAGTTATCCCCTAACAGCTTCAAGTTGGAATCCATAAGAGTGGCCATTCCAACACCTCAAGTCATATTTCTCATCATACTTTCCCTAGTTGAGAAATATTCCTTCTGAGCCTTGCCATACTTCCAGACCTAGGAAGTAAAGCATCAAATTGAGATCTTTCATTTTTATTTCTGCATTGAATGATCTTCTGCATATCTATCTGTGCCATCTCTCGTTAGATGGGTCTACTGATATGAGCCTCAATATCATTCGAACTCTGTAGTGAGTTCCTTCTTGCATCCATGTCATATGTGTATCATATTCAACCTTGTAGCAAAGGTTGAGATCCACATCACCCATGGTGATCATTAAGCTTATCAAATTATTATCGATCCTAGGTACCTATACAGAACCTGATTCATACTTCTTCTTTAATTACACCATACTTGGAGCAAACATCTTGTCGTGATTCTCTTCCTCTTTCTAAGAGAATCTTCTAGTCATGAGCCTTCTATAATTTGTTTTGATTTGTAAATCTTCTTGTTTGAACATCCACCACTTGTACGGTGTCCATCATTCTTCATGACCTTTCCTACAAATCAAAATTAAGTACATGATTAGTAATACTTCATAATCATCAAAAGATAACCCATTATGCATACAGATATCATTTACATAGTGATGCAACTATTTTGACCAATACTTTGGCACAACACTTTCCCATATCCTGTATGCATACAGTGGCTATCTAGATGCCTTCCATCTCTACCATAACATACTATCGAGAGTGTGCACAACTCTCAGCATGTCAGCAAAGACGTTTCATTCTAGACAAGCAACAATGGAATGTTTGTCCAAACATATGCACATTAGTTGTATACTGTTCAATGCTCTATGAATGTTTACACTCAGCATTATATATTCTAGGAATACAAATATGCATGCAGGCAATATCATTACTATTTCAACTAGCAACTCAAATACTTATCTTTTATGTTTGTGTGGCTGCCTCCCGCTTGATCTTCTGTATGTCTTTTGAACTTCTATTCATTCTGTACCACTGTGCATGCTCAAGAGTCATCCTCATGATCTCATACACAAACATACACTCATTAGTATATTCTAAATGCTATCAAAACATTATAGTACTAAATAATCTTGAAAACGTATAGTCATGATTATAGTTAATAAACATTAGTATTCAAGATTTCAGGGAAGTCTTCTTTTATTCATGCATATCATTGATAAAAGATATAATATGCATAATCCCTTAATTACTAACTTTATGAATAAGCATAACCAATCATTCCAAATATACTTATATAAGGGATCCTAACACAAGGTAAGATTCATGGGAAACATACCTGGATTAGTATACCTACTTGGTTATGTACAACATACCTAAACAATCTCTTCAATGATTTAGAGATCCTGAGCTAGAACCTGCATGTCTCATAGGTTAAGCATAATATAACAAAGTCATACATACCTCGTAAGTAGAACAAAGATCATGGATGAGTCTTTGTCTTCATGTTTTCATGGTCATGGAGCCTGATTTTTCTTTTGAGATGTACCTATATCTTGTTAGCAGACAACCTCAACCTCACACAACACCATAATGCATTAGTACAATCATAAGTGTCAACACCCTAACCAATGAATATCTTCTATCATGCATTCATAATTTTGTTAAGGTGATACAACAAATCTAAAATCAAGATTGTACTAACTGTAATAACATGAAGACAAACATACCATAAACTTAATCATGAACAAATCTCAAAACATACCTCGATGAGTCATACCTATCGAGATCGCTTGTAATCTCCTTATGTAAAGCCTTAGCCTCATCTCCCTCTGAAACATGAACTCCTTCATTTATGTAGGTGACCAATCCATCTTCTTCTAGGATTAACCCTATCCACTTGATTTGCAAGAACTGGACCTGGAGCTGGATATGGGTTTGTCAGAGAAACCCCAAAAATTCAAACTTTGAATTTCAGACTTCCGAAAGGATAGAAATATGCGCCTTGATGAGCTGATCAAACTGATATATTTAGAATTTGAAAACTGCAAAGTTTTACTCCTCAATTTTGCCTTTGAAACTTTCAGATTCACTGGACGTGACCCTGAACTGGGGTTTGATGAAGCCCACTCTTTTGCCCCATCAAAAAGTTTGATCCAAAGCTCTAAGCTTCTATTTTTCTGAGGAGCTTCCAGCCGTGGTCACAGATTTCAAAAATTCCCATTTTTTACAGAAGCCCTAATTTTCCACTTTTCTGATCAAAGTCCTGAACTAGGGTCTAATCAAGCCCGACCTTCTGACCAACCAAAAATTCTGATCTTGGTCTCTAAATTTCTATTTTGATGAGTAGCATCCATCCGTGGTCTCCGATTACAAAAATTCCAACTTTCTTCAAAGCCCTAAATTTCGGAAGCCATGAATGAAGGTACCAAAAAATAATTCTGTTTTGACAGAAATATGTACCTGATTGTTTCTGGTGTAACTCCGAAATTTTTGATCCACAGGGTCTGAAAAAGTTTTCTGAGATAGCCTGACCTGTTAGCTTTCCATCCTGACAGGTCTGACCTCAATTGGATGTTCTGAGAGAGAGTTATGCCAAATGTCGCAACGTGACCTGTTTTGGGAAAATACAGGAGAGCGAACTTGTACGGCGTGCCACGTGTCACTGTTTGACCTTCGGCCTCTGAAATTTTTTTCTGAGATATCTCGGCCTGTTATCTTTCCATCCTGACAGGTCTGACCTCAATTGGATTCTCTGAGAGAGAGTTATGCCAAGTGTCGCAACGTGACCTGTTTATGGGATAATACAGGAGAGCGAACTTGTACGGCGTGCCACGTGTCACTGGTTCAACTTCGGCCTCTGAAAACGTTTTCTGAGATAGTACAGTCTGTGTACTACCTGTCACTTTTCACGAAATTTCATTTGGAGCTTCCTAGCCCAAGTTATGACCTTTTTCCCAAGGTCACCTGATTTTGACTCAGATCTGGAAGAGGCAGAAACCCTATATTGTACAGATCATAAATCACAAAGTACAACGAATTAGAGGTTTTCCTTTGGACACAAGGTACCTGGAGATATTAGCTTCGTCTTGTAACAATTTCAGATCCGAAAAGTTCGCCAAAACGGATTTATAGCGAAAGTGCTACGATGACTGGTTTTTGCTATGTAAAACCCTAACCTTCAAATTGTCGTAAGTAAAGCAAGTGTCTTTAGTGCCATACCTTGTCTTCCTTCAGGTTAGCTCTGATACCATGTTAAAATTCAATATGCTAAGACAGAAAATAGCAGCATTACATTCCATTTCACAATAATAGCATATACAGGATCACTGAAGAAACAACAAGCATAGCATAAACACAAGAGACAGAGATTTATCCTGGGAAACCCTCATGGGGTAGAAAACCCAGCAAAGCTTCCTCAATATAGATGACCAGCAATATACAAAGATGCAAACCCTGAGCATAAGCTCCTTCTCTGCCATAGCAGACCTCTCCTCCACAAATGCGCCTTTCTCAAGTGAGTGAGTGTGTATAATGAGGAACACACCTCCTCTATTTATACACTACTCTGATATGTATTTTACACAAGTACACGTAGGCTCGTATTTAACCAATATGTTAAATACCCCACTACAACTAACTGGGCCGACCCCTCTAGGGTGGTCTAATAACCCTTTGACCCACATAACACATACAGGGCCGACCCCTACTAGGGAAGTCTAATAACCCGAGTTACTACATTCCGACGGAGGAATAAACATCTCCGGATATACAATAAGATCTTCACGGAGGAATGAAACATCTCCGGAATAATAAAGTACAAATATAATATTCTTTGAAGTTACAATATATCAACACCCTGTTGTTCTAGTGCATTCTTTGACCTAACAGTGTAGGTGAACTGAGAAATGGTTGTGGCGTCGATGGCATGCAGTGCCTCCACAATCAGATGGGTTTTCAAAACCGAAAATGTCAGCATCTTGGCTGCCCCACCATTCCCCTTCCCGTTCTCTGCCATGGTTGCCACATTCTCTTGAGCCATTTTCTCTCATCCCACTAATGAACTCAAAAGGCATGAGCTGAAGGATGTGCAGGTGAACTGAGAAAAGGAATAAGGTGAGTTGAGTCAATAAGTTAGAAAATTATTATTTGATTCAACGGTTATATAATCATGTGAAAAAGCTTCTTTATTTGACTGATAGAGAAAGAGTGGAATAAACCGTCAAGAAAAGTAAAATTAAATTTTTATATATATTAACCATGCTATATATATATATAATACAAAAGACACTTCCTCACTTGGTGATACTTGGTTTGGTAGTTAGAAATTATTATTTGAGTCAATGGTTATACAACTATGTGTAAAAGCTTCTTTGTTTGTTTGAGTGATGGAGAAAGAGTGGAATAAACCTCCAAGAAAAGTAAAATTAATTGTTAAAAAAAATACAAGGGGGTGAACATTAACACAAAATAGTTCGAAAAAGTTAGGAAGAATGGGCTTATAATTAGTTAAGTAGGTAACATCTTAATTGAATCTGATTATATGTTTGTTTTAATTTTGAAAAGTTTTATATATTATATTAATTTCATTATTTTATAAGCAATTTTAATGGTTTAAATTTATTGTTTATAAGCATTTTAATAGTTTGTTTAGTTAACAAGCATTTATGAGCAAAGCACATATTGTGGAAACATTCATTATCAATTCACTATGTTAAATAAATAAGTTAACTACCAATAGTTTTTAAAAATTAATGATTAAAATATAAAACTGCATAGGAAAACCTTGAAGAAGTTATGTGTCGAAGTCTACCAAACTTCACAAATAGATCATATACATTAAGGCATTGAATGAAGGCATGCAACAACAATTTTTTTGTGTGTGCAAACCTTCTTCGATGGGTAAAGGGAATGCTTTATCTATTGTGGCCTTGTATGCATTTTCATATAGTTGGATATATATGACTCATACCAATGAGTTACTTTCTTCAACATATGATTGTAGCATTTCTCATATTGCAATTGGAGACCCTACACACTTTGATGTTTATGAGTTACTTTCTTCAATATATGATTGTAGCATTTCTCATATTGCAATTGGAGACCCTACACACCTTGATTTTTTAGGATCAGGCATTGTGCAATTAGATGAATGGTGCATCAATGATATTCTTCGTATTCTTGACATCTATACTAATTTAGTCTCACTTTATCAGATTTGCCATTCTGGTGCTGGGAAAACTGTTAGGGTCCTACCCTAACCCCCGTACTTTATCTATGTACAAGGCCATAAGGCCAATCAATTAGTTAGTGGATAGTTGTTTAATGCAAAAGGGCCTTCCTTATAGATTAAAGGCGCTTAGGTGGTCGACCCTCACTAATAGAGAGACCACAAATAGTTAGAATTGAGCTATTGAAGTACTATATATAGAGTAGTAAGATATGTAATGTGAAGTCAAGAATTTTCATTGTATTTGGAGCTAGTACTCTTGGAGGTTTGCCCTTTGAAGAGGCAAGTGAACATTTGGGGCCAAAATGAAAGAATGTTCTAGGGTTTGGCTTTTCGAATAAGTCATCTTGGAATTTTCCTAAGTTACTGAAAACGGCCAAGTGCCCTCCCTGAAACGCTGTTCCAAGTTTCCGAAACGGAAACGAGTTCGATACGGCACTGAAACGTGGCAGATCCGTATCGGAGGGATAGGGTATGGATCGGGGGTTTTGGAAACAGATCCACCTTTTTCCTGAAACGGATATGCAAATGCTGAAACATATCGACCTTTTTCTGAAACAGATTGGAAAAAAATGAAACGGATAGATGAAAGTGGGATACGTTTCAGCGGGTGAATGAAAAAAATCGTGAAATGTAACCTAGCGTCCGTGGGCCCACGATACTATTCTGACATCCGGTGAATGAACTCAGGCAATATTCAGGCCTCTATTTTTGATCGGGCCATCTCACACTGTGTAGTCGACTGCACAAACTTCCCCCACATAGGATCATCGTTTTCGGGCCATCTCTTGGAGTCCTTGCCGTGGCTTCAAGGCTCGTCTTCATCTGCACCTCTAATAGCATGGATCAATACATAATTTAACAAGGGGCAACTGCAAGTTTCTATTATAAGCAGTGCTCGACCCGTCCTCGCCCTGAACAAAAAAAGGGAGAGCCAAAAGTCCTTTATCTGTAGTGTGAAAGTTAAGAAATTAGGGTTAGTTTTTATTGGTGATTCCATGAAGATGGGTAACTCTTTTTGGCCAAATAAGACGGTGAAAAACATAAATTTGACCCATGTATTAAATTGAAGCCCTCGAAACTCATATTTTCCAAATGAATTTTGACATACGGTTGAAAAACGAAATGTAGAGAATTATGTTGTATTTCCAATGATATATTTTTTTAAAAATATACCAATGTCATTTACGTGTCGAATTTTCATTTAATGAAACGTGTGTACTTAAAAATTTGAAATGCAATTAACAAGTAGTTTGTGTGTGTGCACGATAATTTAATATTAAAGTAATAATTTAAAAAAATGAAATATGTGAACATGATCTAGACAGAATGCACTAGTGCTTACATATTTTTCTTTTAATTTTTTTCGAGGGTTTTAACAAGACCTCGATCGAGGGTATGTAAAATAAGCTCGATCGAGGGTTTGTCTGTGTAAAAAAAATATAAAAATGAACCCAGGAAAGGAGTTGGACAATTAATGTTTCCAACTACCATTTCCTCGTAAAAATATCAACCAACCTCTATATATTCAGCAAATAATTCATCGAAAACACTAATTTAACTCATTTAACTCATTGCTAGTTTATTTTCAATTAGAGCTTTGTCATTTTGATGTTGTTGAATTAGAGCTTTGTCATTTTGATATTGTTGAATTAGAGCTCGGTAGACATGTAATATTTCTTTGTAGACATATTTCAAGATTTCGCACTAACATATTGTTGTTTGTTATAACAATTTGAATAATTTTTTTTTTTTTTTCATTGTAGATTGATGGGGAGTCAAAGAAAAAGACAAAGAAAACATGCTAGACAACAAAATGACAATGAAGAGCGTGAGAAGAATAGAGAACGAAGGAGACAACAAAGAGCAAGCTTGAGAGAAGAAGAAGATGCACATTTGGTGCAACAAATTCCAATGGAGGAGAACCAAGGTAAATTATTGAATTACATGTTATCATAATTTAAATATCATGCTACATAATTTACAAAATCAGTAAAATTTTCCAATAAATTTAACTAAATTTCATAATTCAATTTGTTTCATATTTATTTGTAATGATAAATTCTTATTTATTTCATCCATTTATTATTTAAATTTCAAAGTTTAATCAAATCAATTTACACTTCAAAATATTTTCATAGTTAATGTATTTCCAATTCATGTACCAATTTTTTCTATGCATTAATGTAGGGATAGTTAACTTTTTATTCCTATAGTAGGTATATAATTTATATTTAAATTTTTTTAACAATTTTCAAATTAAATTGATAGTTATGTATAATTAGTTGGCAAATTCAATTCACACTCAATTTTCAATTTGTCAATTTCTACATCAAATTTCAAGTTACTAGCAATTTTAAAGTTCAATGCACAAGTATATCAAGTTATTAATAATTATCTTGAGTTAAATATATATACTTCATTTTCAAACTTTAGTAGCAATTCTCAAACTAAATGTACAATTTCAAGTTACATGTACATATTTAGTTATTTTGAAATTAAGTTACAAACAATTTTCTTGTTTTAATGTATTTTCAATACTTGTATCGAATTTTTCTCAAGTCACTAGCAATTTTCAATTTGTTAATTTACATGTAACAAATTTCAAGTTACTAGCAATTTTAAAGTTAAATGTACAAGTTACAAACAATTTTAAAGTTAAATGTACAAGTTACAAGCAATTTCAATTTTTACTAGCAATTTCAAACTTTACTTCTAGAACAATTCTCAAGTAATTAAGTTAGCAATTTCAAACTTTAGTAGCAATTTCAAATTTCAAGTCACTAGCAATTTCAATTTTTACTTAGAACAATTCTCAAGCTAAATGTATTAGTTGGAAATTCAATTCACACGCAATTTTCAATTTTTCAATTTCCACATCAAATTTCAAGTTACTAGCAATTTTAAAGTTCAATGCACAACTATCAAGTAACCAATTTTCAATTTGTTAATTTACATGTTGTGTAGGGAGAGATTATGGTTAGACATCACATCATGGTGATCAAGAATCACATGACCCTGTGCCCCCTCATGATCCTGTTCATCCATCACATGACACCTTTCCCTCTCACATTGAAAGTATAATTGGGAGTTGCAGTGGAGTTGGAAGGGGTGGAAATTTTCTAGAGGATTGTGCAGTTGTTTCTGCACAAGAAGAGATTGGGAACTCGATCCCTAGTCGGAGAGTTAGAGAGCATGTCAGTAACATAATCAAGTCATATTTTGAACAACATTCAACGATGACACAAGCTCAAATCCTACATGGGTTGATAAAACACAAAAAATTGAAACGTACCACAAATTTGTTGGGTTTTCAAGATGTTAAAACAAAAACGACATGCGAGAATGCAATTGAAAATGTAAGAATTGCATTATCTTCATTTGGAAAATCAAGAAACAATGATACCCGAGCTGCTCGTAGGGCAATTACAACGGCTGTTGTGGTACAAAGCACCTCAAGAAATTGAATGGTATCAGCAATGGCATCATTGCTTAATGTTTCAAAAATAACATTGCTCAAATATATTAAATTCAGGGTCTAGATAGATGAAAATTATGAAGTTGCTTGTTGGGCTCTTATTTGTAGGGAACCCTATTGAGGTAGTATGGCAGCAAGCATTAGAGAGAAGGTGATAGAGTTTTGGGATAGCCATTCTCGTGCTATTCCAGATCGAAAGCATGTCCTGCGACAACATTTATCCAGAGGAATTTATTAGGAGCACTGTAAGCATGTGATGGAGTTGCACTTTACGAGGAATTCCAAGAAACCAATCTCGATGTTCAAATATAATTTAGCATGTTCAACAAATTGAAACCGTGGTATATTAGGCCGAATACGATTCACGACACTTGTTGCTGCTGGTACCACGTTGAATTTGAACTATACTATGACACATTTCTGGATTTTTGCAAAAGACACTGGAACGATGTACTAGGTCCTCACACAGTGCGAGATTTTATTTGTATGATACTGTGCAACAGGAATCCTGAACACGTGTTTTTCAATAAGAGGTGTGTAGGTGGGAGAAAATGCCATGAATGCGGTGATTTGACATTGTTCCATAGGAACTTTCCTATCGATCCAACACACCATGGATTGTCAGATATCACAGTTAAGTGGAAGAGTACGAGTATGTCTCCATGAATCCATCATCTTTTTCATCTGTGCCATCTAAGAGGATCAACTTGCTCGAGGATGAGATTCCTGTTTCAGATTTCATGGATAAGTTTCAAAGTCAGATTTATAAATACATAAAGCACTCCCATAGGTCGAGGTGGCAAGCTTCAGAATTCAAACATTCTCATGAGGTATTTGAGCTAGGCAAAATCTTATCAGTGGTAAACTTTGCGGAGAACTACACTTTTGCTCCTCAGAGAGAGATACAGAGTGAGTACTATCACTCCGATCAGGTGTCTATCTTCGTACATGTATTGTACAAACATGCTCAGGAAAGAATTGATGGTAGGGATAGCACTCCTCAGTCACGTGAAGTGATCAAGGAGTACCATTTTTATGTTAGTGATGATCGTGAGCATGACACATTGTTCGTTCAACACTGCTTTGGGTTGATTTATGATTCATTCAGGCAGAGAGGCGTATCATTTTCTGAACACTGGATTTGGTCAGATGGGTGTGCAGGGAAATTCAAATTGGCACGCTCATTTTATTGGTTGAGTCGCCTTCACAAAGAGACAGGAATCCGACACGCCTGGAGCTTTTTTGAAATAGGGCATGGAAAGGGTGAACATGATGGCGCAAGTGCATGTGTGAAACGAGCACTTCGGAGGTACCAGATGAGTCATGGTGCAACCCGACTCAAATGCTCCACAGAAGTAGTTGATTGGTGCACACGTCATTTGGGACATCAAGGTCACGAACAAGCAAGGCCGGTGTGCAGGTAATAAACTCCAAACTCAATTAATAAGCTAATAACATTCAATATTAACATTTCCAAAAGAACACATACTCGATAGAAATTTACATATGACAAACTGAATTCCATGCAGATTATTTTGGGATGTTTCCCTTGGAGATGTGAATAAATCCACGTCGTGGTATTGTGAGACCATACTTGGTACGAGGGAATTACATTCTGTTCGAAGTAAAGTCATGGGTGACATATTTTCCATTGAAACGAGGAAGTATGCTTGTTTTGCGATTTTTGCATTGATGCAAATGGATGCGGGCTTGATCACTGTGAAAATGATGTATATGTGAAACCATGGAAATATGTTTCTCCTAATCCAAAGGGCCCACATCCAATTCCAACATGGCAAGAGATGCACACTGAAGAGGCAATGGTCTCATATCATGATCATGATTGAGTTTCTGATATGGTTAGGGAAGGTACAAGAGACTTCATTAAGTTAATTAGTTCATTATATATTACATATATACAAATGTTCTAGAAATGCACGTAGGACATTTGAATAATATTTGTAATGTATCTTGCAGGTGATGTATTCGTTGTCATTGCACTCCCCCACAACAAAGAAAATGTGGCATATTATTTGATGCGATGCACACAAATAAAAAGTAGGTTGGTGCGACCCTACCAAGATTGAGAATTCACATACCAAACTGGAGACATGGTTCTAATGGGAAACTTTTTTGAAAGAGTGAAAAAACAGGGTGCACATATTATTTACAAAGATTTTATGCCTGAATATATATCATGTCAATACAGTCATTTGGTGGTGGCAGCTCGGATACATCTAACAGAAATCAAGGTGAAGAGAGGTGAGCCAAAGAGATGGAAGATGACAGAAGCTGACCATGATCGTATTATGGAGACTTGCATTCCTATAACCCATTGTCGAGATGAATGAGTTACATGTATGCCACTTGCATCATTGACATAGTTTTCATGTTGTCTTGTGTAATATTTTTTTGGAGATTTTTGTGTAGGTTGTTTTATAAATGTATTTTTATAGATGCTTTAATGCCAAGATTAAAAATACTAGATGGGAGGCTTTTGTGAAAATTGGGTCATGGTGCTCCAATGTGAATACACTTGAACGTAATTGAATTTTAATGTTAGACAATATAATGTAATTGTAAAATTTCAATTTTAAATTGTAATGTACATTCTAAGTTTAAATTTTGATTTCAAATACAATTGTAATGTAATTGAGAATTTAAAATACATCTATACAATGTAAAATTTTAAATTTTAAATTTTAAATTGTACAATGTATTCTAATTTTAAATTTTGATTTCAAATGCAAAATTATATACATTACAATCCATTCATTGTATTTCATCATCAATTACATTGTATTTCATTATCAATTATATAAAAATATTATCAAATACCAATGTATTGAAAAAATGTTTCATTCAACAATAATCAATTAGTTTTGTTATTGAACATATCAAAGTTAGGACCAAATTTTTTTGCGTCTCCTCATTCCATTTAATAAAAATATTGGCACTTGGTGCTACATGGAATATAACATAGAATATAAAGGGTACAATTCAACTAAAGGGCACTTACACATAATCCTTGAAAATATTTTCATGCAAACAATACCCATTGTTGGCACAACTCACAAACATTCACTATAATTTCTAACCATCAAACCTTCTCAATTTTTGGATTGCATGCATCAAAAACCATCTTTATCATGCAATTTTGCATGCATAGGCATGGAATCTTTTTGAGGGAAATTAGTTAGTATTATATGGCCTTGCTTGCGTAAAAAAACCTCAATTATCAAACCAAAACGCAGCTTGTACATGCATTTGTTTTTGATAGACATGGAAAAATAATAATGAAAGTTGACAAGACTTTGACATAACAATTTGTTCCTTTCTTAAAACCTTAAATGACTGTGTGGATTAAAAAATGAGGTGATGCATAATACTCCATTGTTATTAGCATAAACAACACCCTTCAAATGATTGCAAAATAAAAGGAAGAAACATAATAGTAAGTATCATATGTTTTAAATCAGATTTGGTGTTTTTTTTTTATTTTCCTCTAGATTAGAGCACACACTTAAAAGAAAAGAACATAAAGATAACCTACATACAATAGAGCTTGTTATTACACCAAATATTTTTGAATTTGATAGAAATCCATCACAAACAATACCAAAATGGCATAAATCAATCATTCATTGGTTGTAATTAGAGAATTTTGTCTCAAGGGATATTTCACACTCTCAATGGAAAAAAAAATTCTTGTATACAACAACACATTGAATTTTCAATTGAAATTACAAATTAAATTTTGCATGTAATTGAATTGGAATGTGGAAATTGTAATTGAATTGTAATGTGTAGACAACATAATGTAATTATATTTTCAATTTTCAATTTCAAATGTATTCTAATTTTAAATTTTGATTTCAAATACAATTGTAATGTAATTGAGAATTTAAAATACATCTATACAATGTAAAATTGTAAAATTTAAATTTTAGATTGTACAATGTATTCTAATTTAAATTTTTTATTTCAAATGCAATTATAATGTAATTGAAATTGAACTTTTAAATTGGAACAACACATTGAATTTTCAATTCAAATTACACATTAAATTTGAAATTTTAATTTTAAATTGTAATTGAATTGGAATGTGTAAATTGTAATTGAATTGTAATGTGTATACAACATAATGTAATTGTAATTTCATTTTTTAATTTCAAATGTATTCTAATTTTAAATTTTGATTTTATTTATGCAATTGTAATGTAGTTGAAAATGAGCTTTTAAATTGTAATTGAATTGGAATTGAAATTACACATTAAATTGGAAATTTTATATTGTAATTGAATTGGAATTGTAATTTTAATTTTAAATTGTAATGTATATATTCAATTCTAAATTTTGGAAGATGTTCTGTAATGTAGTCGAAATTTGCATTTTAAATTGAACTAAATTGTAACTACACATCGAGATTGAACTTTTATATTGCAATCACTGCACATTAAATTTGCATTTGAAACGACAAAACATAAATTTGTAATTGTAATAACTATATCCATATGTAATATAAAAAACTTGATTGATTTCAAATAAGATACAAAATGCACATGAAGACATCAATATGATAAAATATACAAAATATGTAACAAAATATCCAAAAGTCCATATCGAAAGTAGATATATGATAAAAGTCCATGTATAAATGATAAAAATCCATATCCAAAACATGAAAACGTATACATAGATCATCCAAAACATGGAAATGTATAGATCATCAACTCATTGGCCACTAGCCCCATGAGGCCCTTGATCGACCCTGTGGTTGCCTTCGTGTGCAGTAGGCCGATGCTGGCTCTAAGGTGGTAAACTATGAATGAATGCCTCGATCTCCGTCG
Organism: Larix kaempferi; assembly: GCA_027924585.1. NCBI lineage: Eukaryota > Viridiplantae > Streptophyta > Pinopsida > Pinales > Pinaceae > Larix > Larix kaempferi. Next base: position 19,631,579 of record BSBM01000155.1, on the reverse strand, counting down.
AGTCAATGGTGATATCCGGCATCTGGGTAGGAATTTGGGTAGATGGCCCTTCATCAGGACCATGTGCTCGAGCTGCATCCCAATCATATGTGAAAGCCATTGCAGCATCGACACCCGCCCGTAGCGATGACTGTGTAATATGCCATTAGATGTAATAAGTTAGATTTATTAAAAATTAAAACTAAAACATAATTTAAGTTATAATTAAAAAATTGAAACATAAAGTACAAAAATAAATTACTAAATGTGATTAAATAACATGATTTGGAACATAAATTAAAACTCACCTCTGTGTCTGGACCCAGCTGTTCAGGACCTTCGCGGTCCTTATGTCTATCATTAGGAGCAATGCCCTTTCCTTTTCCCTGTACAATTTGGAATTCATTTGAAGTTAAGATCTAAAACATAAAATCTCGAAAATTAAGAAATACAACATAAATTATTTAAACTGGGAAATAATAAACTCAAATTAAATTAGGACATAAATTATAACTTACCTCGACTACTGCCGTCCGCGGGTTGGGATGAGCGGATGGACCAACCGATGGCTCACTAGCAAAGAGCCGATCCATGAATGTGCTTCACTGCATGGAGCAATAGAATACAACTCCCTTAAGTATTATTAACCATTCAATTTATGACATATAATATGATGTAACATGAAGAACATATATACATAATTGTACAAAAGTATACCTGTCCTGGAGCGACACATCTACGATACAAATCAAAGTATACATCTCGGGTTGACTCAGCATACCCCAGTAGGGCCTCGCCATCCAAACTCATGAGCATGTCACTATCGACATACTCTATCTCTGTCTCTGTAGGTGCAGGGGGTGGTCTAGATGTCTCTCCATGCGCAACAACAACACGACCCATGGCAGTGAACAACAACTCTGCAAAGTCATGTCTAGCCTCTGCAGCAAGCTAAGATTATTGTGCCACATCCGTCGACCTGATAACTGTCCTGTCTAGAAACGGTACCAACCTCGGAGGGGGTGGCACAAAGTCAGGGTCTCTCCGAGCTCCAGGACATTGGTAGGAGTGTCCCCTACCAGCCCCAAAGAACTCAGACCCTGTGCTGGTGTAATATGCATGCATATCCAAAACAAAATCTACATAAATATGTTTTGCAAAGTACAATGGGACCTGGTCATGGTGTGGGAACATGCCCCATGCTCCGATGAATCTATCATATAGATATGGTGCAGCAGCCTCCAATGTAAACTCCTTGAGTCTAAGCGGTTGACCGAAAGGGTGGCTAGGAGGGATGTCGAACAAAGTACCCTTGAAGTCATGCCCTTTTATGGCGATTTTGACATCCTCCCATTTGTGGATCCCAATGACATCCCGTCTCCTCCTCTGGCATGAATGACGCCAAATGTCTCTAAGAGGTCCCACCCTCTTGTAGAGGGATAACATCTCATCCAATGCTGATAACATCATGAATAAAGATTGTCGTGTGGGAGAATCCTCCCTCAATGTTCCCACACATGAGTTCACCCACTCTCGCTGGGTAGTGATATCAGCGAGAGTGATGCGTGCAACCTCATCGTCGTATGATCCCCCTAATGGGGCACCTGCGATCCAAACCAAAACACAAATGTTACTAAAAATATATATTATAACTTGCAACTAAAATTCAATGCATTATATACTAAAAATTTACTCAAAATGTATCTAACAAAAAATATGCACTTGATGCACCTGATGCACTCGATTCTTTCCGCCCATCCCCCACTTGGGGATCAATATGTATGTCGTTGAGATGAAGTGACACACTAGCTCTCTTGTTGCTGCCACCAGTGGCAACCGACCCCGGCGTGGCCGCACTCCTCGTCGAACGGGAGCGCTGCCGATGGCCACCCTCTTGGGCGACGTCATATCCTCGTGCGTCGCGGAGCACGAAGCAATGAAGTTCTCTCTTTGGAACTCTCTGCATCACATTTCAATTTCTAATTCTAATTCTCTTTCAAATTTCACATTTAAAATTCAATTTCAAATTTCAAATTTCACAATTCAAATTCCAAGTTTCAATTTCGATTTGAATTCTAATTACATTTCCAATTCTCAATTTTCATTTCTCATTTCAATTTCAATTTTTGATTTTCAATTCGAATTTCATTTCAAAATTCAAATTCAATTTCAATTTCAATATCAATTTCCAATATCAATATCATTTTCATTTTCAATTTCAAATTTACATTTCAATTCCAGTTTCAATTTCCAATTTCAATTTCGATATCATTTTTCTTAGCAACGCTAGCATCATAGTGGCCTGGGCATCAAACTTAGTTGTTCAACACTTGTTGCGACAACATACAAGTATGAGATGGAGGGGAAATGGAATCAAGCCTAAGTCAACTGGGGCTCGCTACATGTTTGAGTCTCGATAATATACCTTTTAAATTGAACCAAAACAATAAAAGAAGTTTGGTAATGGTTAAGCAAAGCAAAGCTAAGCAGTGAGTGCATGACATGAGTGAGTGAATGATTATAATTTATGATATTTCCAATATTTTGAATGACGAGTCGAATTTGATAGGATAGGAATTTTATAGCATAGGAATGATTATAGAGAGCCACAACACTCTAGATCTATTGACATACATGAGAACGAATCAACGAATGGAAGGGTTGTTTGTGTGTTGGCTTGAGACATACCACATGAGAATCCAAACCAAACCAAGAGATAGTGTGGGTTGTTTGATGTATCTGCACCTAGGGATACAAGTTGACTCTACCTACCACATCCTAAAGTAACCGCATATTTGAAGAGGTTGTGTAAATCCAATAAGAATGTTCAAATGGAGCATGGGATATGTGTGGCTCGTTAAAGAAGAGTGTGATTAGTCATTTCATGTGGAATTGACAAGCATGTAGATCTGTTTAGCAAATGTATAGACATGTGTTGTTTCATTTGCATGCAAGTTACCAGCGTTAAAGGTCTGTTGAGGCAATTGTTGGGAAATAAATAGTATTGTTTATGCCCCAATTTTGTGGGCTTTAGTGGCTTGTGGCTAAAATGACAGTAGTGGCAGCAAGAAAACCCACATCAAAACTCCCACAAGGTTCCAAGAGGTCATATCTCTTAAGGAGGAAGCAATAAGAAAACCATCCGCTAATTAAAAGATGGTTTGTCTTGTGTGGCTAATCTACATGGTAGAGAATTACTTTGTGTCTAGGCTTTGAGGAGTTGTATGAATGGAGGTAAAGTACAATGTCGTTAAGGCAACATAGAAAAGTTGTTATTTAGCAGTGATAGATTCTTCCTATTTAGATAAGGGTCACATGATTAATTGTGTCCTTGAAACAAATCTATGACAACACACACCCTTGAGAATTAGGATGGTGTTTGGTTTCAAGCGACAGCTGTTGCAACATCTTTAGGGATAAAATGTGGCGGTCACATTCAAATCATGTGAGCATGTTGGATACATATATTCATTGAGAATAGTTGGATTTCTTAGATAAAGTCCTCAATGTCACACCAGGACTAGGACTAGAGATTGGGATGTGGGGGGGAAACTAAACTATTTTTAGAATGATATATTCTCAATATCTTGTAGGGACAGATCTACTAGTTGAGGGTCAAGAGGTGGCGCGAGTTATTTCAATGTTTATTTACCACTAGTAAACAAAGTAGATTTTTCTTTAGAACAATGTTTATTTACTACCCTCGATGGGAAAACCACTATTCACAAAAAATTTCCTTTAGCTAAGAGGCCATGACATGGGGTTAGTATTCCATCAAAATCACTCAGGATTTGAATTTGGTCCCCACAAAGACCATAAAAATAGATGATCAACATTGTCGACTAATATTAAGTTTTTATGTAATGTACTAGGTATTGAGAATAATCCCCATGCATCTTTTCTCTCGATGGTATTTTGGTTACCCTCCCTTGCCCATTTTCTTTCCTCTCCACTACATTTTCATCATCATCTCTTGGTTTGTGTATATGGAGTTTATTACAGTGGTTAGTGTGGGCATCATGAAGTGGGAACTGGAATTCTAGAATGTTCAAACTCACAGTATGATTTCACTCCCATCGGTGGATAAATTGGTGAATTTGCATGGTGGTCGACTTTACCCAACCTTGCAACTTCTCTAGTTTCCCTAGTCGGAGTTGTTCTATGGATTTCGCTCTAATTCTCATTATAGGAGGTGCAGGGAAACAAAATCAATTTAGCCTATCCTCTCCTTCACCGACTAGGTTACTTGTTTGTTGTTTACCATGACATTACAAAGGATTATCCCTATTGGATCAAGTAGAGACCTAGGTGGATTTCCTCATCAAGAAAAACACATACAATGTGTATGAACTAGCTCCTCTAGAACATATAATTGTTGCTTGTGTTTCTTATGAAGATCATGATTAGGGGTTTCTTAAGGTCCCATGTTTTTTTTGTTTTTCATTGTTATCTTAACAATGATTAGAAACCTATCAACTTGCTAGGTAGTTTTCATAACTTTGATAAACTCAAGTTCTATAAGTGCTATGGTTTCCCTCTAGGCACGCCATTTTTATTTATGTTGTAAATAAGTTTTTATCAATACAAATCATCATCATCATTATCTATATATATCTATATATATATATATATGATTAAATGGTTTTTTGATAAAATTAAAGATTTGTAAATTAATATATATATATATATATGAGATATATTTTGATATATTCATATCAACTAAAGAAATACCTAAAAATTGACATATTATATTATGACATTTAGACCATGGCAAAGGGAGTATGTCCAAACCTTAATAATATAAGATGTTGTCGCACTTGCTTTTGTCATCTTGATATGGACATGTTGTATGCACCTAAATGTGTTTGGATAACTTTTAATGTGATGATTATTGAGGTATTAGACCCAAGCTTTGATTTTAAGAAAATGATTTTGTTTTGACTTCAATATATTTATAATTTATATTAACATAAAAATTTTAGTTTATATTAACATATAATTATATTAATAAATATTGAATTTAATAAACATATTTAAATTTAATTGTAATATTTAAATATTTATTTTTAAAATGTTATATAATATATATTATTAAAAAATTAAAAAAAATATATATATATGTTTATTATATATAAACATTTATATGATATTATGTATAACTATAAAAATATACATGATAATTATGTGATAAAAAATAAAAATGACACTTCATCTCATTAAATAAATTAATAATAATGATAATACTTACTTAATTATGGATTTTCCATTAGAGAAATTGTAGGTCGTTTTTCAAATTAACATTGAATCTAAGGTTATAGATGGAGACCAAATGAGTTTTCTACATGTCAATGTGGTGTTGTTGAGTTTTTTTTAATGTTAATGGTTTTTGTTAAACCGGCAACCTAATATGATTATTTTTTTTTCAATCCTCTTGGCGTTCTCAAAGGATTGAAAAAGAACGGGCAGCATTTCTGTTTGTCAAAACACATTTTAAAATAAAACCGGTAGCATTTGTGCAGTGAAATGCTACCGGTTGACATAAACAAAAATATTATTAATTTATAAAAATAAATACAACATAAATTTAAAACAAAAAAATGTTTTGGCATGGTTTTTTGTTTTGATGGTGGTTTTGGAATGGTTTTTGGTTTCAATAGTGGTTTTTAATTTCAATGGGTTTTGGTTTCGATGGTGGTTTTTCGTTTTCAATGGTTACATTCACACAAATTGATAAAAACTAAATAAAATTTACATTTTGTAAAAAAAACACACAATTTTATATACAAAACAAATAAAATTTAGTTTTTTTTTTAAACAAATAGCAAAACAAATAAAATTTAAAATTTAGAGTTTTTTTTTAAACAAATGCAGGTTGAAATCCACTTACCTGGTGGATTAGAAGTCATGGCGAGGTGGAGTTGGGCGTGGGGCGTGGCATAGTGACTTAGCTGGGGATGCTCGGTTGAGGGGCTTCGTCCCATCCCTTTCGCTGTCTCTGCACTATTGTTTTCGAACAGGGCTCGGTCGGCCAGCCGACCCCTGTTTTTGTTTTTTCTGTCTCGAACCCTCGATCGAGCAATAGCTCGATCGAGGGTTTAACCAAGCCCTTGATCGAGCAATAGCTTGATCGAGGGTCTAACCAAGCCCTCGATCGAGATATTTAAAAACCCTCGATCGAGGTCGTTTGAAGCCCTTGATCGAGGTCTTTTAAAACCCTCGATCGAGCTTTTAAAACCTCGATCGAGCTTTTAAAACCTCGATCGAGGGCTTGAAACTACCTCGATCGAGGGTTTGGGAAACAAGCTTGTTCACTCCCGCGCGCCAAAAAAGGTGAACCACCTTCGTGCAATCACCCTTATCGATTTATTTTGATGTTTTTTTTTAAATTTTGTTTTAGTGATGGAAATGGTTGTTGAAACAACCGTTATGTTTCCCAAGCATTTCCATTGTACAGATTCATCATTTCAGAAATTTGATACGGGGTTTAAAAAAATAAGATACTGCACCGAAATGTTTTGGTGGTGGTGTTTACTACAAGTTTCCTTATACAAAATGGAGATTCGTGTTTTGGGCACCCAGGTCTGGATTTTTTGGTTATATAGGAAAGCACCACATCCCATCTTAATTTTTGTGCTTATATTTCATTCTTTGTTGTTTTTCCTACATTAGAAAAGATACATATATATAGGTAAGGAATCCCTACCAATGTACTCCCCTTACAATGAGGTTAATTAATGGTAAGGAATTATCCATTTAATTATGGATTCATGACGTTGTCATGAAAGTTTCTATATTCCCTAATAATTAATCAATAAGAAATTAATTACTCGCGAAGAAGATGCATTTAATTATGGATTGAAAAAATAGTTTATATTTCCTAATAACGTAATTTCACATATCATTTTAAAAATATCTATAGAATAAATATAAAATGTTTGAGATAATTGTAATTTTTGAGCTCTCTCTCTCTCTCTCTATATATATATATATACGTCGTTTTCCTGCCGTATCGTATCCATATTTTTTGAAAATTTGTCGTATCCGTGCCCCCCCCCCCCCGTATCCGTATCTGTTTCAGTGCAACTTAGGAATTTTCTCTCCAAATTTTTTTGTACCACCCCAGGATCTGAAACTCTCAAGGTACATAAAATACATAAGTATCTAACTTGTGTCTGACTTTTAGCTTTTGAGTCATTATAATTTTGGAGATATACTGAGTCAAAGATAAGATAATTTTCCCTGGGGTTTGGCCCTTTCAAATTAGTCATTTTGTCATTTTTGCTCCCATTTTGTTTCTATGAAACATCAAAGTCCAAAACTTGTAGAGAATAGAAAGAACATAGGGAGGTAATTTTTGTCCAAGTTTCAGCTTTTGGGTCACTACCATTTCGGAGATACACTCACTTTAAGTTGGGAAATTTGCATGGCCCAAAAAATAAAAAGGTGTTGGACAAAATTTGTATAAATATAGATCCATGTTAAAAGTTGATCTATAAAATTTTCTTCATCACTATTCACTTCAAGACATAAAAATATTATTTTCATAACATTTAGGAATATCATGTGCCACCTTATTTGGTATGTAACACAATATAATCATGAACCCATAGGGTCATTTTATGTAGTCAGTGAGTTATGGAGTTCACTTACTAGGTAATATTATATCACATGAATGCATATTGATATTAGTTCATGAGTAATATATTGGGCAGTAGTATAATGGGCTCAAGAGGTACTTTTAATATATTAAAAACTTGTATAGATATTAGGATGGTTTATAATTATGTATCTAGGAGATTAAATAGGGTAATGAGGGTTTAAATAAATACTTTATATCTAAACTTGGGGTGAATCCAAGTATTGAAATTAGATTGTGTGTGAAGTTATCTTAGTGTTTGAATAAGTATGATTTATGTGTGAAGCTGGTGTAAATATGATTTCAATTATAGTAGTCCACCTGGGTTTGAGGTAGTTGTTCCCCATCCTATAATATATTCTCTTACTAACATTTCATATTTCACCTTTCAAGGGTTTTATGGGTTGTACCACTTGTGTCATGTCACCATATTAAGGATAAAAAAAAAGGTATTAAAAATGTCATGGAAAACATTGATACTTAGGATATCTAATGAAAATAGGGTTGGAAATGTGTATTGGGAGGGGGGTTCAACATAAGTATTTTTGGAGGCTTTCCTCAATATCTAGCCTAAATTAGGGGTATTCTTCATATCCTACTAATGCACAGGCTAGTGAAATTAGGGATATTCTTCATATCCTAAGAAGGCACATGCTATGGCATAGGTTCAACTCTCTTTAGTTTCCTCAAGGTGAACCCCTTGTTCAACTCTCTTCTGTTTCCTTGTGAGTTTCTAAGGAAAATAATTCATGAATATAAGTGTAAGTGGTTTTAAAATTAACAATTCTAATAATTGAAATTATTAATTGAGCAAGAGGCCACTCTTTTAGATTCAATAGAGGATTGTATATCACTAGTATATCCCTCTCATGAACCCTTTGTTTGTCCTATGCTTTTGGTTTATGTTGAAGCTATTGATGTCTTACATTATATATATATTCCCTAATGTATTGATTAATAATGTTTGTGTTTTATTTTTTACAATCACAACAAAACAAGCGAGTTGTAATGCATTTATGTTACATATACAACAAACAAAGATCCATTTTAAATATGAATTCTAAGTTCAATGAGGCGCAAAAAATTTATAAGTTTTTTACATTTTAAAAGATTTACACTTCAAAAAATTTGATCCCTCTAACACTCTAACACTTATAGGTTGCTCTATACTAATTTATTAATGTTACTTTATTTTATTTTTGTAAAATATTATATTGAATAATCAATAAAATATTTCATAATTATATTTATATTTATAAAATTTAATATTTCTTTTAAAATTCTATATTATATTTATTTTTGTTTTTTTTTCCAAACATAGATTATCAATATAGACTTGGAAAAAAAGACTTTACAATACTATAGACTTTATATATTCAAAAAGTAAATTATATATATAATTTGGGTTTTCACCTCCTCCTTACTAAAAAGCATATTCTTAAATCATAAAAAAATATACTACATGAATGGAAACATACCACATTTTTGCTCCTTGCTCCATGGTAAAACTTAATGTCTAAAAGCTTTATATACAATATTATTACATCAAAATAATAATGTGGGTATTTCTTTGGAATCATTATATTTTACATTTATATTTATATATAGGTAAGTGTTCAAAATAGTTAAGAGAGAGGAGGATGCTTTTATTTTTCCGTTTGTTTTCTATTAATAGTTAAGAGGGAGGAGGATGTTTTTATTTTCTGGTAAAAATGTTATTAATTTTTATAAATATTAATTTATTATTTAAAATTGATATTAAAATATTTTATTAAAAATCTTAAAAATAAACTTTTAATAATATTTATAAATTCTTTTTTACACATAAAATTATACATCTCCTTTATATTTACCCTCTTTTTTATATTTAAAAAAAAATCATAAATAATAAATTATCATAAATCACGATGCACAGAATTTCGCCATATTCTTCTCCTGTGACTCCTTTCAAAATCGTAAATGATCAGAAATAATGATGTTCCCATATTCTTCTTCTATTCCTTCTTCTTTTAATAAAATACAATAAAACTGAATCATGAAATGCATCTCCGGATACAATTAAAAAAATTCATACTAGAGCATTTATGAAGCCAAAAGCTAAAGTATCTATAAGCATAGGAGTAACTGAATAAAGCAATATGAGATAATTATGCATCTTTAAAAAATTAAAGCAATTTCAGCTATCTAGTTTTAAAATTGGATACTTAGTATAGTCTAGAACAGACAATTTTAATTGTTGAAATTACAAAAATAGCAATTTTCAGTAAGAATTTTAACTTGTTTTTTATCTCAAAATCAACGGAGAAAAGAGGCGTTTTGGTCGTCTTTTATCCTAGACACACACTGAACAAAAGGAATAAAAACGTACATGAAATAGCTAAAGGCTAATTCATCATTCATGTTCTGTACCATTGACATAACAAGGATTAAATTGGATTAACTTCAACGTCAGGAAATTGCAGGACAAATTGAGGATCTGAAGTGAGTATATGCAGAGCAGAAGGCGAAAGGCATATCTCCGCATCCACGCTAATTCCATCGCCTTCTTTTCCCGGAAACAGTGTGATTTTACCGTCACACTTGTTACCGCCTCCGCTTCTTACACACATCGGTCGCCCGAATCCGAAATCGCTTTCATAGACAGGAAATCTGGGTGAGCTTCCAATGTGAACAACGTTAGTAATGCCTTGGGCGAAAATTAAATTGAGATTCTCCTTCCATTCATCAATTCGGAATCTAATCCGTTCATCTCTCTGAGCTCTCTCTATGGTTTCCTGAAGAAGGCTGACAGCAAACAGAATGCCCGCATTTCTCAGGAGTTCTCCCGCCTTCGTAGTGATACGCTCGACATGAACCGCGTTGCCGAAATATGATGTAGGCAGAGGCGGAACCTAATCTCATAAGACACTAGAATATTAGGTCTATTATGTCTTTGAGAATGCTCACCCAGGAGTTTACAAACTCTCAATCCAAAGCCTTAAAGCATTCTTGAAAGTGTTCAGAGCTATCCAACCAGAATTGACAGCATTGAAGTGATAACCATCCATTAATAAAAACGTGCTATTTTACTTTTTATTTTATGTGTTGTGCAGTAAACTAGTTAAGATTAAAGTTAAATTTAGACCTTTTACATTTTTTAGTTGGAATTGTTAAAATTGCAGTTATATATTGTTGAAATTGCATAATTCAGCACCTACAAACTATTTTTGCTATAAAAAATGCAATTTCAATAATGAAAACTAGCAATTTCAACAATGATTCTTATTCTAGGGTTGGTGCAATGTAATGATATCCATTTATGACGGGTTAATTGCAATGGTATGTTGAAAAACATCAATGTGATCATTAAAATGAATTATTAGAGGTACATACAAAACTTTTTATAATTAGATGTAAAAAGATGAAACTCAATCGGATCACTTTTTGGAATATATAACTTTTATTTATGAAAAAGTGGTATAACCACCCCAAAATGTCATTATTTTAAGATTGATATGTTATTTTTTCTTCTTGTGTAGAGCTATTTTTCCAAAATTTTAAAAGTTATATATATATATATATATATATTTAAATTAAGAAAGTTAGTGAATCCCTAAAATGATATGATTGAGCGTTGGTCCACCCTATCATGGTCTTAAGATAATCAATTAATTTTTTTTGTAGCTTGTAGATATTCTTATACTCTTGTGTGTGTTCTTTTCCATTTATGAAATAGGTAAGCCACTCAAAAGTTATAGCCAAAATAAACGACCTATGTTTTTTACAAATTTGACATGAGTGCAGTTAAAAATGAATTAAAAATAGAAAAAAATAACAAATCTATTCAAAAAATATATAGTTAGAATCCACACATAGAGCTCGACAAGTGTGTGCAGTTTCATCAGTAGTACATAAGTGGAGCATATGCAAAACGAAGGGTGAAAAACATGAATTTATAGAAATTGTTGTGTTCTGCTATAAGTCAGTTCGAGCCTCAATGTTTGGCAATCCGAAGCTAGTACCAAAAATGCAAGGGTGCCAAAAAAAAATTGAATTTAAACATGCATACACACAAATTCACGCAAGCATACCTGCATGCACGTGTAAATGCACGCAGGTGTAGGTGCGCACACGCTTTGTTTGTCACCCTCATTTTTCTTCTTCTTCTTCCTAACCCCCCCCCCCTCTATAACCCACCCTCTCTCTCTTTCTACCCACCCAATCTCCACTCGCTCTTCCTATCCACCCAACCCCCCTCTCTCTTCCACTCCGCCCAATCCTTCCTCCCTCCCTCACCCTTCTCTCCTTAATCACAAGGGTTAGCAGATTTAGTCATCCATTTCAATGAATAAGACCTAAAGCCATGACATAGGTTTTCCTAAGGCTAGCCTTGATTCCAAGTATGAATATGGGTGTGGCCATTTTAATGTCTTGGATTCTAGGTATGGGTGTCTGGGCCCTATACATGGTTGAGGGATGGAACCTTGGCTTTAATCCCTAAAATAAGGATGTAATCATCCAAGTTCAAGAACAACGCCTTAGTCCACTACACACAACCTCTCAAGCATATCCTTCTCTATGAGTAGCGATACTAATGATATTAGGGATGTATGATCATGAGGTATAGGTCTGAGGGTCTTAGACATGGTCGAGGGAGAAAATTCAGGCCTTATTCCCTAATGAAGACGATAGAAATCTCGATGCCTCAAACCTAAAAATTGACATCCCAAGGGGATATGGGCACCATTATGAGTTTTCGAGTAGAATTTATGAGTCATGGGGCCCTTAAGAAGGTGATGGGAGGAAACCTAGGCATTAGTCCCGAAAAAACAATTTTGCACATCTAGAGCCAAAAACAATGCTGTGAACCTATAGACATGACCTCCCAAGAAAAAATATTATTAACCACAATAAAAATTATTATGCAACTTCTATAACCCATAATTCCTATAACCCTTAGTCATTAACCCTAAACTTATATAAATCCCAAAACCTTCCAATTCATTATAGACAATGTAAATCATAACCCTTGGCCATTGTCTCCAAACTCATATACCCCCTAGCCATTTTATACTGAACAATTATAATTTGTAACCATTATAATCTCAAATCTCTACCACTCCTAAACCCTATGAACCCTACAAACTATAACCCCTAGAAAGTAACAATATTAGTTATAATGCATGCAACTCCTAACCTTTGACCCTTAACACTTGAATATTACAAACTCTAAACTTGGAACCCTTACCTTTTAAACTAATAAACAAAAATAGTTTCAATCCAAAGTTTATAAGCATTATCATCTCTAACCCCTATAACCATTGACATATAACCCTTATCACCAACATACCCTATCACTCCTAATCATTATAATCCCTATCCAGTAATCCTTATAACCCACAAATCCTATAATATGTATATATTATAACACAAAATCCCTAACTTACGTAACCTATAATCCATATAGTGCATATCCCCTTGTATATATAAATATTCATCCTTATAACCATAAATCCATGGCCCATATATCTCAATCCCCAAACCCTTAACCATTAGTCCCTAGACATTGCAATCCATAATCCCTAGTACAACTAACCATTATAACTCCCGGCCCACTATAATCCTAAACTAGTATAGCTCCTATAACTCCTAAATCCTAACACATAATGATATATCACCCATTCTCTAACACTTATATCCCTTAACCCCTATAATAATAACCACTTAATCCTAAGCTCTAAAGTCTCTAGTCAAATTTAAATTAACCCTTAATCCTTATAACTTATATAACCCATAAATCTTAACCCTTCTAATAACTAATGCATGTCAACCTTAACTCCTCACCTGAAACACCTAATCCTTTATAGCATGTATAAAACCTAGCCACTACTTTCCATTAAGTCTAAGCACCTAAAACACCTAACCCACAGAGTCCCTAACCTATAATCCATATTATCGATTCCCCTAACCACTATAATCCCAAAATGTTAACATGAATTATACCTAAATATTATAACCCTTAACTTATATAAGCTCTAATACTTGAAAAGCCTTAGTGGCTGGTGCAAGGTAATGATACCCACTTATGACGCGTTAGTTGTAATGGCATGCTAGGAAAACAAAAATCTCATCATTGAAATGAATTATTAAAGGTACCTACAAAACTTTTTAGAATTAGGTTTAAAAAGATGAAACGTAGAAAAGCGGATCACCTTCAAGAATGTATAACTTTTATTTATGGAAAAGTGGTATAACCACTCCAAAATGTCATTATTTTTGGTATGTTGTTTTTTCTCTAAAACATAATGCATATGTTCGCGTTGGTCCACCGGCTTGTTCGGTAAATTGTCAAATTATGAGGAAAAAAATATGTAGAGGCGTAGGAAACAGATGAATCTTGTGCGAGTTCTTTTCTATTTTCGAAATATGTAAGCCAATCAAAAGTTATAGCCCAAATAAATGACCTATGTTTTTTACAAATTTGACATGAGTGCAGTTAAAAATGAATTAAAAATAGAAAACAATAACAGATCTATTAAAAAAAATATATAGTTAGAATCTGCACATAGAGCTCGACAAGTGTGTGCAATTCACTACAACAAATCCTGGAATTAGCGTCCAATTTAGCGTCCGTTTTTAGTGTAATTTTTTTTTTCATTGAGTGGTCGAAGTAGACGTTAAATGGGAAGCGTCATGTAAAAAATGTAAAGAGTCTAAAATAGCATCTCTTTTTTCTTCCTAGATAGCATCCTTTCTGATGTCTAAAATAACGCCCATTTTTTTGCTTCCAGAATAGCGTCCAATTTTTCTTCCTAAACGACGTTGAGGTTTGCTTCCTAAATAACATCCTATTTTGCTTCTTAGAGATTGTCCTCTTTTATTTCCTAAATGACGTCCCCATTAGCACCCTATTTGCATCCTTAAAAGCACCATGTTAGCATGTATGTTTGCATCTACATTCGCGCCATATTTGTATCCAAATTAGCATCCAACATTGCATCCATATGTGCTACCACATTAGCATCCCATTTTGCACCACTTTTTACTTCCAATATGCACCAATTTTCGCTTCTAGTTTTGCACCAATTTTTTCTTCCTTTTTTGCATCGTGTTTTGCTATCAAAATGGCGACAATTTTTTCTTGTATTGTTGCACCATATTTTTCTTCCTATGTAGCGCCATGTTTTGCATCCAAAGTAACATATTATTTTTCTACCATATCAACGCCATGTTTGGCTTCCTCATTAGCGTCAAGTGTTGCAACCTTTTTAACTCCTAGTTTTTCATCTCTATTGATGTCAACATTAGCACCATGTTTTGCTACCACTTTAGCGTCCATTTTTACTCCCGCATTAGTGCCACATTTTGCTTCCCGTTTAGCTCCTTGAATTTCTTCTTGTTTTGATTCCTCATGAACGCCACATTTAGCTTCCCATTAAGCATATAAGTTTGCTTCTTTGTTGGCCACTAGTTTAGCTTCTGGTTTGGCTTCTACTTTGACGTCCAAAATAGCATTAGAATTGACTTCCAACTTAGCGCTAGGTATTGCATCCAATGTTGCTTCTAGAGCTATGACTTAGTGGGCTTCCATTTTAGCTCCTAGTTTTGCTTCCTATTTTGCTTCCTTATTAACACCACAATAGGCTTGCTATTTAACACCTACAACTATATCTAATTGTGTGCTAATATATTTATTATATCAAATTATTATAATTATTCCATTAATTTCAATAGTTCTTATATATCATTTACTTCATAGTTCTGAAATAACATAATGAAACATTCAAATTAATTGTAGATACCATTATTGAAATTAATTGCATAGCATTTATGAAGAAATTTAACACAAACATACAACATTTATCCAAAGTAGTAACATCATCATATATATTAATTTTTCATGAAAAGATCATCGACAACTTCCAATATAGATAAATTTACAATATAATAATGATAACATCACTATTATCTTTCATCAAAATAAGTGAAATTATAAAACAACATCACATCAATAACCTATCATACAAATCATCATATAAAGGTTAAAAGAACAAGTGAACGATATATATAGTGAAAATACCAATATCACAAGAAATATACTTTTTAATATCCATATATAGAAATGCCAAAATGATCAAGGGTAATCAAAGTTTATATGTCAACATAAATCCACCATACAAATCAAGATGACCCAGAATTTAATATGAACTTGGATCATCACAAAATAACAATACATGTCTAGTAGCATCGAGAAATCAATAAATATCCACAATCTCAATAGTAACATCGATGGCTACCATCATCATCATCACCACCACCATTATCATCATCATCATCACCACCACCACCATTATCATCATCCTCATCATCCTCATCTATCCCAACATCATATTCATCATCATTTTCATCTAATCTATTTGCATCATTATCAGCAATAACTTTCTCTGGTATATTAGTGACGACATAATCTAGATCGTCTAAGGAGTCATCTTCACCATTTTTCTGCAAACAACAAGAAATAATCAATTTAAAACATTAGTATTAATTTCATTACATAATGCATATTTTGTGTTATATTGCAAATATTAGTGTGATAATTTATGCATTCTCACGAGTTTTCCAACCATGAATGTAAACATCATCTCATCAACAGATAGTAACCACACATATAAACTGTATCCACAACCATGCACACACTCACACATACACACACATGTACACCATAATTTTTCATACTACAACAGAACAAGACATAGAGGCAAGGAAAAATAGACATCCTGATGATTATATCTAAAGTGAAGAAAAATATGATATCACTTATATTATTTGCTTCCAACCATTTTTTTGCGTAAAGTTGTTATATCATTAAATCTCTATATATAACATGTTATTCAGTTTATATCTTTAAGAGCATATTAACCATGGTTTTCATCTCTCAATCAAGTTCATGAATTGTTTACATTTTTAATCTAAAAGTAAATTTAATATAACATGCATGATAATATCCCCTCATAAACATGGCTAAAAGAATATTATCATAAATATAGTTTTTAACATGTTAATCATATCATTGGTATAATAATCGCAAAGCTTACAAAGCTTCGTTGGATTCATGTTATCCAAGTACCCGTAGGAGGCAACGAAACTCAATTTCGTTACTTGGATTGGTTTTTATGCCCCTGGTTGAATTTTCACCCGGTATCCCTAAATGGCCTTGGGACGAGAGTTGAAATTTGCAATAAATAAAAAAATGAGGCTTATATGGGAAAATATTTAGTTTCAATGGATTCTTAACATCCGAACACCTCTAGGGACACCCTTTCCGGGTGACTTCATGGAACAAACATTATTTATTTGGATGGTTTTCTACACTAGGGTTTTGATCAAAGACGTGCAGTGCAAAGTTTGCACGATGGGATAAGATGTTCAAAATGTGCCAAGTGAGTGCATGGGAATCGTGGTCCTCTCGGAATTTCCCAAATACACATGCAAGATGTAACATAACTCAATTCCATTGCTCGGTTTGGTTTTTATGATACCGGTTGAAATTTGTTGTGTTTTCCTGAATGGTCATGGGAAGCAAGATGAAACTCGCAATAAATTGAAAACCATGGATCCGATGGACAAACCATCGATTTCCTTGGATTCGTGACATCTGGGTATCACTAGGGACACCCTTTTCATTTGGCTGCATGGACCAAAATTTGTCTATTTTGATGGTATTATAAACTAGGGTTTTGCTAAGTGACCTGCAATGCAATTTCTGCACGATATGCTAAAATTTTGAAAAATGCGTCGAGTGAGTGCATAGGCATCGAATTCACCTCGTCTTTTCCCAAACACACTTGCAGGAGGCAACGGAAATTAATTTTGTTGCTCGGTTTGGTTTTGATGCCCCTGGTTGAAATTTGTTTTGTGTCACTAAATGGCCTTTGGAAGCGAGCCGAAACTTGCAATAACTCGAAAACCGTGGCTCCGATGGACAAACCGTCAATTCCATTGGATTCATGACATCTGACTACTGCTAGGGACACCCCTTCTTGGTGGGGTGTCTTCATGGACCGAAAGTTGTATATTTTGATGTTTTTCTAAACTAGGGTTTTTCCAAGTGACGTGAAATGCAATTTCTGCACGATAGGCTAAGATTTTGAAAAATGTACCAAGTGAGTGTATGGGAATATTAGTCATATCGTCATTTCCCAAACACACTTGCAGGAGGCAATGAAACTAAATTTCGTTACTCGGTTTGGTTTTTATACCCCCAATTGCAATTTGCCTAGTGTCCTTGAATGGCCTTGGGAAGCGAGATGAAACTCACAATAATTCAAAATATGTGGCTCTGATGGACAAACTATCAGTTCCATTGGATTCATGACATCTGAATACCACCAGGGACACCCCTATCCGATAGCTTCATGGACCGAAAGTTGTATATTTTGACGGTTTTCTAAAATAGTGTTTTGCTCAGTGACATGCAGTGCAATATATGCACCATAGGCTAAAATTTTGAAAAATGTACCGAGTGAGTGTGTGGGAATCACAGTTATATTGAAATTTCCAAAACACACCTAGAGGAGGAAATGAAACTAAATTTTGTTGCTCGGTTTGGTTTTTATGCCCTCGGTTCAAATTTGCCTAGTGTCTATGAATGGCCTTGGGAAGCGAGATGAAACTCACAATAAATCAAAAATCATTGCTCCGATGGAAAAAAAACGTCAGTTATTTTGGATTCTTGACATCCAAGTACCACTAGGGACACCCCTTTCCAGTGTCTTCATGGAACGAAAGTTGTCTATTTTTACGGTTTTCTAAACTAGGTTTTTGCTAAGTGATGTATAGTGTAATTTCTGCACGATAGGATAAGATTTTCAAACATGTTTCGAGCGAGTGCATGGGCATCGTAGTCATATCTCCCTTTCCAAAACACACATGAAAGAGGAAACATAACTCAATTCCGTTGCTCGGTTTGGTTTTTATGCCACTGGTTGAAATTTTCCTAGTGTCCCTGAATGGCCTTGGGAAGCGAGATGAAATTCTCCATAACTCGAAAATCGTGGCTCCGATGGAAAAACCGTCGATTAGGTTGGATTCATGACTGATCCAAGTAACATTAGGGATAGCCCTGTCAGGTGGCTTTATGGACCGAAATTTGTCTATTTTGACAGTTTTCTAAACTAGGGTTTCATTAAGTGATATGCAGTACAATTTCCACACAATAGGCTAATATTTTGAAAAATGTGTCCAGCAAGTGCATGGGAATCGCAGTCATCTCTCCCTTTCCTGAACACAATTGTAGGAGGCAATGGAACTCAATTTCATTGCTCGGTTTGGTTTTTATGCCCTCGGTTGAAATTTGCTCGTTGTCCTTGAATGGCCTTGGAAAGCGAGATGAAACTCGCCATAACTCGAAAACCGAGGCTCCAACGAACAAACAATATGCTTTGTTGAATTCATGACACCCAAGTACAGCTAGGGACACCCCTTTCTAGTGGCTCCATTGACCAAACGTTGTCTATTTTTGACGGTTTTCGAAACTAGGGTCTTGCTCGGCGACGTGCATTACAATTTTTGCAATATAGTCCAAGATTTTGAAAAATGTGGGGGTTGTTGCTGCTGGAACCCGCACCCAGGGGTTATCACAACATAAATATTCAAGCTTCTTAGGTGCATTCCTTGGGGGCAAGTTTTGAGTTGAGATACTGTCACTCAACACTCATCTCCTCTGTTTAGGCATAACTCCTAATGAAGCCAAAAGGGGTAGTTCCTATGAGTTACTAAGGTTGTTTAATCTTTAGGTTTGTGATTGGGTAAGTTGTTTAGGATTTTTTTGGGTGTTGATTAGAAGGGTTCCAAAATATATTTGCACAAATAAACTTAAATCTTGCTTTCACCAGCAAAATTGAAATGACTGTAAAAAAGATGCACGATACAGATATGATATTAAGCAAATGAAAACAAGTATGATGACCAGTGCCTTATGGATTCACAATATCAAATAAGTATAGTTGCTGAAAGGGAAAATGTAGTGTAAATGTCTCTTGGTTACTTTTATATTATTATGGTATGAATCTTTGTTAGGGAAAAAGGGGGAAACTCCCGAAATACCGTGAGGTACAGGGAGGAATGTTCAGAATTTAGAAATCGATGGCTCCGTACAAGGACATGTGGGCTGGAATGGAGTCTCGAGAGTGGTGTTCAACATGACACCAAAAAGGATGTAGTCTAACTGGTGCTCTCGGGTCTCTTCCTAATGGTTCCCGCGTCCTTAGTTAGAATTTCCCCACACAAAATCCAATCCAAGTGCCAGATTTTCACTTATCTTAAAAGGGAGGTTGATTTTATTAATGATTATTAAGTTAAGTGTGAAAAAATAAGTAGTGCTTCCAATTGCTTTTGGTATCCCTCAGCTCAGACGAACTGCTGGTGGGTAGATCATACACAATGTAGGAAAATGATTTATTCCAATTGAAGAAAGAGGACCATTGTACTCTCCGATAGAGAGTGCTCTTGACCCGCTTTTTAGCGAGGTTCAATAGACTTTGGATTCCTTTTATTTAACAATTGTATTGTGGAAAATAAAATGCAACACTGAAAGATATAACTCACCAATTTTATGCGTCACTTCTAATCAACCACTACTAATTGACGATGCCTTTAGGTGGTGAAGAGAGCATACTTCGTGGTGACGAAACTGGTTTTATTTTTAAGTTAACTTTTGCAAAAAAATAAAAAATACTAAAATGGAAATTAAAGTATACACCCTACACTTTCAAAGTGAGTGTGTGAAAGCTGTGGAGATAGAAAAAACCAATCTCAAAAAAATTGACAAAATGCGAAACCCCCCAGGGGGGATCGGGTGTGGGCATTGAGTATCCCACTGCTCTCATTTGATCACTTATTAAAATATAGAAATTCTTTTTATCCCTTGTATAATGGAATCACTAAGCTTACAATGCTTGAGAAAAACAAGTTTTATGAACCAGAGAGGTCCAGGAGTGCCCTGGATGGCTAAAAATTTGGAATTTTGCCAGAGTTTATCTCCCTTTTTCTTTCAACCCGATAAAAAACAAGAAGTTATTAGTTCTTAAAAGTGCCCAAAAACACTTTGAAAGTGTTTTTGGACAACCAAACAAAATTACTTAAAAAATGTGAAAATGTTTCTAAGTGTAAATTACAAAATTGAACACAAGAAAGCAAGCTTTCTTGTGGATCTTGAATTTCCTTTTGGGGCAGCCAATAAGAGCACTTTGGAATTGTCAAATAGACTTTTAAACTTAAAGAGACTATTTATTTTTCAATATTTAAGATTTTATTGAAAAGTACTTGCAAAAATGTAAAAGATTCTAAGCTAGATCTTCTTTGTAATGATAAAATTTTGAAAAGACTTGATATCTAAGCTAAACAACACTTATAAATCAAATCTAATAGTGATTTTGTAATTTAAAGATTAGATTTATAAGCTTATAATGTAACCAAAAGGATATAGCTTCTTTTGAAAGGAGAAGGAGAAGGAGAAATAGACCCAATGCCGGAAAAGAGTTGTTGTAGACTATGCCACATGAAATTGTTGGAGAGAAAAGCGAACAAACTTGTTCAAACTTCTTTCCACGGTTACCTGTAGCTATTCAAACACACTTGCAAAAGGTTTGTGAGATCCAATGACATATATGAAATATTAGAGCAGCATGATAATAATCTTATTAAAATGCTAGATCTACAACTTTAAACATACATGAACAAGAGAAATCAATTAATAAACTTATTAAGAGACTCTTTCCTATCGATTAAGAACAATCCTATCAAGAAAAGATCCACAATACAAGCATGCAAAAGAGACTATACTTTATACAGATTACCTCAAACATGAGCAACAATGTTCATCCAACAAAAAGCATTACACCATTAAGCCTCCAAAGCTTTGCCTTTTATTCCAGAGAATGCAAATAATGATACAATGGAAATCCTTTCTTTGCACACAACTCCAACTAACTTGAATGGATAAGAGGAGCTTGTTTATATAGCAAGTGAGAGGAGGCTGGGCGAAAATATCCATGAGAGGAGAAGCCGTATCATATGAGATAATTAAGGGATGCGATTGATCCTCTTGTGTTACAATGGTGCCACCTCTCAAAGAGGTAGGCGCCATTCCTTTACTTGGCGTGAGCTTGTGCTTGATGGGAGGAACGAGGGATGTGTTGGCCGTTAGATCCATAAGGAGGTGCCACATCTCCATAAGTATATGTGCCCTTACATACACTCTCTTCCAACCAAATTAAACGGTGCCACATCTCTTCATTCACCCATCCCATTATGCACTCGCGTGAAGAGGAGGACGGCGCATCCCAAAGTAAGATATTCAATGTTTTGAATTCAAAATGAAATAAAAAATGACGCCTTAGCTAATGAATAAGATCGTCCCTCCTTTGACATGGCATGCCAAGTCAATTGGCACATGCCTTTTGACTTATTTTTTATTTTTTAATTTTGTTTCTTTTGTGCAATTTGGGATTTTTTTGCATTTAAATGCCAAAATGTAGCATCTTTAAGGAAAAATGCTCCCAAGGCGACGTAATCACCCAGAACACCGGGACAGTGGGTACTAGGGTAAAGAGGACGCTTTGAGAATCAAAATGGGAAACCTTGCGCCAAATTCCTCCTCCGGATCACATTTTTATTACAATTTGAATTCTTCCATTTAAACCATTAAAAAATGGCTTAATTTTACGGAAAAAATTATTTTCTTCGAAATTAAAAAAAACTTACGGGGGCCTAGCACATGTCCATACGACTTAATTTTAATATCTAGCATTTTAATATACATTGACACCTGAATTCTAATAACCTCCTAAGAACGATAAATCATGCCGACTAACCCAACTTTGGAGGTGTGAGTGAAAAACTATATAATTGACAAGGGAAAAAAAACTATGGGCTAGTTGGACTGATAACTATCTTGGGAAATCCGAGTTCTTTACAAAACCATCATGCTATGAAATTTTTTACAACTTCCCCGCAGGGCATGGACATGTGAATTTATTTTAAAAAAGGCCAAGGTGGCCCGCTAGGACTTCTGGTCTTCTGATTATGAACAAGTAAACTTGTTCTATCTTCACAGGCACACTTGAAATCACCTAAGTGCAACTTAGCTGATAAGATATCGCTCCAACTGTGGGACGTTCACTCGCTCTTGATTCTCAATCAAAGAGAGTGTTCGAGAATCCAAAAATCTTTGGTTCCTGCACAAAAACTAGATTGAAATAGTTATCCATACATTTTTACCAATGATAAAAACTAAGTTGCATACAAATTATTGTACATAAATGAAACTATAATACATCAATAATATACATGGAGCATAATATACAAAAGTATTGTACAAAAAAGAAAAAATTTGAAGCAATGCAAGGAAAAGGTTTATAAATGGCCCTACTACAAGAATGCCCCCATGGAAATTTAGTTGTTATTTATGTAAAATAACTTGATATGGTGGCCATTAACCGGAAGAACCAATCTTTCCCCATCCATTGTGCAAAGGTGGAATGAGTTGAACCCTGCTGGCTCAAATACAATGTATGGTCCTATCCAAATTCTACAAAATTTTCCGTGATTTCCCGGATTCTCTTTTTTATTATCCCACAACAGAACCTTATCACCGGGCTGAAAATATCTCGGCCTCGCAGACTTTTCAAAAGTTTTCTTCACCTTGTCCTGGTTTTTGATGCTTTGGTCTAAAGCTCTTCTCCTGGTCTCATCTAACTTCATTATCTACTCTACTCTAGTATTCATGGCATCATCATCTGGATCATAATCATGAAGTAATTCATACACCGGCAACTGTATGTAGATGGGAACTGATAATTTTAAACCATAGACTAGTTCAATAGGAGTCTTTCTTGTTGAACGCTTCCGTGTTATTCTGTCAGCCCATACTGCAAACTTGATTTGGCTATCCCAAGACCTTTAGTTCTTTCCAAATGTTTTCTTTAAAATATTCATCAAGATTTTGTTAATGGATTCAGCTAAGCTATTTCCTTGTGGATAGTAGTTGGAAGAGTGAGATAAGACAATGCCATACTTGAAACAAAAAGATGAAAAAGCAGCTGATCTAAATCCTGGGCCATTATCAATTGTTATCTTAGCTGAGACACTGAATCTAGTTATGATTTGATCTTCTAGGAAATTCATAACTACTTTATCAGTTGCATTTTTAGTGGGGATTGATTCCACCCACTTGATGAAATAGTCAGTAGCAATAAGGATCCAGGAGTAACCATTGCTTGAGTTCTCCTTGAACTGACCGACAAAATCAAGACCCCATTGCTGGAAGGGTTCTTGAACAACTACTGGTTTCAAAGGTAAGGCTGCTAACTTTTACTTCCCAGTGAACATATGACACTGGAGGCAAGATCTGACATACTTATGTATATCACATAATAAAGTAGGCCAATAATAACTAGCTCTGAGGATTTTATGGGCTGTTGTATCTGCTACATAATGCCCTCCACAAAATCCCGAGTGGAATTCTGTTAGGATCTTTCTGGATTCTGATTCATCGACACAACAGAGCATTAAGCCATCCAGATTCCTCCATCGAAATCCATCTTGAGAGATGCAATATATAGTAGCTTTTAATCTTAATTCTCTTCTCTTACGACCTACTATATGCTCAGGGAAATCGAAGTTGCGTAGAAGATATATTATATCCGCATACCACTGTGTTTGACTTAAACGTTGAAGACCTTCTAACATGGACAGATCTGATACACTAGTTTGACACACCATCCATAGGGCTTCTTCATTACTTTGAGTTAGCATTTTGGCTAATCCTTGTCCCTTTATTAACTTTGTGGGTCTTATCTCTAAGTCATATTCTTGGATTTTAGAGACCCACTTTCCCCTTATTCTTCAGCAATCTTGTTGAGCCAAGATATCTTTAACCGCAAAATGGGGGACATAGCCTATTATTCTTGAGTAGCCAATGTACATCTTAAAACGTTTTAGGGATTTGACGAGAGCATATGATTTTTTCTCCATGGAAGTGTATTTTAACTCAGAGTTCTGCAAATCTTTTCTCATACAAGCTATTGGTTGCTCATGACCTTCATTATTCTTTTGGAGTAAGACTCTTGCTATTGTATGTTCTGATGCAAATGAGAAAATATGAAACTCCTTTGAGTAGTCGGGGCTAATTAACACAGGGTATCTGGAAATATTATCTTTGATACATTTAAAGGCTTCATTTCTTTCTTTTTTCCATTGATACTTAGCATCCTTTTTTAATAATTCCTGCAATGGATTCATTAATTCTGCTAAGTTAGGGATGAACCTCCTGATAAAGTTGATCTTACCATTGAATGAATGGAGAGCTTTGACATTTTGGGGAATGGGCACTTTCTTTATGGCTTCAACTCTTTCAGGGTCTATCTTCACACCATCTTTGGAGATGATGTGTTCTAACAACTTTCCTTTATCAACTCCCAAGACTGATTTGGATGGATTCAATGATATGCCATATTTACGACATCTTTCAAAAACTTGCTTTAGGTGATTAACATGGTCAGATCTTTCTTTAGAGAATACTGTTAAATCATCCTGATAGACTTCAATGATCTTATGAATTATTTGTTTAAAAGCATAATCCATAGCCCTCTGAAAAGTAGCTCCCGCATTTAATAATCCAAATGGCATTCTCAAGTACTCAAAAGTACCCCAATGAGTGGTGAAAGTGGTCTTATGTTGATAATCTTTATTGATCAATACCTGGTTGTATCCGGAGAAACCGTCCAACATGGACATCATCTATGAACCTGTTACCCTTTGGAGAAGGGTTTCCATATTCGACAAAGGATAATTGTATTTAAGGCATGCCGTATTGAGGTTTCGAAATTCAATGCATATTCTAATTGATCCATTCTTCTTCCTCACAACCACCAAATTAGAACACCAAGTTGAATGTATTGTTTGTGCAATGATTCCAGCAGCCAACATCTTTTCTAATTCCTTTTTTACAATTGGTGCTAATTTGGGGTTTATTTGTCCAAGTTTTTGCCGGAAAGGTTTTACTTCCTTCATTTCTTGTTTCAGGGGTATAGTGTGCTGAAATACATCATCTCGATAAGCTTTTAATTCATCGTAAATAAAAGAAAAAAACATCTCTATACTCCCTAACAAGATAAATTAAATCCTTCCTTTCCTTTTCCGAGGTGCCTTTTCCAATTTTCCTTATTTGTTCCAATGTTTACTTCAATATATTCTGCTGGTTTTATTGACTCTTTTTTATTTTTGTGCCTGTCCTTCCTGTCAAACATCCGCTCAAATCTTATATAGATACTAGGAATAGGATTTCTAATGTTGTTGATTGGCTCTGAATACTCTTTGCCTTCCTCTTTAAATATGATTTTACAATCTGAAAAATCTTCAACATTATGGATGAACCTCAATATTTTTTTATCATCATTAAACACCTACCAATGATCTACATTATCAAGAACCGAAGGTCTAAAGTTGATTTCAAGCTTTCCATCACCATTTATCATTTCATCCGTAGGTTGAAGAGTGGATGTTGCTACTGCTAACTTATCGGCCAAGCTATTCTGTTCTCTAGGAATTGCTTCAAGGTTCAATGCATCAAACCACTCCATAGTGTCCCAAAGAGCATTCCTATACTTCTTTAGTCTCTGAAATTTACATGCAAATTTATTCTTTAGTTGTAAAATCACTAAGTCATAGTCACCCTTGATACTTAAAATTTTGATACCCATATCTTTAGAAGCTTCTAAGCCAAGTGAGAGTGCTTCATACTCTGCTACATTGTTAGATGCATCAAACTCTAATATGAAAGCAAAGTTGAATGTTTCCTTAGATGGGGAAATGATTACTATTCTTGCTCCTTTTCCAGACTTGGAATATGCTTCATCAAAATATAACTTCCATATTTCATCTAACTTTTCATCTTTCATTTTTTCTTTAATAGGATCCATGAAGTTAGTGTTACACCTAAAATCCTACCATCATGAGATTCAGTGTATACACCCCTGAAGTTTCATTGGCTAAAACATTTACCTGGAAGGGATACCATTGCATTTATGCTAGGTTTTGAGAGGTCATCACAGGCTGCACTCATGCAACCTGCGACGTCGCATCTTGCTCTATTGCAGGGTGCGACGAAGTCAGTTAATGGACAAAAATAGGTCCTGTGAGCTCATTGTCGAAGCCTGTTGACTTGTATCCTTATCCCTGACCTCTTGGGGGAGCTGGAACTCGGTTCCTAACATCTTGGAAGGATCACCTATCTCTCTCTTACAATATCTAAACCTACCCTATCCATACGCTATCCACTTAGCCCTATATAAGTGAAGCTCTACCCCTCTCCAAAGGGAGGAAGTCTATAGTGTCTACATGCTAGTGAAATCACATTGGAGAGATCTGTAACTCATCCATTGAGAGACTCACGCTTCCTTGGAAGGATGGCAATTGGCTTGGATGGAGAAGGGCTACTACATTAAGCCTTGGTTGTAGTCTATTCTTATCTATCTACTTTCCTGATTTACAGTAATATAAATGCTTTCCACCAATATTGTTTATATGTGATGATATTGTGTAGTTTACCTGCTTAACTGCTTACTTAGATCTCTTATTGTATAGATACTCTTTACTCGTTTGCGTTGTTCTATTGCGAAGTTAAGGTAAGGCATCTAGTACTTGATCCTTAATTAGATCTAGGAAAGTTGTTTGTAGTCTGTAATATTTGTTCTAGACTCACTTTGAGCTAGGGAGATACGGCTCGCGTCCGCTCGAGTGGATTGTCCGTCAAACAGTTAGATAGGATAGCATAGTTTCCGATACTATCTGATTTGGCAACAAATTCATTATATGGATTCTTAGGGTTTTCAACATGGTACTTTATTTCAACTTCTCTGTGTAGCTTAGCCTGAGTGTTATCTGATGCAGGTACCGTTGCATAAGTCCAATCCATTTGTATGTGTCCTCCCAAATTTGCAGCCCGCTTTCTCGACAAAAGCATGCCCCATGTATCCGACACATCAATGACTAACACATCCATATCGAAATGGATTTTTGGGTATTGTGCTAATCTTACTTCAAGGTTTGTGATTATTCCAACAACTTTGATTTCTCTAACATCCATGGCACAAACATTGTGGTATGGCCTTGTGATTTTCAAACCTAACGGATCCATAACCTTCAAGGTGATAATGTTGGATGATGCTCCTGAGTCTAACATGCATTTGTGAAGATAGAGGTCATTTACCAATAATGAAACATAGAAGGGTGGATTATTTTCTTTTCTTCGATCCATACTATTTAAGATAACCATAGCATACTCAAAAGTGGTTTATCTCTTCCACAATTTTACCCTTAGATTTATCCAGAATCTCATTTTTAGATGGAGCTTTAGTTTTAGGAAGAGTATCATGAATCTTATCCTGAGGATTATCTAGGGATTTCAGGAACTTATCTTTCTGCTCTGGAATCTTAAGCATATCAGTTACAGGTACATTTAATTTAGCATGTGTTAACCAATCATCCATATCAAAGCTCAATTGATTTACTATGGAGGATTTGTTACCTTTGGAATGTAATTCTTTGCTTTGGTTGGGGCATGATTGTCTCTTCTTTGATAAGTGGCACCCTTGAATATGGAATTACACATGTCTTGGACTTGATCTGGTGTAGGATTTTCTCCATAGTTTTGAGTGATGAAATCCTTTTCTTGACTATATGCTACAGCTTGCTGCCAATGTTGATCTAACAAAGGGTAGGTATGGCCTACAATGTTGATGTACTCAGGCTCTCTTGATGGTGCTTCCTGGATACTAGTTTCTAGTAAACCACGTTCCATGATGTGACGGGAACTATAGCAAGTAGATTCCTCATGGAAATTTTTACAAGGTCTGCAAAAATGAGTTACTTCTTCAACCATGTTGGCTGAATCTAATTGGTTGGGTGGCCTCTGCTCATAAGGAGGATCCTTCTTCTGCCATCTATCCTAGTTTCCTTTGGGGGGAAACCTTTGTAACTGAGAGAGCTGGGAAGCATATGTCTTTTCCATATTAACAAACCTATTTTGCATGGAAGTCATTTGAGCAGTGTGGTTTGCTACTAAGGTTTTTATAGTATCAGTCATCTCTTTCATTGCATATTTTGATGAATCCTTAGCTTTAGTTTCAACAATTTTTCATTTATCCTGATGTTTAGGTACACCATGCATTCCTCTTGTAAATCCAAGTAAATTAGATTTCCCTGATGATTACATGTTTTCATCAATTTCAGCAGCTAAATCCTGGGCAGCTTTTAGAGTTTCAAGATCTTTGTCTCTTAGCATGAATTTCAGTTCACCACTCAAATCTTCCATATAATAAACCAGGATGGACTTGTCTGTAGGTTTGAAGTCAGCATGAATGTTGTCAACTATAGTTCTGAACTTTTTGTTGAAATCCTCCATGGATTCATTCTCATTTCTTTTAATTGAATGGAGGGCATTTAACTGATAACAAGGCTCTTTCTTTTCACCCCATCTTTCCAAGAATCCTTTTGTGAAAGCGTCATATGTTGAATAACTATTTTTATCTAGGCCAGTGAACCAAACATAAGCATATTCATCTAAAGATAAGGCAAAAAGCCTCATGTAAACATCTTCCTTCTTTTGAGCGGCTGTCTGGCACCATACTAGGTTTCTTGAAAATTTGGTGAGGTGAGCTGTGGCAGTAATGGCATTATTTCCTTGGAACATCGGCAACTTCTCGATAGCCTTGTCAGGTAAGTCATGTAGATAACCTGCTATCTAAGAGAAGTCAAGGGGTTCAAAAAACTTTTCCATTGGATCTAAGAAATTATTACTTAGGTTATTGTTTTCAAATAAGTTATGGATGTCTTCAACAGAATCGGCTCCTAAGTTTTCAAGGATCCTCTGAGAATCAAATCCGGCCCGTCTCCTTCTGTAAACCCTTTCAGGTTCAGGAATGAAACTGACCAAAC
This sequence comes from Larix kaempferi, assembly GCA_027924585.1. Classification (NCBI taxonomy): domain Eukaryota; kingdom Viridiplantae; phylum Streptophyta; class Pinopsida; order Pinales; family Pinaceae; genus Larix; species Larix kaempferi. The sequence goes on along the minus strand of BSBM01000155.1, from coordinate 19,601,989 downwards.
CGTTGTTTGTCCTTCTCGTAGAATACCTTGTTGAGTTTAAATTTAGTGGAGTCGCCAGATAGATTAAGTAAAATTTTATTGATTAAACTAAATGCATCAATAACTTAATAAGATAGTTGTGAAGGATCCTAAACTTGGGTGGGTATTATTACATGTATCTTTCAATTTGATATGTTGGAATTGTTGATTTCTTATAATTTGACACCATTTCTTTATGTTTAATCTGTACATGAACTTGTTTAAATTACCATAATTGCAAGTGATTCAACTACAGGGTGATGAGGGTGATGAGCCTAAAAATGTTTCAAATTTCTTTTTATAGGTATCTTCCTTTGAAATATTACGTGAGTTATGATTAACAATAGTTTCTTGAGAGATAATCATAATATGATTGACTTTTATCTTGCCTTGCATTATTTGCATAATTGATTTTTATTCTCATGCTTATGCATGCTCGCTTGTGAAAAAGGAGAATATAAAGATTCATGGTTTCTAGGTTGTAATTTGAAGTAGTTTGAGATTTGAAATATATATTTTATCATTCTTACATTTGGATGAGATTTGAATTATGTATTTGGTGAATGATGAAATACATTATTATTATTTTATTTTTAAATTTGTAAAATAAATTATTATATATTTATTTAAATTAAATTAAATTATAAATAATTTAAAATTTTTTATAAACATATTATTATATACTTTCAACGTATAATAGATAGACGATGTAATAAAGTACTTTATTCAAACGAATTATTTAATTTGTAAAATAAATTATTATATATTAGATTTATACTAAATACTAAAATGTGTATTAAAAAAATTGTAAAATAAATTATTATATATTTATAAAATTTGAAATTTGAAATTTATTATAAATATTAAAATTTGTAGTTTTTTATTTGAAATATTTATTTATTTATATTTTTATATACTATTTTTTAATTTTATTATTATTTTTTTTAAAATACATAAGTATTAAAAATAATAAATCATTTAGAACTATATATTTAAGATTGTATATATATAATTCAACTTTAATAATTAAGAAATATCTATAAATATCAATCTATTCATTTTCATTATAAAATCTATACTTAGTCAATTTTTATATCTTTTCTATATATTTTTTAAATTAAATTTAAATATATATATTTTTTAATTTATACTTATTCAATATTTATATTCTTTTTAATGTATTTTTAAATTAAATTTAAATATTTTTTATTTTTATTGACGTCTATTTTACTTATCAAATCTGTATATATTTTATAATTTTAGTTATTAGTTAGATGCTTTTGGATATTGCATAACCATTTTATAGAAACTTCATTGATTATTGATAACCATGATAGTATTTTTAAGGTAAAATACTTTTAGAGTACAAATGTAAAGTAGTTTTAATTGAATAAGAATTCATTTTCCACAAAGAAATAAGTTAACAATCCAAAACTTAAAATACTATTAACTAAAGTTTTGTCTTGGCGCATATCTTAAAATTTAATAAATAACTAATTTAAAAAAAATAAAAATAAAACACAATCTAACTCAACAATCTATTAATATCAAAAATAAAAAACAAACCAACATAACCATCTATTAATATCGATAAGCAATATATATATATTTCTTTTCTCATTTTAGTTTCACCACATGATTTTTTTTAAAGTTTTCCCTTTGCACCATCAAAAGAAAATACCAATATATTCTCTTTTCAGTAGTATATTTATTCTATGTTTTGGAATTTAGGGTTTTGATCTTCGTAAAATTCAAATTTGGGAGTGTTGACATTGCGTTTTTGAAGTGATTCTATGATTTTTTAAAGATTTCCAACCAAACTTAGAACAAAAAAAGACAGAAAACATACTTGGAAAAGGTTGAAAACGTAGAATATTTAGACTACACCAAAAAATTCACATATATATTTACCTTTAAGAATTTACTAGAAATATCCCCAGATGGTAATCCTGTGGAGTACAACGAGTGAGACCGAGAAGCTACCACTCCCCACCACATGGCTCCTTCTTGACTGACCCGGCATGCAATTTAAAGCTTGTCCATTTCAATGCTCTCGACTTTTATGAGGCTAATCTCCAAAGCGAGTTGCAGAGTTGGCTTTGGTACTATGGCAACCATTCCATTCCATTGCGAATTTATGGCAGGCATGAATGTCGTTTCTAGGCTATAAGATAGGGTTTGCTACCTTATTTGGAGGATGTGCAGCGGAATTCCAGTTAGTGTTTCTCTTCTGTGTCTGGTTGGTTGGCCACCTATTGCTTGTCTTAGCCTCCTCGTCTCTGGAATCTGGTTTCTCCACGCTCCTTTTTTTCTTGGGACAAATCCCGCTCCTCTGTGGCTCTGGTCCGCATTCTGCAGAGGCTTCGTACTCCCTCGCTTGACAGTCACTATGTCTCGACGACCTAGATTCCATCCTCGTCGTGGTGGCAGAGGCCGCGAGCACTCAGGCAATTGTGGTCGCATAGGTTCTATTGATTTTGGCTATGATAGCTCTCTTCCAGTGCATCTAAGAACCATGTTAGATGACTACGAGGAGGAATTGGTGGTTCAACAGCTGATGACTCAAAGGGAAAGAGTTAGGTGCAGACACTACTGGCTAGTGAAGAATTCAGTCACCCATATTTTCATGCATTCACGGGATTTCACTCACGAGAATAATCCCTCCCCCCCTCCATCCCCAACTCCATTCCCTCACACTGCTCCCTCTTTGGTAGCCTCTCAGGTCTCTAAACCCGTGCAACAGCTTAGCACTTAGAAAGGCAAGGCGCCCTCGCAGCCAGGCAACAAATCTAACATAACTTTGATGAGCGGCCACAAACGCAAGCATGTGGAACGAAAGAGTGTGGTGGTACCTTCCCTTCATAATAAATCGTAGCCACTTCCTGCAAAGATGGCCTTGGACTGCACACCTTGCTCAAATAATTATCAATGCCCCATTCTGGATGAAAGGCCCGAGGGTGATGACGCTACCAGCAACCCCAAGTAACTTTGTGGTCTTATGTTTACTCTTTTGCTAATAGTTTAGAATGGGTAATAGGAGCTCGACTCATAAGAATGATATTTTCTCTATTTCTAGTTTAGACTGTCCACACTGGTTGCCATATGAGGTGCTCTTTTTGTATCATGCACTCAGAGGTCGAACTTGTTGCTACTGGTTTTTTTTTTTGTTAACCGCAACACTCTCTTATATGTTGGCTTAGAAATTCCATGTATGGGAAGAATTTTAAAGGATTTTAGTCTGTTTTTTTGGTCTATTGAGAAGCCTTTGTTGGCTCTCAGACCTCAAGACTTTCCTGTGCATGTACTTTTTTTGTATACTAATATAATTTCTCTATGGAGGCTTACAAAAAAAATAAAATTTATTAGAAGTATGTCAATTCTAGCTAGCTCACTCAGTTAAAGTGTGGGTCTCGTGAGCAAGGCAATCTGAGTTCAATTCCACTTAGGGGTGACTTAGTTGGGAGGTGATACCCAAAAACCCAGTCAACCAGATTTTAAAGAAAAATGATCCAAAACTAAGTAAAAAAAAAACAATAATCTAATCTCTAGATGGTAGTTAACTGAAAAAAAGAAATGACAGCTGGTAGTTTACTAAAAAGTAAATGACAGATCCAACTTATGATGTGTACTATATATGGTGTGTATCAGTGCATGGATGGATGAGGTTTATCATTCAACATGTATGAAATATCAAAACACTGCAACACCCACCTGCACATTGCGGTACTCTTAATTTGTCCCAGTCCGATTATTATATGTGTTGCAAGTCACGTCGGATATTGAAAAGACATTAGAAGGACGATCTCGCATCTTTTTGAATTTCTTTGCCCGCACGTCATTCAGACAGCCCTGCATCTTGTCTCACTGTATATTATATTTACTCTGCAAACTGTACTAAAAAGAAAACTTTATTTATAAAGCACGGGAAACAGAATCTAAGGTGGCCATGGAAAAATCAGCATATGAACCCATGGGGTCATTTTAAGTAGTCATAGCGGGTTATGGAGTTCACTTAGTATGTAATATTATAATGTATATTGATTTTTTTTCAAATAAAAAAAGCTATACTTTATTAGAAAGTATATAGGAATTACAGTCATATAAACTGTCAACAGATCAGTCCGAGCATAACAAAAACTTGAGGAGCCGATATGGCCAAGTACCAAAAGCCCCCAAAAACCCAAGGAAACCGACGATGAACAACCAACAGATACCAAAAAAATACAAGACAATGTCGACAGGATATACCCATGTTCAGGAAAAAACAATATGAATGTATATTGATATTAGTTCATGAGTAATATATTGGGTTCAAGAGGTACTTTTAATATATTAAAAATATGTATAGATATTTATATGGTTTATAATTATGTATTTAGGAGATTAAATAGAATAATGGAAGTTTAAATAAGTATTCTATATCTAATTTTGGGGTGAATTCAATTCTTAAAATTAGATTGTGTGTGAAGTTAGCTTAGTGTTTGAATAAGTATGATTTATGTGTGAAGCTGCTGCAAATATGATTTCAATTGTAGTAGTCCACCTAGGTTTGAGGTAGTTGTTCCCCATCCTATAATATCTTCTCTCACTAACATTTCATATTTCATCTTTCAATGGTTTTATGGGTTCTACCACTTGTGTCATGTCACCATATTAAGGGTAAAAAAAAAAGTATTAAAAATGTCATGGAAAAAATTGATACCTAGGATATCTAATGAAAATAGGGTTGGAAATGTGTATTGGGAAGGGATTCACCATACGAATGTTTGGAGGCATTCCTCAATATCTAGCCTAAATTAGGGTATTCTTCATATCCTACTAATGCACACGCTAATATCTAGTGAAATTAGGGATATTCTTCATAAGTTCAACACTCTTTGGTTTCCTCAAGGTGAACCCCTCGTTCAACTCTCTTCGGTGATTTTAAAAACATTAACAATTCTAATAATTTGAAATTATTAATTCAGCAAGAGGTCACTCTTTTAGATTCAATAGAGGATTGTAGATCACTAGTATATGCCTCTTATGAACCCTCTCTTTATCCTATGCTTGATGTTTTACATTATATATATTCCCCAATGCATTGATTAATAATGTTTGTGTTTTAATTTTTACAATCACAACAAAGCGAGTGAGTTGTAATGTATTTATGTTGCATATATAATAAACAAAGATCCATTTTAAATATGAATCCTAAGTTCAATGAGGAGGCTCAAGCCATTTCTAAGTTTTTTACATTTTAAAAGATTTACACTTAAAAAAAATGATCCTTCTAACACTTATAGGTCAAGATAAGATTGATTTATAATAGTTTATTTTATTATAATGATTTTCTTTTTTAAGTTTTTTTATAATTATGGTACGCTATTTTTAAAGTTTTCATTTTTAATAAAGTACATTTTTTAAAAATTTAACAATGATACTTTATTTTATTTTTGTAAAATATTATATTAAATCAACATATAATAAGAATGTACGATGGAGATGGCATAATATTTCATAATTATATATATATATATTCCAGCATAAAAAAGATACTAGTTGTATTCATATTGAAATAAAATAGTACATGATGGATTGGTCTATAGATAATCACATATCACTATGCAATCTATTCAAGCACTACATGTCTTGACATTACAACAAGACATTTCACCTTTCAATGACATTTTTAATCATAGATATATCCATTACAAAAAACTATGTTCCCGCTTCTATCCAAAAGTATGGCGTCATTTTAACTAATCTAGAAAAAAAAAGAGATCCCTTGTCCAGAATCTCTTCTTCAAAATATTCTTCCCAGATAAGATATCCGTCTTGAAAGAGCTTGTTTGGATAATATATCAGCTGCTTGATTGTGTTCCCTATAAATATGCTTGATGTCAATATCCACAAAATTTTCCAGCTCGATCCTTATTCTATTGCACCATTGAGTTAATGCAATGATGTTCAGCTTATAATCTCCCAATACCCACTTTATAGTTACCCTGGAATTGCCAAATAACTTAATTCTTGGGAAGCCAAATAGATTTACCAATCTCGCAGAATCCCACAAAGCTAAGCCTTCGTACTTATGCCCTTCCCACATCTGAAACTAAAGGTATATATTTTTTTATAAATCTATATTATATTTATTTTTATTTTTCTAAAGGTATTAATATGGATGGAAAAAGAGACTCTACAATAATATAGACTTCAGTTTGGGTTTTCATCTCCACATGAGTAAAAAGCATATTCTTAAACCATATAAATAATATACTACATGAATGGAAACCTACCACAGTTTTGCTCCATGGTAAAACTTAATGTATAAAAGTTTTATATACAATATTATTGCATCAAACTAATAATGTGGGTATTCCTTTGGAATCATTATATTTTACATTTATATTACCATAGTTTTGCTCCATGGTAAAACTTAATGTATTAAAGCTTTATATACAATATTATTATATCGAAAATAATAATGTGAGTATTCCTTTGGAATCATTATATTTTACATTTATATTTATATATAAGTAAATGTTCAAAATATTTAAGAGTAAGGAGGATGTTTTTATTTTTCCCATTTCTTTTGAAATGAAAAAAGATGTTATTAATTTTTATAAATATTAATTTATTATTTAAAATTAATATTAAAATATTTTATTAAAAATGTTAAATTTTTTTTTAATAATATTTATAAGTCTTTTTTACACATAAAATTATACATCTCATCTATATTTACCCTCTTTTCCATATTTACAAAAAATAATCATAAATAATAAATTATCATAAATCATAATAACCACAATTATCCCCATATTCTTCTCCTATTTCTCCTTTCAAAATCATAAATGATCAGAAATAATGATACCTCATATTCTTTTTTTATTCCTTCTTTCTTTTAATAAAATACACTAAAACCGAATCATGAAATGCATCTCCAAATACAATTAAAAATATTCATACTAGAGCATTTATGAAGCCAAAAGCAAAAGTATCTATAAGCATAGGAGCAATTGAATCTCCAAATACAATTAAAAATATTCATACTAGAGCATTTATGAAGCCAAAAGCTAAAGTATCTATAAGCATAGGAGCAACTGAATAAAGCAATATGAGATAATTATGTATGATGTAAAAATTTAAAAAGTTGGGTATATATATTGGGAGTTGTATAAGGGTTAATTAAAATGCTCTAGAGTTGTATAAGTGTTAACTAAAATGCAGGTAGAGTAATTTTTGTCAAAATTATAATTTGGAGTGTTCAAATTGCAATTTCAGTCATCTAAATAGTTTTAAATTAGGCAATTAATCAACAGATAATCCCAATTACTAAAATTACAAAAATGTAAAAATAACAATTTCTAGCCAGAATTTTAACCTATTTTTATCCTAAAATCACCAGAAAAGCCAGCGTTTTGGTTGTCTTTTATCCTACGGGCACACACTGAAAAAAAGGGATAAAAACGTACTTGAAATAGCTAAAGGCTAATTCATAATTTATGTTATGTACCATAGACATAACCATGATTAAATTGGATTAACTTCAACGTCAGGAAATTGCAGGAGAAATTGAGGATCTGAAGTGAGTATATGCAGAGCAGAAGGCGAAAGGCATATCTCCGCATCCACGCTAATTCCATCGCCTTCTTTTCCTGGAAACAGTGTGATTTTACCGTCACACTTGTTACCGCCTCCGCTTCTTACACACATCGGTCGCCCGAATCCGAAATCGCTTTCATAGACAGGAAATCTGGGTGAGCTTCCAATGTGAACAGCGTTAGTAACGCCTTGGGCGAAAATTAAATTGGGATTCTCCTTCCATTCTTCAATTCGGAATCTAATCCTTTCATCTCTCTGAGCCGTCTGTATGGTTTCCTGAAGAAGGCTGACAGCAAACAGAATGCCCGCATTTCCCAGGAGTTCTCCCGCCCTCGTAGTGATACGCTCCACATGAATCGCGTTGCCGAAATATGATGTAGGCAGAGGCGGAACCAGTTTGCCTCTGCAATCTATCGACAGCGTGAGGGTAGTTTCCTCTTCTGCCCTTAACCTTCGCGCCCGCGTGATGGCTACCCACATATGAGCAACCAACGCTTTGTAGTACGAGACAGATATTCCCGTCTTCTTGTTTGCGTTGACGTCATTCTTGAGGCGTGTCATTGTGTCTTTATCAAAATGAAATACAGCCTCCTGCAGATCATCAGACAGCGGAGGAGGCCTTTGCAGCAGGCCCTGGAGGGATTGGATGTATTTATTGTTCTTCTTTCTTGAGTCCCCTCTGAAACGATGGTGGAACGGAGGATTTTTGATGATGAGAGATCCTCTGCAGATCTGAGACCATGAGTTGATGAAATGCCATGTTGAGTATCCGTCCATCAGCATGTGATTCAATGTGAATGCCAAAGCCACTGCGTCTTTAAGCTGTGTCACCTGCCCGCATAGGCATTTCAGGAAAACAAAAAAATATTAACCTTTGAATTATTATGCATTGAAGAAAAGATCGAAGTTTGAATGTTAATAATAATCCATAAATTTAACATTAAGATAGGTCAAGGGCAATAATAGTTTCGTGGGCAGATTCAATCTCAGACAAGAGGTCCAGGGGTCGATCCGGGTTGGTTGTCACTTGCAAGTTGCCTCTATCAGAAGAAGGTACGGACAATGCAAAGACAGATAAAAAAATCTTCCAAAGAATCAAATGAAATTGAATGCATTAAACAACAGACCACCTGGACTGCAAGCAACGGAAGAGATCGGCCGTCGGCACAAATAGAGTCGTTCATTGGAAACAAATATTCCTGAATAGCGCGGGCACTGGTGTGAAGGAGTAGGTCGTCAAGCGTAGCGTCTGCAACGGCCTCTGTAAATTGGGCACCCTCATCATTGCATTTGACATCTAAAAACCCGTCAGGAGATTCAGTCAATCTGCCAGCCAAAGGATAGAAGTAGACAAGCACCTCTGCCAGGCTCCATTTCAACCGCTCAATTATTTCATGGAGTAAACTGTCAGTTTGGCGTTGGAAGAAGAGTACCTTCTGATTGTAATGGATGCCTGCCAGATGAAGATCAAACGGAGAGAGCGGGCACTGCGCTTCTTGCGTTGGCTTTGCAGGGAAGATTGTGGAAGTGGTGAACCGCGTACTCGCATATCGAACACCTATGTTTGGAGTGGCCATCGAGCTTAGGTTTTCCATTTCACAAAAGAAAGGGAATTATTCAGATGGCATGCAGAAGACAGAATATTAGGTCTATTCTGTCTTTGAGAACGCTCACCCAGGAGTTTACAAACTCTCAATCCAAAGCTTTAAAGCATTCTTGATTTAGAGCTCTAATTGACGGCGAAAGCTAAGCATCTAGCTGCTCATGTTTAGGGGTCTGTTGGATTTGGAGAATCTCTAGATTCAATTGACCTTAAGCATTGAGCTTGTTTATTAAATGCTGGGCAGCTCTACGCCTTAATTGAGGACATTGAAGTGATAGATTTGTTGGGTAATTTTTGGTTGTCAATATTATGTTTAATTTAATGATTATGTTTATTGCAAGTTACTCATCATAACCAAATTTTACTTATGAAATATAATTTATATATATATAACAGTATTTTAATTGTTTTTTCAACATATTTATTTAAAATAAATAAATTATTCATTTTCACAGTTGTATTTCTAATTCATATTGAATGTAACAACATTGTTATATAAACTTTAATATATGTGTTTTGACAGAGTATCTTCAGAAACAGCAAGACATATGCACCTCACAGTAGAGTAATAAAGTCTGCTACAAAGGTTCTGATGTACCTTAAATCTCCGTGCACAACAAAAACTTTGGGACCAGAAATACCGAAGATCCACCCGGCACATCTCCATATCTAGCATGCATGAAAGAGACCATCTCCGTACCTATCATGGCGAGGCAATGCAGGATGCTCATACCATCCCATGCCATCGCGTGGAAAGATGTCATCCCCAGTTGTAACTCAAATTTGAATTTTCCGAAACTTTATAGAAGCATGCTTTATATTCAGAAATCTATGACAAAGAATCTTTAAGGATAAGCTTCATGTAAAGAACATATCTAACAAATTTCACATGGCATTAGACGGAAACAATGCAAGTTATTTGTTTTATTTATATATATATATATATATTCTCTCTCTATATATTCTCTGTTTAAACTTCAAAGAAATGAAAATGCACATTACTCCGTTTAGATATAACTGGTTATCACTGTGTTTAAGAGTTAAAAAAGTTTATCGCTGTGTGTTTAAGAGTTAAAAAGTTTATTATGTTCACTTATAAAAATTTAAACATGTTTTGATTTTTACCACATGGTAGGTGTAATTGGTTATCGTTGTGTGTTGTATAATATGGTTGGGGAGGAGAGTGGTCGATTACAATGTTAGTTAATATTCATATATCCAGAGTGTTTTAGTAGTATGGAATAAAAATAATTAAATTTCTTTTGAATGAAATTATATATATATAATTTGAAATGGTTTTTTTTTTATTGTTATTTGAAAGAGTTTATCTTAATACGATGTAGAAAACACTCTTAGTGTTTTAGTAGTATGGAATAAAAATAATTAAATTTCTTTTGAATGAAATTATATATACATATATAATTTGAAATAGTTTTTTTTATTGTTATTTGAAAGGGTTTATTTTAATGCGATGTAAAATAGTTGTATTATTTTTAATACAAACTAGTTTTACACATTTTGTTTAATCATAATTTATATCATGATAATAATATTTAATTAAAAATGATTAGACAACTCATAAAATTAAAGAATTATATAAATATTATATAAGCATTGTGGTGAGCATATAAATTTTATAAATCAACTTAAAAAAAATTATATTTATGAAGTTATATTAATAAAACATGTAGAACATAAAGCTTCAACATTTAAATAACAACCTATTTACCATATAAAATGGAAATTATAAATTATGTAAACTTAAATATATTAATTTTTGTTATCTCTTCATATTTTATATATTAGTTTAATTTACAAAATTTAAGAAAATAGAAAAAGATGGGCTTGTGGAAGATGATCTAATGCAACTATTTGAATTTTGAAAATAAATTGTTGAATTGTCAAGTATGCTAATATCCTTTGTGTTGTTTTTGAGGAACAATAACCAAGTTAAGGTCAACATGATATGTTGTATGATAGAACAATAGTGAGATACTTTTTCCATTCTCTTCACAATTTTAGTGTTAGATTATACATCTCCACTTTTGCACAACTCTAAAACTAAACTATAAAAAGATTTGCTCACTAGAACATATAATATGCATTGATTCTTCTAATGAATTCCATGTTCCTAATACAATAACAAAGTTAGATACTAGTTGTGGGGTTGATCACTAAAATGTGTAGCATGAATTGATACTTCTAACAAACTCCATGCTCCTTATACAATAACAAATTTGGCATGCCCATACTTTGTTAGATTCTAGTTGAACTTCTCCTTAGCATGAATCTAACTACCCTAAGCATAGTCAAATATTGGAGGCTTGCACTCTTTGCATAATAGATTTGTATATTCCTCTAAATTTGTGAAAACGTCATTAATAACTAATAAGTTGTTCAAAAAGTGGTGGTGCAACATTGATTCATCATAGAGATTAAAGTGAGGTGCATGGAATATTATATGGGTTTGATGATAATTTCATTTTGAAAATGCTCTCTCATTTACTTGATGATGGTGTATTATGAGTATCCAAGTGACTTGATTTTATTGTTCTTTTAGTTTGAACTATGTTTGTAAAGATAGATCAAGAATCTATCTCCTACATAAAATTGGTAGTTGATCATCCTTGAGTTTTAGGGTGAGTGCACGAAGTCGGTGGACCTTTTAGATGCACTCAGATTTCTATAAAACCCGCTCATGTAATGGAAATCAATAACGCGCTCACGTTTATGAGAACCAGGTCTAGCAAACTGCGAACTTGTGAACCTACTTGACATGTACACCAGGTGAAGACATCACACATGCATTCCTATCCATAGAAATCATCCATGCAATTTGTAATTCATGGATTACAAAATGCATGTGTGATTTGTAATTCATGGCTTACAAAATGCGCGTGATTTGTAATTCATGGATTATAAATCGCGTGCATGATTTATAATCCATGTTTCCTCCCCTAACAATCTATAGGGATCTGAAACACATAGTTTGTGCTCACGACCTCCTAATAACATGGATATCCCATCTTAGAGAAAAAGGATAGCTTCAAAAAAAATTGTGGGGTGCTTTGAGGCATAGTTCATGACCTTGGATGTCTAGAAGCTTCCTTTATAACCTAAGGCATAGGTTTTCTCCCTCTACAATGTGTAGTTCCTTTAAATCAATACCTGGCGCTAAAATAATCCTAATGGTGAATGTACCCTCATTCAAATCCAAAGATACCCTCAAGAGGTCATATGTAATGCTCTTAGGTGCAATTCTCAGTGTTGGATGATTATAAGCTACTTTTACAACATAGGGATTAAGTTTACTCCACCAACCATGTTAGGGGTCTTAAGACCCATACTTAGAGTTATCCTTGATATCCCCATTGATAAACCAATGATACCTTTAGGAGTTCATGTGTGCTTGTTTGAGACATTATGATTGTCCCTAGATGCATAAAATCTTCCTTTAGGGATTAATGCTTAGAATTATCTATCAGTTTCTAAGGCTCAAGATTTTTCTCTATTGGAAACTAATCCGTTAGGTTGGGAGATGAATAGTCATCTTGGGAGTCTAAGAGACCACTTGGAAGTTGAAACCAAGGGTCCTTTCTCCATGTTATATATATGTGTACATATCATAATGAGAAAATATGCTTTCACATTTACTTTCCCGTATCTATTTGGCTTTGTTTTTAGTTATTTGCATATGTGCCTTTGTGAGGCACCTAACTGAGGTAGGGCCTATATAATATTCTTAGCCTTTGTGAGCATTACACTGGGTATATACACTGGTGTATATACCTAGTGTACACTAGTGTATATACTAGGTATATAGTGTATATTGTATATACCTTCACGTTCCGTGCATAGCAAGAAATTTCCGGGTAGAGATACTGATATATCTGCATATCTATCATACATGCAATAGACCATATCTATCATTCGACACCTCCCAAGGTATACAAGGAGGTGTAGGGATGTGTGTGTGTGCATGTGGAGAGAGAGAGAGAGAACTAGTGGGGCGGTGGGGTGTTAGGGGGTTGGGGGAAAGAGAGAGGGGTGGGGTTTAGGTATAGGTGGAGGAGTAGGAGAGTGAGCCTATAGTGAGAGAGGGGGTTAGTAATGGTTAGGAGGAAGAGGGGGGAGAGAGAGAGAGAGAGAGGAGGAGGAGGAGGAGGAGGAGGGGTGGGTTAGAAGTAGGGGGAGGATTAGGGGAGTGAGAGAAAGAGAATGAGGGCGGGTGGGGGATTTGTGTTAGGGTATTTGGGGGGGAGATAAGGCTAGGATTTAGGGGTAGGTGGATGAGTATGGGGGAGAGAGAGAGAGAGAGAGAGAGAGAGAGAGAGAGAAAGGAGGAGAGAGGTGAAAGGTTACTAGCATAAGATTCTCAGTGCTTATTTTTGTGGTGGCATAAAGGTCTCCGCCATGACTTTATTTAGTCATCTTGATCTCCACATAGCCCACACAATCAACAACCTCTTAGGGAGGACTGAAACTAAGTAGGAAGTTGGAGGTGTCATACTTTCCATTCAAGCTCTATGCATACAAAGTCTTGGCCTACCAAAGTGCGTCTTGTATTTCCTTCTAGCCATAGTTGGATTTTTTGGATTTGTCCAAACATTTTCATGCCATTGCATCCTGCCTCAGGTCGACCAAAGAGTTTCCTTTACTATAGATTGCTTTGAGATTACCAGAAATGATCCCAAGGGCCTTGTACAAGTCCTCCAGCACAAGCTCAAATTCCTTTACCTAGAGCCTTGTCTTCGATCGGTTGGAATATGCATGGAGTATGAAGGTATTTATATTATTATTATCACTAGAGGACCCTTTCTTTAGCTGAAGCACACCAGTATTGATGCATTTCATATAATTCTCAACCGCAGTCCATCCACACCATGTTTTCCATTTGATGCTCCTATTCAGCAACCACCCCTATCTCTATATCTCTTCCACTCTCCACCTCTCTCTCTCTAAGCCTTCTATCTCTCCTTTTACCTCTACCACCCCCTCACCTCTCTCTCTCTCTCTCTCTCTCTCTTACACACACTCTCTCTCCCCCTTCATCTCTTCCACTATCTCTCCTACATTGTTTGCTTCTGTCTACCTCCATCTCTCTCAACCGAAGTCCATCCACACCATGTTTTCCATTTGATGCTCCTATTCAGCAACCACCCCTATCTCTATATCTCTTCCACTCTCCACCTCTCTCTCTCTAAGCCTTCTATCTCTCCTTTTACCTCTACCACCCCCTCACCTCTCTCTCTCTCTCTCTCTCTCTCTCTCTTACACACACTCTCTCTCCCCCTTCATCTCTTCCACTATCTCTCCCACATTGTTTGCTTCTGTCTACCTCCATCTCTCTCTCCCCCTCACCTCTTCTACAATCTCACCCACCCTCTTTCACTTACTCTCTCCCTCTCACTCTCCACCTTTCTCTCTCCTCCTCTCTCTCTCTATCTTTCTTCGTGTCTTTAGGGCATCCAAAATTTCATAACTCAGATATTTGTTAGAATCTACATCTTTTCCCTCAAGACGTCTCTCTCTCTCTCTCTCTCACATCATCTCTATTTCTCCCCTTCCATTAACCACCTACCCATACCTCTCTCTCTCTCTATATATATATATCTCCCTCTTCCACTGCCTCTAAACCCCTAGCTTCCAATCTTCCTCACTCTCTAAACCTCCCACCACTAACCATCGACACTCCCCCTGTGATATCTCTCTCTCTCTCTCTCTAAACCACTAACCCACAATCTTTATACACCACTGTATACATTGTACTGTAACTAGGTATATACACTAGTGTATACATTGTACTGTAGGCTAGTATATACACTAGTGTATATACATTGTATTGTAACTAGTGTAAATTCTAGTATTGTATACCTAGTTACAATACAATGCATACACTGGTGTATACACTAGTATATATACTAGTGTATACATTTTCCATATTTTCAAGAGTTTTCTTAGTTGTCTAGAGTTGTTGTACAGGGACATTGAATTCAACAAATGCTAGGAGAAGAGCTAGAGAAAAAAAATGACATGGCTCGATGCTCTGCTTAGGTTGGGTTTGAGGTTTGTGACACCTAGGAAATGTCGACATGGCTAATGCTCTGCTAACGAAAAAATCCTTGTGCCATTGCTGCTAAAGCATTTTCCCACAATGCTTTCCAATTCACCATTGCCATCGCTTACTCCAGGTAAAACAGGTCTACTATGCTATAATTGTCGTTCCTCTACTCTAATTGTATATGTAATTCAATGATTATCTTGCTTTTTCATTTGGTGAGATTAAATGATGAATTCCATGTGTGTATATACACCAATATAAGGCATGGTGTATATACCAGATATATGCTAGTGTATGTACTAGTATATATACTAGTATATACACTTGTATATATGCACTGGTGTATATATGTTCGTATATACACTGATGTGTATACATTGGTGTATATACACTGGTATATATGCTGGTGTATATGCATTGGTATATACACTGGTGTATATGCACTGGTATATACACCAGTGTATATACTGAGTGTATATAATTGGTGTATACACTGGTATATACATTAGTGTATATACCAATATATACACTAGTGTATATACCAGTATATACACTAGTGTACATACTGGTGTCTTAGCGGTAGCGATAGGGGTAGGTGGTTAGGGGTAGTGATGTAGAGAAAGATGGATTAGTGGTAAGGGGAGGATATGGGGAGTGGGGGGGATTAGGAGAGGTAGAAAGAAATGGGTGTTAGGATAGCGGGAGTAGGGGGGGTTAGTGGCAAGGGAGGAGAAGGTGTTAGCGGTAGCGGTAGGGGGTAGGGGGTTATGGATTATAAGAGTGCGATAATTAAATTTTCAACAGACCCTGTTTTTATTGTGTGACTCTCATTATTCTAGTGGCACTCATTGATGTTCTAAAGGGAAACATCATAAAACATTTCTTGATGTCAAGGCCAAGATCATGATCATTGACCTAACAATTTTTTTTTTTGGATATGAGAAAAAAATACTAAAATCAATATATGTGGTGTGAATGAAAACAATGAGGAAGATGTTGCATCATGAGCATGTACAATGGCTATAACTATGTTCTAGGCACATATTATGTAGTTATAGATGCTTTTGTAGGGTCCATATTGGTTAGTTGTAGAGTCTTTAGTAACCATCTTAGCGAGTTGTACAAGAGACTTGTGCATAGTGGAGAAGGAGCTTTGGTACTACTATTTAATGAAGGAGGAAATGGTACTAAGGAGAGGGTTTGTGCTGTATCTTGTAGGTTTTGTTCATGGCTATTGAGCTCGGGAAGTGGAATTTAGGGCACAAAGCCCATTATTTTCCTTGTATGACATTGGATAGACTTCTAGGAACATTCATAGTGCACAACTAATGTATTGATGGCATGTAGAGAACCCTTGGAGGTAATTGGTAACAATAGAGGTTACACTTTGAGTGGGAGTATTGTTGGCATTTTGAGGCTTGATCACTAGGTGTGGGTCTCAAGGGCTCGAACCACCACACCTAACCTATTGTGAGTATCATTTTCCTCCAAGTATAGCTATGGGGACCATTAGGATGTTTTCATTGCTAGGTATGAGTCTCAATGCCTTAAAAATATTTATGGGAGGAAACTCGAACCTTACCCCTAAATGTAGCTTCTAATGCTCAAGGTCCATGAATGGACCTTTAACCACCACATAGGACCTATTTTGGAATATTTGGCTCTTGATATGGAATATGGGTTACATTAGAAGGTTTTTAACACTAAGGATATGTCATGGGGGGCTAGACCTAGTTAGGAAAGGAAGCTTAGGCCTTAGGACCATAGCTTACACTAAGGATATATACACTAGTGTATTATATTGTACTGTACACTAGGCATATACAATAGCGTATATTCTAGTATTCATTCTAGACATATACACTAGTGTATATTCTAGTGTATGTGTGTACACACGTATATATATACTAGGTAAATACACTAGTGTATATATTGTACATACAAGATAGTGTATATTCTAGTGCATATACACTAGTGATTTTTGTAGTGGGGGTGCTAGTTCCCTCTTTCATGGTATTGGGAGTTTCTGACTCACTTTTGTTATATCGTCTTGTATATTGTTCTCCTTCTTTTGAGCTCTCCTCTTGTTCTTGCTTCTCTTTTTCTCACTTCTTCTCCAATATTTCCTCCTCCCGAAACCTTGTTGCTTCACATCTTCTTCTTGTTTCTTGGCAAACTAGTGTATATGCATTGGTGTATATACCGATATATATCACTATACACTGTTGTATATATTGGTATATACACTGGTGCATATACTGGTATATACTAGTATAGACACTGGTATATACTAGTATATACACTGGTATATACATTGATGTATATACTGGTGACCATGTACCATTATATACATCGATATATACACACTAGTGTATATACTAGTATATGCAGCAGTATATACTAGTATATACATTGGTGTATACTGGTGTATATACACTGATGTATATAGGTCAATATATACACTGATGTATATATCGATATATACACTGGTGTATATACCATTATATACCAGTATATACACTGGTATATACACCGGTGTATACACCGGTATATACACCGATATATACACCGGTGTATACACCGGTGTATATACCCTTATGTACACTAGTGTATATACTTGATGTACACCAATGTATATACACTAGTGCAGATAAGGGTATATACACTAGTGTATATACCGGTATGTACATGTTGGCACCCAACAACTCTCCTTGATTTTTCCAAAATCAAAGGGCCCCCATGTGAATTTTGTAAATACTTAGCTTATGATTCGTTTTCTTGATTTCGTAGGTGATTTCATGACCTCTTTACTTTGATCCTTCACTCTTTGGGCTACTTCTTCTTTGGCCTGGTTCTCATTGCATACTATTTTAGTGATTCAATCAATTTAAGTTGCTTGAAAATTTTGGATTCATGGATGTTTGCATGCTTTTATTGAATCTGTCTAAGTTGACAATATGTGTCGGTTTGCCAAAACTTGATCAAATGTTTTCGATAATATCATGAAATTTGGCCCTCTCTTAATTAAATGAGAACTTTGGAAAATTGGATTGTTTGAGTAATTTATTTTTTTCGATAATTACAATTTACATCTTAAAATAATGCATATCAAGGTTTATTGTTGAGCACATGATTCTTTTGAGCATAATATGATATTTTGCTAATATCCAGATCATTCAATAATTAACTATAATTTTTATTATGTGTTCATCTTTAATTAGATTGGTGTTCTTAAATAACTGGCTGTTTATTTAACTTTGTTTAAGTAAGTTAGTCAAGAAACTTTCTTTTATGCATCAGAAATTCTTCTTTTAAACTTGCTCCTGATCAGGATAGTTTTAAAAATTGATTAAATAGAATTAGTTTAAAAAATAGTATTATAATTTCATTTCATACTGGAAAGCTACAGGGTAATAACTGCTAATATCGTTTTCAGTTTTAACAACTATTAAAACTGTGTGTTTTTCAGCCATTGAAATATGCATCTTAGATGAGTCATACATCTCTTAAATTAGTTAGATTACATCTTTGAGATCTCCATTGCATTTTAAGAATTTGTATCACTAGATTATGAAACTCTCTTCTTGAGAGAATATACACAAAGGCAGTGGGGCCTTTGTTCCCGCAAGATTTAGTCATCCCAAACACACCGAGGGTTGTTTTAAGCGCTTTGCATGGACTATTTCTCCTTGTTGGCCTCAAGACAAAAAATCCAGCCAACAGTACACCAGTGTATATATCTGTATATACAATACTGTATATATATATATATATATATATATAGAGAGAGAGAGAGAGAGAGAGAGAGAACATTAGTGTATAAATACATAGCAATAATATGCCCACGTGGTATATGTTGAGTGGTCTATTTGGGGATGAGGTTTAACTGGTTGCTCTGTTATGTCGCTTGCACTGTGAAATAAAATTAAGGTAAAACTAAATAAATGAGATTGTAATTAATACATTAGTGTATACATACATAACAAGAAAATGCCCCTGTGGTATATATTGAGTCGTATGTTTGGGGATGAGGTTTAACTGGATCCTCTGTTATGGCCCATGCACCGTGAAATTAAATTAAGGTAAAACTAAAGAAATGAGATTGTAATTAATACATTAGTGTATAAATACATAGCAAGAATATGCCCCTGTGGTATATGGTGAGTGGTGTGTTTGTGGATGAGGTTGAACCGATTTGTTGTCCTCTAACCACTGGGATGTTAGGAGCAAACATGTTAAAATCAATATATGCGGTGTGAATAAAAAACATTGAGGAAGATACACCAATGTATATACTAGTATATACATATACACTAGTGTATATATAGGTATATACACCAATGTATATAGTGTATATACACCAGTGTATATACTGATTCATATACACTAGTATATACACTAGTGTATGTGTATATATATTGGTATATATGATTCATTCTAAACTCCCAATGTATATGATGTCTCGGGTACATGAGGTCTACCGAAATGCATGCAAGTACGATATATACACTAGTACACACGCTTATGTATATGCACAACGCATATATGGAAGCTTTCATATATGCGCTGCGTATATATGGAAGCTTCCATATATATGCGCATATACGGAAGCTTCCGTATATGCCCAACGCATATACGGAAGCTTCTGTATATACATAGCTGCTTCCGTATATGCACACCTTCCGTATATGCGCAAGGCATATACGGAAGTTGTTGCGCATATATAGAAGGCATATATAGAAGCTATGCATATACGAAAGCTTTCGTATATATGCAGCTTCCGTATATGTGCTGCACATATGCGGAAGCTTCCGTATATGCGATGCGCATATACGGAAGCTTCTATATATGCGCAACAGATTCCTTATATGCCTTGTGCATATACGAAATAAGCTGCGTATATATGGAAGCTTCCGTATATGCGCAACGCATATACGGAAGCTTCTGTATATATGCAGCTGCTTCCGTATATGCTCAGCTTCTGTATATGCGCAAGGCATATACGGAAGCTGTTGCGCATATACAAAAGCTTCCGTAAATGCGCAACACATATACGGCAGTTATGCATATACAAAAGTTTCATATATACGCAACTGCGCATATACGAAAGCTTCCATATATGCACAAGGCATATACGGAAGCTGTTGCGCATATATGGAAGCCAACGCATATACGGAATCTGCACTACTACACTACACAATACATTTAGTAACCATCAATGTATTGCTAAAACAAATAATGTTTATGACATAATGAAACCTTTCCAAATTTTAAGAAGACGTTGATTAAGAGTTGTAGGATTTCCAATGCCATAGCATTTTGAAATTTAGACATAATTGAGAGCAAAATTGTGTTGAACCTATAAAATTGAGAACACTTCTGTATATGCGCATATACTGAAGAGTTTATGCATATGCACATATGCAAAAGGTGCATATACAAAAGAGATTTTGTATATATATATACGGAAGCGCTTCCATATATGGCATGCACATATATGAAAACACTTTCGTATATGCGCAATATAAAGAAGCACTTTCGTACATATGGACATATATGGAAGCATATACATAAGTGCTTCCATATATGCACAGCTTCCGTGTACGTAAGCATATATGGAAGCTTCCGTATATGTGCAGATTCCGTATATGCGCTGCGCATATACAAAAGCGCTTTCATATATACGTAGCTGCATTCGTATATGCGCAACATATTTCGTATATATGGAATCTGTTGCGCAATACGGAATTTGTTGCGCATATACGGAAGCTGCACATATATAGAAGCTTTCGTATATGAAAAGTGCATATACGGAAGTTGTTGCGCATATACGGAAGTTGTGCATATACGGAAGCTTCCGGAAGTGTAAAAAAAATGAGTTCGATCTTCATCCATTTATAGAGGAATGGAGGAAAAAGATAGAAGCATAGAAATAAAGGAAAAAAAGTAACAGTGGTTTAAACTTTATACGTGGTGTACGCCCAGGTGATGGAAAAGCAAGCTTTCCACAAAAGGGCAAACAAGCTGCCTTACAAACCGAAAAGAACAAATCTATTAATCTAGTAAAATTATGATAGTTATAATAGGAGACATAGTTGAAGGATGAAAGAGATACACAGAGCAACAGTATAATGAAGAATGGAATATTTTGGGGAAATTAGATTGTTTCCGAAAAATGATTGTGTCTTCGGGATTCGATCGAGAGATCTCTTGTGCAATAAATTTTGTTGATTGTAGCAGTCATTTATTGGGCGATGATGAATATTCTATTTCGACTGACAAGTCTCCTTCAGGACCTACAGGATGGCCCAATGGTAAATTCAAATTTAGACCAATCTGGCAAATGGTTGAAGAACTCGGTTTATTCTTTTATACAACAAGCATTATCAGATTCATATGAATAATATTGTCACTTTCAAAAACATACGGATAATGTTATTTATTTTTCACACTTTCACTTCATATGAACATTGTTTTTAATTTTTACATGTTTCCATTGTTGTGAGCCCTTACACTCCACAAATACCTATTCCACCTTAATGTTAATTTCCATAGAATTCTCATTTGTACATCGATCTAATACATAAACACATTTTAAAATAAAAATGAATGTATTCAACTGGTTCACAATGTAACGTGGTTGCATCTTAAGTAAATGCAATTGCTCATCATCAAATCAACTGCTGCTCTCCAAACAATACAAAACATAATTATTGTCTATCTATAACACACACCAGTAAGTTTGAAATTGCCCAAAACCACCAGACATCATTAATGAGAGAAATTGAGTTTAGCAGCGAGCTCCTCTCGTGCACTAGAGTACGCCTGCATCGTCGGTGAGTGGTCCGATATGGCTGGAAGGCCTCGCTCTCAGGCTTGATGCTTTTAAATACACCCAAGATGCCACTGCTCCGGATGGTGTGAAATTGCTTCCATTCATCCCTGTTCTGGTTTACCCTCTTTGTTACCTCTTTAGCCCGGCAGGTGCCAAGAATCTATTGCGTTGATTGTTGATTGTGGGTTTTCACTCCCCCCAATTGCATACATTTTCCAGTGACTGTAATCGTTGTTCATCACATGGAAAATATCCATGCATGCACCTTGCATTCATTCATCCATTCATAAATGTTGATTTCTTGATTCAACAACTGCCATAAGTAGGGAATACTAGAGGGTAGAGGGCAAGGAGAATCTATTTACGTTGGAATTCACCGCACAAGACCTTCGCCGAAATGGTTGAATGCAATAGTCACCTGCAGTTTGACGTCGAAAGTGTAGCAATCGCAATGACCCAACAACATCACCTACAATGGTCTCACAAAAATAGAGCAAATGTTCAATATTTCAATGGCATTTTGAAATGAAATTGAACATTTTTACATATATAAACTATTTTTTCTGAAATCGTTGATATATAGTGAAAACAACTAATAGTCTGTTATGCACAAGAAACCAAAACCATTGTAAGATGAAACAACATTCACAGTTTTGAGCAGTGAAAATCCTGAATGCAGCTAGGCAACAGAATTTCAAATTTCAAACCGTGCGTAGCTATGAAGCTTTCCGCGCATGATGGCGGAATTTCAAATTTCAAATTTCCACGCATGGCGGCAGAATTTCAAATTTCAAACTGTGCGTAGTTATGAAGGTTTTAGGCATGCCAGCTTTTCGTGCAGACTACCTCGAAAACTGAAACAATCAGATGTCAATAGATGGCATCATGGGTGAGACCGAGCTCGAATGCAGGGTTGGAATTTGATGGTCATTTTGCCCGTCACAGGGCATTTTCCCCGTCAAGTATAGTTAAATTAATTTTCAAACCGTCTTGATGAACGGGTAATTATTAAACTAACACGTATTTTTAACAGTTAATCAAATTTTGAAAACGTCATTAATTCTAATTTATTTTGTATGTTAGGGGCCGGGATAGGCTTCGACCTTGGATATTATAGTACAACAGTAATGCATGAAGACACAATATGCACGAATACGATTGTGCTAAGTGTCTGACTAGATTTTAAGATTCTTTCGATTTTAAATTGATTTCAAAGATTTTTTTAATTTAAAATTGAGTAAATTAATTGTAATAATAAGATGAAGAAAAATTGTGATTGGGCAATTGAGTGAAATGGATATTAACTCACGCTATTTTGACATTCTATTTAATTTGATTTTATGGAACTTAGCGTTAAACATAATTTAAATTATTAATTGGTAACCTTTGCAATTCCACATTTTTCATACTCCAGGTGGGTCGATTTATATGGTTAAATCATTGACATATTGTAATAGTTTTTGGTGAGAATATTTTTGACTCTAAAATTAATTTTAATATGTTTGGGAAATTTTTATAATGTTTTAAATATAATATTTATTAAATTATATTTTTGAAAAAAAAAAAAATGATTTATTAAATATTTTTAATTGTATTTAATTCTAAATTCATAAATTTTATTTATTTTACAATATCTTTATCACAAAATTAAAATGAATAAATAAAGAAATAGTTTACACTCTCATGTATTTTTTATATATTAATTTAAATATTTTATATGTTAATTAATTCATTATGGAAGATTTAGTCTTGAGTTTGAGTGTGAGTGTGAGTGGTATTATTTTTTTAAATTGTCTTTAATTTTATTGATGAGTTTCTTATGATATGTCTAAAGCCAGATAAGTGGTATAGGAATTTGTTTATGTTATTTTGATATTAAGCTTGGTTAACATTTCTCATTCGACAATGTTTACAATCTATATGGGAAACTTAGTATGGAAATATGGTTTTGTGGGAGGCTCCCAATCCCACTTTGTACACCTACGATATTTCCAAGTTTTTTAAAATGATTTATTTGATTATGTTAAAACATAGTAACATTTTATTATTCTTATAGTTTTAGTAATTGATTGAAACAATTACTATTACTCATTGGCAAAATGCTTCTAAAATAGTTTAAAGTTGAAGTGGTCTCTTCCTATCCACTTATAGGAAAGGGAAAGTGAATGGCTCAAAAAAGAATGTAGAAATTGGCTTGGTCCTTATTTTGGCCCTCACCTACAAAAACACATTGATAATAAAATTGTGACCTATGGTTGTCAATTTGAACAACAAAATTTCATGGCATATGCATGACCTATGTTTCATTGGCTTTATATTTTGGCCAAAATATCAAATGTACTAATCATTTGTTTATTATCACGATCCAATAATACCACAAATAAAGTAATACCACAAATAAAGTAATACCACAAATAAGTATGCTCAAAAAATAGTTTTTATCATAAGCTATGAATTTTTTTTATATATTCAAATTATTATGTCAAATTTTTATATATTCAAATTATTATGTCAAATTTTGATCATAATGTGTTAATAAAGGCAACTTACTTCATATGCGTAGGTTGTCTTGTTCCATTCGGCATGCGAGGATCTCAATTTTTAGAGTACGTGATCAATGAAAAACAACCTAAATGAGTTTATTGTTATCTTTAATTGAAAATTAAACTCTTTAATAAGAAAATCATATTATCTCTTTTAATTGGAAAATAAACTCTTCAATAAAAACATTGTTAATTAAAAATCTTTTTTTATAAAACTTGATTGTTGAAGGGTTATTTTTTCACCATAACTTTGTGTGACGGGTAAAATAAAAGTTCAAAACGTAAAAAAAATTAGTTTGAAGGGCAGAGATGAAATGAAATTCAAACCTTGCTCGAATGTATTCATCGTCTTCTGAGTAGCGGTCGTACACCGTAAAATTTCGGCTGGAAAAAAAAGAGATGTAGTGACACGCACGGAGGGTTTTATGTCAGAGGCCCCTGCAGCAAACTCAATTAGTCTGCTGCAGGGTGCATATTGCTTGCCTTTAGAGACTCCATCTACACGTGCCCTCCATCCACTAATAAAAACGTCACTAATAAAAACGTGCTATTTTACTTTTTATTTTATGTGTTGTGTAGTTTACTAATTAAGATTAAAGTTAAATTTAGACATTTTACATTTTTTAGTTGGAATTGTTAAAATTGCACTTATACATTGTTGAAATTGCATAATTCAGTACCTACAAATCATTTTTGCAATAAAAAATGTAATTTCAATAATGAAAACTCGCAATTTCAACAATGATTTTTATTTTAATAGGGCTGGTGCAATGTAATGAAATCCACTTATGACTAGTTAGTTGCAATGGTATGCTGAAAAACATAAATATGATCATTAAAATGAATTATTAGAGGTACCTACAAAACATTTTAGAATTAGGTGTAAAAGGATGAAACATAGACAATCGGATCACCTTTCAGAATATTTAACTTTTATTTATGGAAAAGTAGTATAACCACCCCAAAATGTCATTAATCTAATATTCATATGCTATTTGTTTCTCTAAAACACCCCAAAATATCATTATTCTAAGATTGATATGTTAATTTTTTCTAAAACATAATGCATATGTTTCATTTTGTTATGTATATTGTCAAATTATGTGGAAACAAATATGTAGAGGCGTAGGCAAGAGAGGGAACTTGTGCAAGACTATTTTTCCAAAATTTTAAAATAATCATGGTCTTAAAATAATCAATCAATTTTTTTTAGTTTGTAGGTATTCTTATACTCTTGTGTGGGTTCTTTTCCGTTTTCGAAATAGGTAAGCCACTCAAAATTTATAGCCAAAATAAACGACCTATGTTTTTTACAAATTTGACATGAGTGCAATTAAAAATGAATTAAAAATAGCAAACAATAACAGATTTATTCAAAAATATATAGTTAGAATCTACACACAGAGCTCGACAAGTGTGTGCAGTTTCATCAGTTATACTTAAGTGGAGCATATGCAGAACGAAGGGTGAAAAACATGAAGTTATAGAAATTGTTGTGTTCTGCTATAACTCACTCCAAGCCTGAAGGTTTGGAAATCCAAAGCTCGTACCAAAACTGCAAGGGCGCCAAACAATGTTTGAATTTAAACACGAGTACACACAAATTCGCGCAAGCGTACCTTTGTGCACATGTACTAGCACGCACACGTACTTGCATGTGTACTAGCTTGCACTCGTAGATGCACGCAGGTGTAGGTGTGCACACACGTTGTTTGGCACCCTCATTTTTCTTCTTCTTCTCCCTAAACCCCCCCTCCCCCCTCCCCCCTCCCTCTCTATAATCCACCCCCTCCCCCTCTCTTTCTATCTACCCAATCCCCACTCTCTCTTCCTATCCACCCAATCCCCCCTCTCTCTTCCACTCCGCCCAATCTCTCCTCCCTCCCTCACCCTTCTCTCCTTAATCACAAGGGTTAGGAGATTTAGTCATCCATTTCAAGGAATAAGACCTAAAGCCATGACATAGGATTTCCTGAGGCTATCCTTGATTCCAAGTATGAATATGGGTGTGGTCATTCTAATGTCTTGGATTCCAGGTATGGGTGTCTGGGCCCTATACATGGTTGAGGGATGGAACCTTGGATTTAATCCCTAAAATAAAAATGCAATCATCCAAGTTCAAGAAAAATGTCTTAATCCACTACACACGACCTCTCAAGCATATCCTTCTCTATGAGTAGCGATACTAATGATATTAGGAATGTATGATCATGAGGTATAGGTCTGAGGGTCTTAGACATGGTTGAGGGAGAAAATTCAAGCCTTATTCCCTAATGAAGACGATAGAAATCTAGGCTCAAGATCTATGCCTCAAACCTAAGAAATGACATCCCAAAGGGATATGGGCACCATTATGAGGTTTCGAGCAGAAGATATGAGTCACGGGGCCCTCAAGAAGGTGATGGGAGGAAACCTAGGCATTAGTCCCCAAAGGACAATTTTGCACATCCAGAGCCAAAAACAATGCTGTGAACCTATAGACACGACCTCCCAAGAAAAATTATTATTAACTTTAATTATTAACCACAATAAAAATTATTATGAAAATTCTATAACCCATAATTCCTATAACCCTTAGTCATTAACCCTTAACTAATATAAATCCCAAAAACTTCATATTCATTATAAACAATGTAAATCATAACCCTTGGCCATTATCTCCAAACTCATATACCCCCTAGACATTTTATACTTAACAATTATAACTTGTAACCATTATAATCCCAAATCTTTACCACTCCTAAACCCTATGAACCCTACAAACTATAACCCCTAGAAAGTAACAATATTAGTTATAATGCATGCAACTCCTAACCTTTGACCCTTAACACTTGAATATTACAAACTCTAAACTTGAAACCCTTACCTTTTAAACCAAGGTCCCCTTATACCCATTGACATATAATCCTTATCACCAATATACCCTATCACCACTAATCATTATAATCCCTATCTAGTAATCCTTATAACCCACAAATCATATTATAACACAAAATCCCTAACTCGCATAACCTATCATACATATAGTGCATATCCCCTTGTACATATAAATCTTCATCCTTATAACCATAAATCCATGAGCCATATATGTCAATCCCCAAACCCTTAACCATTAGTCCCTAGCCATTGCAATCCATAATCCATAGTACAACTAACCATTATAACTCTTGGCCCACTATAATCCTAAACTGGTATGGCCCCTATAACTCCTAAATCCTAACACATAATGATATATCACCCATTCTCTAACACTTATATCCTTTAACCCCTATAATCCTAACCACTTAATCCTAACCTCTAAAGTCTCTAGTCAAATAAAAATTAACCCGTAATCCTTATAACTGATATAACCCATCAATCTTAACCCTTCTAATAACTAATGCATGTCAACCTTAACTCCTCACGTGAAACACCTAATCCTTTATATCATGTATAAATCGTAGCCACTATTATCTATTAATCCCAAGCACCTAAAACACTTAACCCATAGAGCCCCTAACAGATAATCCATATTATCTATTCCCCTAATCACTATAATCCCAAAATGATAACATGAATTATACCTAAATATTATAAATCTTAATCCCAAATACCTAACCCTTAACTTATATAAGATCTAATACTTGAGAAGCCTTAGGGGCTCGTGCAAGGTAATGATACCCACTTATGACATGTTAGTTGCAATGACATGTTGGGAAAACATAAATATTATCATTGAAACAAATTATTAGAGGTGCCTACAAAACCTTTTAGAATTAGGTTTAAAAAGATGAAACATAGAAAAGTAGATCGCCTTCCAGAATATATAACTTTTATTTATGGAAAAGTGGTATAACCACCCCCAAATGTCATTATTTTAATATTGGTATGTTATTTTTTCTGTAAAACATAATGCATATGTTCGCGTTGGTCCACCGGTTTGTTATGTAAATTGTCAAATTATGAGGAAAAAAATATGTAGAGGCATGGGAAACAAATGGATCTTGTGCAGGGCTATTTTTCCAAAATTTTAAAAGTTAATTTTATATATTTTTTTAAATTATGAAAGTCAGTGAATCCCTAAAACAACATGGTCGAGCGTTGGTCCACCATTTCATGGTCTTAACATAATCAATCAACCTTTTTTTTGCTTGTAGGTATTCTTGTACTCTTGTGCGGGTTCTTTTCCGCTTTCGAAATATGTAAGCCAATCAAAAGTTATAGCCCAAATAAACGACCTATGTTTCTTACAAATTTGACATGAGTGTAGTTAAAAATGAATTATAAATAGAAAGCAATAACAGATCTATTCAAAAAATATATAGTTAGAATATGCACATAGAGCTCGACAAGTGTGTGCAATTTCATCAGTAGTGCACAAGTGGAGCAAATGTGGAACTAAGCATGAAAAACATGAAGTTACAGAAATTGGTGTGTTCTTCCATAACTCAGACCGTGCCTCAAGGTTTGGCAATCCGAAGCTAGTACCAAACCTACAAGGTCACCAATTTTTTTTTGAATCTAAGCATGCATGCACGCACACATTTATTTTGACACCATTGTTTTTCTATCTCTCCCTAACCCCCCACCCTCTCTTCCACTCTTCCCAATCCCTCCACCCTCGCTCACCCCTCTCTTCTCTCCTTAACCACAAGGGTTAGGAGATTTAGTCATCCATTTCCATGAATAACACCTAAAGCCATGACATAGGATTTCCTAAGGCTAGTCTTGATTCCAAGTATGAACATGGGTGTGGCCATTCTAATGTCTTAGATTATAGGTATGGGTGTTTGGGCCCTATACATAGTTGAGGGATGGAACCTTGGCTTTAATCCTTAAAATAAGAATGTAATCATCCAAGTTCAAGAACAACGCCTCAGTCCACTACACACGACCTCTCAAGCATATCCTCCATTATGAGTAGCGATACTAATGATAATAAGAATGTAACCCCTATAACCATTGACATCTAACCCTTATCACCAATATACCCTGTAACCCCTAATAATTATAATCCCTATCTAGTAACCCTTATAACCTACAAATCCTATAATATGTATATATTATTACACAAAGTGACTAACTCGCATTATCATCTTGTACATATAAATATTCATCCTTATAAACATAAATCCATGACCCCTATATCTCAATCCCCAAACCCTTGACCATTAGTCCCTAGCCATTGAAATCCCTAGTCCCTAGTACAATTAACCATTATAACTCTTGACCCACTATAATCCTAAACTAGAATAGCCTCTAAAACTCCTAAATCCTAACACATAATGATATATCCTACATTCCCTGACACTTAAATATCCCTTAACCCCTATAATCCTAACCACCTAATTCTAACCTGTAAAGTGCCTAGTCAAATAAAAATTAACCCCTAACCCTTATAACCTCTAATTATCATTAACCCTAAACTCTATCATCAAACACCCAACCCTTAAAACCTATAACCCATATCCAGTTTAGAGAGATAGTCAGAGAGAGAGAGAGATTGGAGGCTATGGGTTTAGTGAGATAGATATTGGGGGTTAGGGGTTTAGAGAGAGAGAGATAGAGAGATTGGAGTTTGGAGGCTTAGAGAGAGAGACAAATAGAGAGGGGGGGATTGGGGGTTAGGGAATTAAATAAAAAGAGTGAGAGGGAAATAAATTGGAGGTTATGGGTTTCAGGAGAAACATTAAGAGATTGGGCGTTAAGTGTTTAGAGAGAGAAAATGGGGGTTAGGCATTCAGAGAGAGAAAGTGAGATTGGAGGTTAGAGGTTTAGAGAGAGAGAGAGAGAGAGAGAGAGAGAGAGAGAGAGAGAGAGAGAGAGAGAATTATAGGTATTGGGCGTTATAGGTTTAGAGAGAGAGAGAGAGAATTATAGGTATTGGGGGTTATAGGTTTAGAGAGAGAGAGAGAGAATGGAGATTATGGGTTTAGAAAAAAAGAGGGAGATACAGGGAGAGATATTGGAGCTTTGTGGTTTAAAGGCAGGGAGAGAGAAATTGTTGGTTAGGTGTTTAGAGAGAGAGAGGGAGAGAGAGATGGAGAGATATTAGAGGTCAGTATTTTAGAGAGGTATAAAGTGAGAGATTGGTGGTTTGAGAGAGAGAGAGAGAGAGAGAGATTGAAAGTTAGGGGTTTAAAGAGAGTGATAGAAAGAGAAAGATTAGTGGTTGGGGGTTTAGAGAGAGAGATATTGGAGAGTAGGTGTTTAGAGAGAGAGATATTGGTGGTTAGGGGTTTAGAGAGAGATACTGGGGCTTAGTGGTTTAGAGAGAGGGAGAGAGTGAGATAGAGAGAAAGATTCTGGGTTAGGGGTTTATAGAGAGAGATTGGTGGTTTATATATAGAGAGAGAGATTGGGTGTTAGGGGTATAGAGAGAGAGAGAGAGAGATTGGGTTAGGATTTTAGAGAGAGAGAGAGAGAGAATAAATGTTAGGGGTTTAGAGAAAGAGATAGAAAGAGTGAGATTGAGGGATTTGGGTTTAGAGAGAGAGAGAGGGAGACTAGAGGTTAGTGGTTTAGAGAAAGAGAGGGAGAGAAAGAGAGATATTGGTTGTTAGGGGTTTATAGAGAGAATATATTGGTGTTTAATGGTTTAGAGAGAGAGAGAGAGAGAGATTGGTGGTTGGGAATTTAGAGAGAGGGAGACTAGATATTAGGATTTTAGAGGGTGAGAGAGAAAGTGATACTTTCACCCTATTTTGCTTTATTAATGTATCCATAGTGTTATCTTCCTTAATGAAAAGCATGATCTTGAGTAGGTATAATTCATTATTACTTTGTTATGTTAATGCTCATAGTATATATGTGTTTGTGGATTTTGTGTCTTAATTAAGCTAACTTGTGATGGATTAATGAAAGCAATCGAGACCACAAGGATTTAGGGTATGTCATCCTGTTGATACACATAGATGGGAGAGTATGTGGCAAGCAGTTCCACCTTCTCAGGACTCCATCTCAGGCCGTTGCAAGAGGCATCTTAAGTTACTCATCTACGTGGCTGGCTGAAACTCATTTGGTGTTGAATCAGTTCAATCTGTTGAGATCATAGATGTTTATGGAATGGTTTCTATTTTGTAATAATGTATGTAACTGTTTCTATTTCCAGTATTGAGTCGACATCCTAAGGATCTTCAATCCTCATGGTTGTATGGATTTTAAGGATCTGAACTGTTTCATCTTGGTATTTAGAAGAGGACTAGGTTGATCATGAGGGGTTAAGCTTATGAGGGAAAAAGAAGAGTTGTAATAGGAGTGAATACATGTTGTATCCAACTTCAATGTATTAATGAAATTGGAAGTATTTCCCTGATCTTCTGAGTACTGGTTCTTTGTAGTGTAGAATCATCTCTGTTAGGAGGCAAGGGCCAACCTCTCTCAGAGTTGCCCAATTAGCTAGTTACTTAGTTTCTTTAGTTTTATTTGGCGTGGAATTGTGATTTGATTTAACTTCGAGCTTCTGAACAATGTGATTAATCAGCGTTTGATTATTCATCCATAGTGCCTATCATTTTGTTGAAAAATTGATTAGATAGAAGTGCGGATTGTTGAAATAGTCGACTGTATGGTGTGTGATTCCACTTTTTGAAGTGTGTTATTGAAACATAGAATGATTGTTGTTACACCTGTGCTCGATCATTGAATTTCATTTATTTTTATTTTTTTTATGAACTGCTGAAACTGGTAGAACTATGTGTGCCTTTGTCTGAGCGAGAGGCTTGATCCTTATTATTATATGCTACAACTATAGAATAGAATATTTTATTTCTTGCACTGGTAATTTATGATTTAACTTATTGCAAAAGTAAAATAGTTATTTTTCTCTTGAAGCGGTCATTTCCAGAATTGATATAATTTGAAGGATTGTTTTATGATGATGAAATCTTTTGATTCTTGAAGATTGAATTAGCATTTGAATTTGATTGATCGGTGATCAAAGTAAAGACTTAATAAGTAGGTTGCAAGGTATTTATTGAATTAATTGGGCATCTTATAGTTTACTGAATCAGTTACTAAGTGTTTATGCATATATTTTGCTTGATTGCCTTTGAAATAACCAGACTTCCATGGGTTGAGAATTTCTATTGAGCACTCTGTTTGTGAATTAATTAAGAAATTAGAGTGTCCAACATTTTGGCGCCATTGTCGGGGAAGGAAAATTGTAAATATAGCATGTGGCTGATTAAGCCTTGTTTCCTTTAGACATATTGTTTTCGCGGTTGCAGGGTGATAAGACGCAATGAAGAGCTACGCATCCTTCGACAAACTGAACGGGTTCTCACCGCAAAACAAGGTACGTTATCTAAGTTTTCATTAATAGAAAAGGAAATGAACGTGAAACCCCCCAAAACACTAAATATTCAGGTGGAAGAGCTCGTGGTGGTAATTCAAGTTTAGGAAGAGAAACATTCGTTGATAAGTTGATCATTAAGGATGATTCCTCTACTGGAGTTTTATTTTGGAGATCATAGTTAGTTAGGGGAAGCTTTATTCTCCCCAATCTTGAACCATCAGTATCAACCGTGGAGAAGGTAAAAAAAATTTCGACCCCTACTTCTAATAAGCAACCTCCTGAAGATAAGGGAAGTGTTGTGGGTGCGTGGTGGGTGCAAGGAAACTAGAGGATATTTATCGAATTAACGGGAAGGAAGTAACTAAAGAAGAGTGTCTGAAGTATCGACATGAATTGGAAGAATAAAGGAGAGAATAGCAGAAGAATGAGGAAAATATGAACAATGAAGAGAACAAAGAACATAGGGGGAACCCTGACAATCATGAAGAGGAGATGGGGGACAATGGTAATAATCAACATGGAGAGATAGTTTCTACACTTGAATTCCCCATTCGACAGATGCCTGGGGTGGCTCCCATGAAGAATATTTCACCTTTGGTATTACCAAACTTTTATGGTAAGTCTACTGAAGACCCAAATGAGTTTCTCATTGAATTTGACATCCTCTGTCGAAGCTTTGATTATACCACCAATGAACAAAAGTCTAAAAAAAATTCCTGCTACTTTAATGGGAAATGAGCTACGTTGGTTTATGAGTTTGGGTGGTCAGACTGTTACAACATGGGACCAAATGAAATGAGTATTCCTTGCCAAATATCAGGATTATTGCATAACCAAGCATAGGAGAGAGGAATTGTTCAAAATGGTTCAGAAAGAGGATGAAATTTTGGAGGATTTTGTAGAAAGAATTTTATATAACTTACAAAGATCTGGTCATGCTGATATTGGAAATGATGTTCTTAAAATCATTCTATTGGGAGGAATCAGGGAATATTGTCTAGATATGATTAATTTCCTAGGAAAAGGGGACATCTCAAGAGCATGTTTTGATCATATTGTGGATCTGTGTCGAAGATACTTTAGAGGATCTTCTTGAACAAACAGAAGAGATCAAGATGTCCTTATAAGGGCACAAAAGTCATCCAGTGGTGGAGCTACACGAGAAGAAATAGGTAATCTCCTTGAAAATTTTAAGACTGATATGATGAGTTCTATTTCCTCACAATTGGATGTTTTGAGGGAAAAATAGAAACAGGCCAAGGCAAAGTTGGCATTGGACATATTTTGCGCTAAATGCAAAAAGAAGCACCAATTAAGGGAATTTCCACTTGATAAGGTAGACGTATGCGGTCTATGTGATTTGTATCAAAATACTGAGGATTGTACCTCGCTTCCAAAAGTTAAAGCAGTCCTTCAAGCATCAATCTCGGATGTGGAACGAGCCTACTTCGATTCACAAAAGAAGACGTAGAAAACTCGTGCTCCAGGTATGAATCCAGACCCAACTACATCTTTTAATTCATGGAATAACATGAACAATCAATTTCCCGCACAACACTCTTATCCCGATACTCAATGGCATCAATATACTCAATCTACAATGCAATATCCTACCCCATGGATTTCATGGCCACCACAGCCAAATAAACTGCCCCCTTGGCCTCTTGGTTTGAGAAATCCTTATACATGGAACCAATTCCCTCACACACAGTATGAGAAACCACAGTTGCAACTACCTCCTAATGCTGCACCAATTAATAAACCATTACGACCTCAGCTGCCTGCTCAACCTAATCCTAATCCAACAATAAGGCAATGCAGCAAATGGAAACATCAAATATGCTAGTTTTTTCTATCGCCCCTATTCCATGTAATGAATTACACTTACGATATGGGAGGGTGGTAGAACCCATTGTCATTGAGGATGTTCTATCCCCTGTGATTGATAAACAAACAAAAAACCATGTTGAGAGCTCAATTCCCATTATTGAGGATGCTGTAACACTTACTGAAACACATGTTGAAACTACCCCTATACAAATATCAAGGAATCCACCATATCTCGAGTGATTAGATTTACAAAAAGTAATAGAGAAACCTCACTTCGATATTCTAGGGGAACTGAAAAACCTTTATGTTAAAGTCCCATTATTGCAAGCCCTCCATGATGTGTGTATCTATGCTAAAACAGTTAGGGACTTATGTGTAAAGAAACCTAGTAGGAAGCCTAAGGATCCTCTTATAGTCCATGTGGTGGGGAAGGTATCTGAATTGATGATGGGAAAAGATCCCTTGGCCAAGTATGATGATATGGGAAATCCCACTGTTACAGTTTATATTGGGTATACTGAAATCCCTAATTTCTTAGTTGATTTGGGTGCAACAATAAATGTGATGAATATTGAAACTGTAAAAAGGATGGGACTCACCAATCTCAGACCAACCCCCACTATATTAGAACTGACTTATAGATCCACGATTTGACCTGAGGGAATATTGGATGACTTGGTAATCTCTGTTGATTCATTGGAATACCCTGCATATTTTCTTGTGCTATAGCCCAAGTATTAGTTGGAGGGACATCCAGTTATTCTAAGAAGGCCTTGGTTAGATACAATAGATGCTTACATCAATTGTAGATCAAGGTCTATGATGACATCTGATGGAGTTGACACCAAAATATTGACCCTATATCCTCCAGCTAAACCAATTTTAGATGCTAAAATTCCATTATGGGTGGAACTAGAAGAGGAAGAGAGCACTCATCCTCTTCTTACCATAGCATTAGTGAACCAATGACACTTACCAAAAATACATATCAGATCCTGGACGGTGCCATGAGTGAGCTTGATCAAGAAGAATTTACTGAGGATGTATTGGCTGAAATAGTTAATGTTGAAACAATTCCCATAATCAAAAATTCGAAGAGTGTTCCAATTGAAATTGAACCAGGAAGAACTGTGAATGTTAACCCCAATCTAGCACCTCACTAGATGGAGTGTTTGAATGCGCTTATGAAACAATATAAAGGATATTTTGCATGGGATTACACGGATATGAGAGGTATTCCCTCTGGATTGTGTACTACTATTCACCATAATTACATTAAAAATGACTATCAACCTATATGTCAACCCCAGCACAGAATGAACCCCAATTTGAGGGACATCGTGAAAGAAGAAATTCAGAAACTTTTAAATACATGATTTATTTATCCTATTTCATACAGTGAATGGTTTCTCCATTAGTAATGGTGCCTAAGAAGAATGGTAAATGGCGCATATGTGTGGATTACCAAGAACTTAATAAGGCTACATAAAAGACCATTTCCCTTTGCCATTTATTAATCAAGTCCTGGATACCATATCTGGAAAAAAATTATTTTCCTTTTAGATGGATTTAGTGGGTATAATTAGATTTAGATTTCCCCTGAAGACCAAGAAAAAACTACTTTCACCTTTCCCTGGGGTACCTTTACATATAGGGTACTTCCTTTTGGATTATGCAACGCACCGACTACATTTCAATGAGCTATGATTGGATTTTTTTTCTGATACTGTTAATGATTGTATGGAAATATTCATGGATGATCTTACCCCATATTGTGACAACTTTGATGAGGCTTTGAAAAAATTGGAAAAGGTTTTAAAACATTGTGAACAAACTCACCTTTCTCTCAGCACCGAAAAATGCCATATGATGATGAGTGAAGGTATAGTCCTTAGACATTTTATATATGTTGCAGGAATACAAGTTGATCCTTCCAAAATAAAGGTAATTTTGAACATCCCCACTCCTGGAATGAAAAGAGAGGTACATAGTTTTCTTGGACATGTTGGTTATTATAGACGTTTTATTGAAAAAAATTCTAAGCTAGCATATCCTTTATTTTCCTTACTAATGAAGGATGCAAGATTCATATGGACAGATAAATGTCAGATAACGTTTGCAGAATTGAAGAAAAGATTATCTACAACACCTATTATGTGTGGGCCTAATTGGGCCTTACCTTTCCACATTTCCTCTGATGCTTCAGATACTACTATTGGGGTTGTACTGGGACATCTAGAAGATCATGCTCCGTATGCCATCTATTATATCAGTAAGAATATGACTCCTACTGAAATCAACTATATGGTGACTGAAAAGGAATTTCTTGCTGGCATTTATGCCATCAATAAATTCCGGCATTATATTACAAGGTACCCTACTTTTGTGCATATTGATCACTCGGCTATTAGATATTTAATAAATAACCCCTTTACTAATGCTAGGGTGACTGGATGGTTGTTTTTATTGCAAGAATTTGATATCACCATCATTGGTAGACTAGGAAAACAGGATTTTGTTGTTGATTTCCTTTCTTGACTAACCAATAATGTTGATAATTCACCAGTTGAGGATTCTTTTCCTGACGACCATCTCTTTGCATTATCAGCTCACTCACCTTGGTATGCAGGCATTGCCAATTACCTTACTGTAGGGAAGCTTCCATTGTATTTA
The DNA here is from genome assembly GCA_027924585.1 of Larix kaempferi. Classification (NCBI taxonomy): domain Eukaryota; kingdom Viridiplantae; phylum Streptophyta; class Pinopsida; order Pinales; family Pinaceae; genus Larix; species Larix kaempferi. The sequence continues at coordinate 19,564,564 of BSBM01000155.1, read as the reverse complement.
TCAGAAAGGGAAAGAAGAAGGATTGTACAACAGAGTGCTAGATACTGTTGGATAGAAGGATACCTCTTTTATAGACGGCCAGATTTGGAAATTAGATGATGTGTAAGGGAAGATGAAATTCACAGTATCCTAAAGGCTTGTCATGACGAACCCTGCGAGGGGCATTTGTTGATAAAATGACTGGACACAAGGTATTAAGAATGAGTTATTTTTGTCCAACCCTGTTTCATGATGCAAAGAAATATGTGCAAGCTTGTGATAGCTTCCAACGGATGGGTCAACCTAATAGGTTGGGAGAAATGCCATTACAACCACAATTAGTGGTTGAACCTTTTGACAGATGGGCCCTGTATTTTGTAGGACCCATCAACCCTCCTTCAAGACAAAACGTTTATATTTTGGTTTGTACAGATTACATGACTAAATGGATGGAGGCCAAGGCCTTGGTGAGGGCTACTAACCAATTTGTTATATAATTCTTGTTTGAAGAAATTTTTACTCACTTTGGGGTACCTAAGGAGGTAGTCACCGATGGGGGACCACTGTTTGTGTCTCATAAAATTGAAGCTCTTGTGTAGAAATATCATATTCAACATCAAATCAATTCACCATATCATCCACAGGCCAATGGCCAAGTGGAAAGTACCAATAAATTTATTGAAAACTATTCTTACAAAGACCGTGAAGAGTCATTGCAGAGATTGGGCTGAAAGACTTCTTGAAGCATTATGGGAATATCGAACCACATGGCCTAACACCACAAGGTTCTCTCCTTATGAGCTAGTGTATGGGAAAAATGTTGTATTCCCTGTTGAATTTGAGAATAAAACCTTGAGAACTGCTTTGGATGAAAATTTGGATTTGACAGAGGCCCAAACATACCGGCTAAATCAATTAAACGAGCTTGATGAGAAGCGTGCAGCTGGTGTACATCATATTTTAGTAATTCAGCAACAACGTTATAAGTGGCACTACCGGTTTATTAAGAACAAGATGTTTTAGGAAGGAGATTGAGATTTACTGTATGATTCACGATTCAAGAAGAACTTCAAGGGGAAATTGCCAACCAGATGGTTGGGGCCATATATAGTGGACACAGTATTTGATAATGGGACCATTTGATTTACCACGATCGATGAAAAAAAGACACCCGTATTTTCCAATGGTCATCAACTGCGACTCTATCATAAGCCACTCTCGAAGGATGCATTTGCTTCTTGCATTGCTTCTTGCATTGCTTCTTGCATTGCTTCTGATTCAAACTATCAATTGGTATTAGAACAAGAGTCCCCTCCTATTTCCTCAACTCTTTAAATATCTTGCGCATTTTCCACAAAAATTGTACATAAATAAATTTGTTTGATTTCGGTTTAATTTTATTTGTTCCTTAGATTGCTTGATGATTTATGTTAGTTCAGTTTGATTGGTTTTTTTAAAGGAATTGCGTGCAGGCATATATGAGAAGGAACTGGTTAAGAAAGAGAAATCATGTTGGGCCAATCGATTGCAGGAACTATTGGTGGTCCTTTCCAAGTACGGAACATCACTTTACAAATATCAATGAAGGAAATTTTCTATTTTTTGTCAAGTCCATTGAACGTTTTTCCGAAACTACCCTATTTCTTTGGTTGAAACTTCGCCAATTCCTCCATTTCTCACTGAAACACCATCATTTCCTCAGTTGAAAATCCTCTAATTTCTCCACTTTTTTCTGAAACTCTGCCAGTTCCTCCTTTTCTCACCGAAACACCGTCATTTCCTTAGCTGAAACTCTGCCAAGTTATTCATTTTTTTTCTTCGAAACTCTGTTATTTATTCCGCGAAAACTCCACTAAGTTCTCCTCTATTTGGTGAAACTCCGCCAATCTTCCCAATTTTCACCTTGTACCATTTGTGAAATTCATCAGCTTTTGAAGGAGGCTCCAATGGTTAGCAGCTCTGCCAATTCAATAATCCGTACCATTCCTGCTACATTTATTTTCCAAATGCCTCAAATATGCCAAATTTTTCTCATGGATACAGTTAATTATTACATGGACACACTCATTTTCCTTTATGTACGAGGGCCTCCATGTTCAGAAAACCACGTGATAAAGGGCACCTTCATTAAAGCAATTTGACAGTAAAGGTGGGCCACTTCGAATTACCGATGATCTGTCATGGTAAGTGCGAAGGTACAAATCCTAACCATGGGTATTTTGGTAGAACTTTCTTCCTACGGATAAGAAGAGGTTCTCTTAGATCAAGTCGGGGTTATACACACCTAATCTAAAACAATATTCAATAAATGCACCCTTGAAATCCTAAATATAGCTCATACATAAAGATTGAATGTACTTTAAAATGGAGAATGAATGCCACTCACCTTAAATCAGACGTTCATCCCACAGATAGCTTTAGTCTTGAAGCTCCTAAGTAGGACTTGTCAAGATCAAACAAAAACAAACAAACGATCTTCCAAATACCTTGAAATACAAGTTAGATCTAAATTCTACTGAAAACACTTCATGGAAATGATTAAAACATAACACACACAAAGTGGGAAACAAGACAAGTTTTTATTGACAGAAACTTGAAGACACTTACAAAGAGTTCCTTGATGTCCAAGCAATCTCCAGCTCCAAAGATTCTTCCCTCTAGCTATCTCTGCAAACCTTCTAGGTTCATAGGTTTGATACCTAAAATGTCCTAGTTTTGGCTCATGAAAGGCCTCTCCTTTATAGCACTTGGAAAGCTAACCATAGGGAGAGGAAGGTGGCTCTAGGGAGAGTTTAGTGGATCAACCAGGCTAAACAAAGAAAAGAGGTTGAGATCGAATCGGGTGAGCTAGTCCCAAAGAAATCTATCGAAGGTTGAAGATCCAAAATCCATGGACAAAGGCTATTGTGGGATTTTTCGCGCCCTGGAACCTAAGCAACACGCGAAAATGTTGTCTTTTTCGCGCCCCAGTAGTTATGCAGCACACAAAAATATGGGATTTTCACGTTCTGGGATATGGACAGGCCGTGAAAATTAGGGGAAAACAAGGTCAATGGAGTTGACACTTGGCCCATTAGGTTGTCTCTCGATTGAAAAAAAGTTGGAGTTATCTCCTAGGTGTCCAGATGAGACCAAGGAGGGGACCAACGAGGTACAACACATACTAGGAGGAAGTGTCGCTAGGTCACATGTCATGAAGATGCGACATGAAGGCTCGAAGTGTAACTTTGAGGTATAACAGATGCCCCCTAAAGTGTGAGGTTGGAAGAAACTGATGGCCGAAAGACTTTACCAATAAAAAGGTGCAAAGATAGCATCAAGGGAGTCATCACAGAGATGCAAGAACACATAATTTCAAATACCACCGAGGCAGGCATACCCATGCTCGGAACAACTGACTCAAAGCATGGATGCCGACCAATACACTGCATATCCATGAGAGAACTGAGATGATATAGACCGTGGATGAATCATGGCTACTATGAACAATTGTAGATCCATGAGATGACAATGACACAACCACGACCAATACAAAGTCGATCTGTGCGAAAATACATCATTGAGGTCACTAACATGACGTTTGTATAGAGACCTACTCAATAATCACCATCGCAACCCGGACGTAAGGGTAATATCAAGAACATTCGGGGTCTTCTACCTGATCCCGAAGAGACACGATCCTAATCATGTGATTACAAGGTGTTGAAGTTGAACATGATAGGAACCACTTGATTACCGGTCAATGACGTGAACCGTTAACAAGTGAGAGGGAGACCACCAATGATGATGATGATTCCCAAGGTATCTCAAGTACAACCCATCGAATGTGAATAGATGTGTTGACGTCGAAGATTCATGGAATTATTTTATCAGAGGTCAATGATGAGAACTTACTGTCAAATACGAGGAAACCTTCCATTGAGGCATGCAGGTACTAAGGTACTAAAGTTGGTTCCTAAGCCTAATTCCTGGATGATGAGTTGGAGTCGACATGAATAGACTCGTCGATGGAGGGCCATAATGAATCCCACATCAATGACATGAAACCGATACAAGAAATAGGCGTGGAACAATAGACGAAAAGAGTATGTACTGACACAAGACTGGTGGATTGAAAAATTGGCAAAAGAGTGGACTCAAGGTAACAGTAATCCTTTGAACATATAACGGCATGTGACAAGACTTGGCAGTTGGGATTAATTAGCAGAAATAACCACGGGTTGGTAGACTCATAGTGAAGAAGACGACCTAGGACTATAGTTACAACTCATCGGAGCGATTGAATTCCCAAAGGAGACAAGATATAGATGCATGCCATGTTCAAAGGTGACGACTCACATGCTGCCGAAAGGTAAACTTGACTCATTTCCCAATTTCCCCCCCATCATAATTGACGAGTAACTCTTTGTGGTTTAGCGAGCTTGAAGATGATAACAGATGCTCGGTATAGCTCATCTTATGGATGAGTCCAATCTCACATGTTTTACGAACCTGAGAAAAGAGGGGTTCATCCCAATGTGGGCCCTTAAATGTTTAGTTTTAACGAGTCCAAAGAAGGCAAACTCAACAGTTTTTCATGTTTAGAGAGTCTGAAATAACTTAAAGAAGACTCCAGGATTGACTTTTTCGTAATAGGTTATTCCCCAGACCTGAAAAAGTATAAAATGATATCTGGAAGAACTCTCCTAGTCAAAGGTTGACTGAGGTATACCTTTCTTGTAAATAGTCTAGACGACCCGAAAAAGGGGTAACCTACCACCGAATAGATGTCTTTTCAAATACTTTTACAAGTACGAAAGAGATAAGACACTTGGCAATCTTTTCATAACGAGGGAGTTCAAAAAGAGCTTAAAGGGAACTCCTGCGGTCCATTTTCATGAGTTAATCGTCTTAGTCCGAAAAGGGAATAAAATAATACCAAGATGGTACTTTCATCATTGTTTTAAGAGCACGAGTAAAGCTGACTAAGCTTGACACTGGTTTTCTTAGGTTTGACAAGCACGACACAGGTGTGGAAAAGTGCTTGGAATCTTTTTCAGGTTTATGTCCAGAGCACGAAAAAGATAAAGTGAGCTCAAATGAAGGTCAAAATCAAATACCAATGTGAACACCACGTGTAAACCTGTCGGGTGCAGTAAAAAAACCCTAGGACCAAACATTAGTTCATAAAAAATTGAAGAATTGACCCAAAAAAGGTTTTTTAAATAAATAGAGGGTAACAATATCTATGAAAAATGTATAAAAGAAGGTAAAAGGGAAATTACCCATTGTTATTGTTTATTTTTTACCCAAAGAAGAGTTTTTCACCTTAAGGAGGGCAAATCTTCAAGTGAAGGTATCGGGAGATCCAGGGCACCATTTTGACTGTCGTTCGATCCAGGTAACTCTTCACAACCTCATCTCTCATTTCAACTTATTACTTCATTGTTTTCATGCCATTTTTTCTAGTTTAGGGGAATCCCTAGGGAAACATTTGTGCCCAATGAGATTTTTGTGCCCCCCTATGTCGAGGAGCATGAAAATCTCAGAATTTTCACGGTATGGCCTTTATGGGGGGCATGAAAATATCCAGTTTTCGCGTACCTGGAGAGTGCCCAGGCACGAAAATACACAGAGCTTAAAAAAGATAAATTATTTTCTCATGTGGGGCATGAAACCAGGTTTTCATATTCTCATGGATGTTTTGTTTGGTGATTTGCAGGTGATTGTAACTCATTTGAGAGAAGATGGTTGATTGGAAAGAGAGAGAACATGAAGATGATGATAGAATATCTCTACAAGACAATGTCACATTAATTGCATTACGGGAATGTGGCTTACGGAAAATGAAAAGACAGATAAAAAAATATTCCAAAGAATCAAATGAAATTGAATACATTAAACAACAGACGACCACCTAGACTGGAAGAAACGAAAGAGATCGACCGTGAACACAAATAGAGTCGTTCATTGGAAACAACAATTCCTGAATAGCACGAGCACTGGTGTCAAGGAGTAGGTCATCAAGGGTGGTGTCTACAACAAACTCTGTAACTTGGGCAACCTCATCATTGCATTTAACATCTAAAAAACCATCGAGAGTTCAGTCAATCTGCCAACCAAAAGGTAGAAGTAGACGAGTACCTCTATCAGGCTCCATTTCAACCGCTCAATTATTTCATGGAGTAAACTGTCAATTTGGCGTTGGAAGAAGAGTACCTTCTGAATGTAGTGTTAATTTTTCGATAATTTCATTCCATTATCATTAGGATCTCTAAGAGAATAACATGTACATCATATCTCTACAGCATATCAATCATAGACACAAAAGAAATCACACAAGAGACACAGAGTTTCACCGAGGAAAACCAAGAAGGTGAAAAACCCCGCAACTTCCTTAGAGATAAGATAAGCCACAAATCAAGATCACAATGATCAAACCCAATAAGATGTCTCTAGCAGATGCTCCTCCTCCTCCACAAGTGTGCCACTTTCTCTCTTAGCTATGCGAGCTTGAGAAGTGAGTGAATGAGACAAATGAGAGACACAACCTCTCTATTTATACACTGACTTGACCTGCCAATAATCCACTGGGGCCGACTTGATACTCAAGTCTAATAACCCAACCACATGACCTAATCAGGGCCGACCCTACACTGGTGGTCTAATAACACATCAATACAAATGACAACACTTGTCAATACATATGACGACACTTCCAAATACAAATGATGACACTTCCAAATAGAGGAATGTAACATCTCTAATGGATATACAATAAAGTACAAATGTAATACATAGAAGAATATCTTCTGAAGTTACAAATACATCAACACTCCCTCTTAACTAGGAAGGTATTCTTTCATCACATGTCACCAATACATATTGGCGCAAGTCTTCAATTCTGGAGCTGGATCATCATCACTGGATCACGAAACATAATCATCACTGCTTCTGTACTCGACATCTCGATCACTGGGCTATCTTTGAATTCTTCTCGTCATAGGAAGTTCTACAGAGCCAACCCTTTTTCATGCTGGATGTAGGCCCACCACCTGTAGGTCTTCATCATCATTGGACATACTGTGGAATCCTCAGGACTTATTACGTGAGTCAACAAAACCTCGAAAGAGCATCCTAGGACTGATTATGAGCACACAGCTCAACGTATCAAATCTCCCAGGACCTTTTAAATGCCACTGCACAACCTGTCCACGGCCACGGAGTATGGCCTTCCTGTACGACACACACTACCTGAGTAAAACTGATAGGGATTTCAACTCATGCGTGGATTGTTTTTCAGAGTCGGCAGTCAGCCATCGCACTCTTATGTGTGCTTTACCATTCTTTACAAACCCCTTTATTTCCATTTGAGATTCAGTCTCTAAGTCAGTTTACCTACCATTGCACACACTCAACGCGCACAATAGTAGTGCTGCAAAATATAAATATAATTATGCTTTATTCAATTTTTATCCATTTCTAATAAAAAAGAAGCATTTATTCACATCTACAGAATAAGAAATCATTATTTCCATTTATTCATAAAATCAACTTTATTTCAAATTTCACAATCTATACAATGTAATCATCAGTTGCTCGTTAGTCAACCATTTTTATTCAAAACTAAATATAAAACATTATTCTAGTTTATTTGGCCGTTTCACTCCAAAACAAGTGCCCTCAAACTCCAATCAATCAAATTCATTCAAAGGTGGGAATTACACCCAATCAATGGGATAATTCCAACACAAAACTCACATAGTCACACAAGTTCTCATTTTTCCATTATGAAATCCATCCATCTTTAGGGAGACAAAAAGTCTCTTTCCCTTCCATGCTTTCTTTCTTAAATAGAAAAATCCTTTGTGACACATGTCGCTCACATGCAAAATTATCCTTTTTATTAGATTTCCAAATATTCTTTTTCATCCAACAATGTGTCACCTTCACATGAGGGTGCACATAAGTCCCACAATTTACTCCTAGATGTTCCCTTATCCTAGGATCCCAATCCCCAAATGTGTGGGTGCAAGTGGAGTCTAACTAAAAAATATCCCAAGTCTATATATGCTCCAAATCTAAATATTCATTGTTTATTTATTCTCAATATTTAATTTAATGCACATATTTTCATGAGATAAATCTATTACATTTTCTCTCTTTTATTTTTGCACAAATAAACTAAATGCATACCTATATGCTAGTACAAGTATGTACATAAATTACTTCTGATTATTCTCTAGGTACCACATCTATGGGTCCTTCCAACAAATAATTAATTATTTTCCTTGTGTGGGGAGTGTGATGCAGTGGTTTAGGAGTCGTTACCTTAAACCAATCCTCTACATTCTATGTGAGACTAATGACAGCTGAGGAATACAATCATTCTTATTGCGCACCCCTCAACTTCATTGTATGTGACCAAATAGTTATTGCCTACCCATATGGCGCATGCCACTTGAGAAAATATGATAGGGATTGCGGCTCGTGTGTGGATTGCTGTTAAGAGTTGACAATCAATCGCCGCACTCTTACATGTGTTTTTCTGTTCTCTACGAACCCCTTTTATTTCCATTTGAGACTCAGTTGGTAAGTCATTTTACCTGCCACTGCACACATTAGTATTGTTGTACAATATAAAAGATCATTATGCTTTATTCAATTTCATTCATTGCTAATCAATAAGCAACATTTATTCACATCTACGGAATAAAAAATCAGTATTTCCATTTATTCATAACATAGGCATCCACTTGTTTTATTTCTAATTCCACAATTTATTGAACATAATCATTAGTTGCTAGTCAGTCAAAAAAATTTATTCAAAACAAAACATAAAACATTTATTTAACCAAGTCTCTTTCAAATAAGTGCCCTCAAAATTTCATCATACAAACTCGGTTAGAGGAGGGCATTACATATACTCCCTCTTATAAAAACTTCGTCTCGAAGTTAATTTTTATTGTACATTAAAAGACACTTTCACTTTCTTTTCATAAACAAGTTTTCATGCCATTCTCTTCTATTTTCATCAAATAACCATGGCCATAAACACTAGTTGTTCTATCATCACTGATTTTATGTTTCATCCAACAAAGTTCCAACACATTCTCAATAATTCAACAGTAATTTCATGGAATGTAAATCTAGTATTACTTTTCAATAAGTGTCAATATTGACTTAGATTTCCAACACCTCCTAGTCATCCACAAGGATCTGTGATATCCAATTAGAAAACAAGATAGATTGCATCAAATTTCCACACAATAGGTAACCAATCAACTTTAAGCATGACAAAATCCAAGTAAGAATCCCAACCTATTCAGCTATCCTCTCCTCTAAGACGAGAGGATAAACATCATATAATCTTCAGTAAAATACAGATTGATAAGTTACAATCACAAATTACCAAATCAAGGGAGACTATCACATAGTCAAAAATCAATGCTTATGTCACTCAACATTCCCATAAAACTACTTCCGGCCCATAAATTTTAATAAGGTTGATTCTCAACTTGATATGATTCCAAAGTGTCGGGACTTTGCGACTTAGATGAACATATTAAATTTAACCACCTAGTCATTTTGTTAGCACCATCATGTCCAGGTCAAGGAGCTCATCATCTCATTATCTCATTTCATCATTTTCATTTTCATGTGACCCCTTCGTCAAACTTGTCCAGCAACATCATGTGTGTCATCATAGTCCCATCGAGTCATGTCGTGAGGAATAGTCATATTTTCATTTAGGCTTCATCTTGTTCGGTGGTTAGCATCATTGCGTTCAGTTGTATGTGTTGATCATATCCATATTTCGTTTTTCAAAGGATCTCTCCATTTTTCCTTTTCACGATGTTTACTAGTTACATTTTTCCCATTACCCATTCATGATTAAGTCGAGTTTGTATTTTTTATTTTATTTTTGTTAATGACATTGTCATGTTATATCATCAGTGTTATTGTGTTCAAATTATCACGTTGATTATATTTATATCTCATTTTATAAATTCCAAATCCATTTCACCATCTCAACATCATGTCGAAGTCTCCACAATTATATGCATTTTTCATGATGACAGCTGAGAATCGCCATGTGTGCTTCCTTTGCTAATTATGCATCCTTCGTTCATTCTTATAATACTCGTGCTTTATTGATCTTCGTTCATTCCAATTAAGAGTTACGCAAGTTCTGTTCAGTCAAACTTACCATCCCGTAAATAGAATTCTTCTTATATAGATGCAAGTATAAAGAAATATATGTATTTTGTAACTATATAACTATATAAGCATATACGATTTTCTTTTTGAAGCAACTAATATATTTTAATAATTCGTTGAAACTTCAACAATTATATATTTGCATTTTTATATCATTTCCTCTTCCCAAACTACACACACGCATATAGTTTCTTTTTTAATTCATCTATTTCTTTATAGACAATATATTGTATACTAATCGTATGTATGTTTAATTAGTCGGAATATCCACTACTTAAAAAATTATTTTATCTTCAAATATAATATACACGGTTCATTTATTTTCATATTATCTATCCCCTAAATAACAAGTATATCTAATACTAGTGAGATGTATATTTGTTTCTTAGAATATCCATTATTCTGTGTTAGTATTCAAGGAAATACACAACATCTAGTTATGTAATTCTTTTTGGAATTATTAACTCTTTATATTTTTCTATATATCAACACATTACTCATAGGATTGTGTAAATCAACTCCTTATATTAATATGTTTTGGTTCATAAAAAATTAAATAAGTAAATATAAATATCCATATATATATATATATGGGATAGTCCCAAACATTGACTTATTGTACTCACATGTAATTAAATATCAACATTATAAGTGTTCCCTTTTTAATATTCGACATATGTAATTCTCCATATTTATATGTCAATTGACATGATGATGACATTCACATAAACATGTTATTTCTTCTTTATAAACTTGCAATCACCTTAGTATACATTGTGATTTCTTTTTCACAATATGTTAAACATAACTCCATTTTGTATATAGATATATAGTTAACTTAAATTAATATATAATATATAAACTTATTAACCTTTATCTTCTTAGAATTCCCCATAATTATAATTAGCATTTTACATAGTTTCATTTCCTCCTAGACCATCCTTATACTATCTACACTTAATGGTATACAAATAAATGTTCCTTTTTTTCTCTTTTTTTATTTTAAGATGGCAGTATCCTTTCACATCATATTTTTATTTACATTGTATTTATGGGGTGATCCAATACATTGATGTATTTATTTATTTTTAAATATATATATGTAATTCTTTTTCGAACATCATTTATAACATATTTATTTTAAACCTTAAACCACATCTCTTATATATATATATATAAACTATAAAAACCAAAGGTGGATAAGGATTACTGGAGACACGAAGACAATGGTTCAGGATTTTCTCTAGGGAATTTTGATGGCACACATGGTTACTACAGGTTTTCTTGTGGTGGCAGATAATTTGGAGCATACGAAGCAATCTTTGCTAACCAAGAAGCATGTCTGTCGCTATTGGATGAACATGTTCAAAAACTTAAGGAATGTCCTAGATTGAAGAAAGGGATGGAGGCTTCAACCAAGGAAGCAACAACATTGATAATTGAAGCATATATTGTTTGTTGCACTCAAATTGATGCTTCAAAATTTTCGAAGTGGGTAGTCAAGAAACTTACTCTAATCTTTCTAGATAGTATTGTGTAAATGGATGTTTGAAATTCCTATGTCATCTATATCGTGGGAGCTTCCTCATCCTATTAAAATAAATTCGCAAGTCCCTTTTATGTGGGATTTATGGATTTACCAGAGGCCTTTTATCAAATAGGTTTCTAAAAATAAATTTCTAAATGTAGGTTTTCCAAAGCCACCGTATATATATAAAAACATAACATTCTTATTGGCATCGCAATGCATGTAATATTCATAATGCACATGATATTTACATAACCCTTTTGACTAGTATACATATGTCTAATGTGGAGAGCGCAATCCATTCCTCCTTAATAATTTTGATTGTTGATTAATATGCAAAATTATTCACATTGTTACACCAAAATCTCATCATTATGAGTTGTGTGTCTTTCATTTGTCCTAATTCCTAAAGAATTTAAGCCAAATTGATTGAAGGAAGAGTTGTGGTTATCATTTTTCCCTTTGTTGTCACCCCGAAGCACCTTGCACATTTAGAAAGTGCATCAGACTCCTAGTGACGTGCTCTGTACATTGAAAGAGCACGCCAGTGACAACTTATGCCTTTGGAAAAGGCGCTTTAGTATCCAAAGAAGTGTTACCTATATAAAAAGTGTGACACTATTAGTTTAAAAGGAAAAAGAGAACTTCGACCGATTTCTAGAACCCATGGCTTCGTGGAGGCTTATCCCTGTGAACTAGGAAAAGTGGCACTCAATCGCCTTCCCTTTTGGGATGATCCCTTGATATTCTCCTACAAATCCTCAACCTATTCTATCCCTTTAGGACTATATAAGAAATCCCTCTCTTCATAGTTAAGGAGAAGAAATATAGAGCACTAAAACGTTGGTGAAATTCTACTGGAGCTTGTTCCCTTTCATCCATTAGGAGTAAAAAGCTTGGATCTTTGAGGCTAGGACCATTTGGAGGAAGTTACAACGTCAAAGCTTGGTTGTAATATTTCCCTATGTAATTCTTTCATTTACAATAATACAGATTCTTTCCATAAAAATCTTGTCGTGTTAAGATCTTTATAATTAAATTCTTTGATTACTAGTTTAGATTAATCTATATTCACATGTTATTGGTATTTGTATATTTCCACATGTTGTGCTCTGTTTTGCAGCTGAAGATATGAATATCAGCAACCACATCAAGCGAGGAGATAACACTACAATCATAAGGTAATCCATTCCTTCATGCCTCTTGCAATTTTATTAACATAGGAAAGATCTATGTGTTTTGTATGGATTTTGTTCTAGATTCGAACCATTCAGACTAGGGAGATCGGTTAGTGTCCGCACTGAAGGATTGTCCATAAAAAAAATTGGTGACCATACTAGGGAGAATATCCTATATTCTTCGATTTGTTTGGATTGTGATTTTTGTTTTTCTTGGTTTCTTTCCAATAGCCTCTAAATTGTCTCCTCTTGGATTTTTTTCTCAGAGTCACTGGGCGATCCAGTCTTTGATTGGGATATTTAGATTATCCATTTACCTTTTTTTCTTTGGGATTTTTCATTTTTCAAAGTTGGTTTTCACCTGACGCACTTGGGAAATTCTGTTCATATGTCATTGTAATTATGACACGTTCTTTCTTAAGGCAGACTGTGTCACTGATGCTCTTTGTTTGTGTTCAAACTATGCCACCAACGCACATATTATATTTTAAAACCGCGTCATTGGACTTCTAATGCCCTAGTGTATAATTGCAGAGTGTTGTTCGGATATCCACATCATCTTTTTCAGGATCTTGCATGCAAATTAGGGTTTGCATGCAGAATCTAGGGTTTGCATGCACCTGCATGCATCCCAGTCACCAGTTTGATGCCTCCAGCACCTTATCCACTTCATTCTAGCACCCGGGAGCCACCTACCACAGAGTTTTAGCCCTCCTAAGCTGAAAGGCACCCACTTCTCACCTACTGCCAGAGAAGGGCGCACTTGTTCACCTACCACTGCAGTTCCACTTCAGTTACATTCAGTTAGCTCCGATTCTCCCTGATTTGAGGCTAGTTTCACTCCCGACTGACTGTATCACTTCCGTTTGACCTCCAGTTTGATTAGGTGACTTGTTCTGACTTCAGTTAGCCTCCCATGCGCCCCCACTGAGCCTCCAGATCCTAAATCAGTGCTACACACTTCAGTTACACTTATTACACTCAGTTAGACTCAGATTGACACCTGGATGACTGGTTGTTGTGATTGATGAGCACCACCGATGGTTGATGAGGACTCCTAGATAGAGTCAAGCTACTCCATTCAGTGATTTGAATGACCTCCTTAGGCAATTCGAATTGCTCAGTCATTTGTGACAGTTTGTATTGTAATTCATTCACCCTTTCTGGGATAGAGAGCACTGCTGCATGTTTTGCACCATATTTTCTATGTTCATCTGTTGTGATTGATTTACTTGTTCATTAGATTTGCTGTGATTAATTTTACAAGTGTGTCACCCTACAAATGTTAGTGCATAACGTCAAAAAATTCCACAAAATTGGTTTTTGCTTAGTTTTTTGAGGTTTGTGTCCTACCCATTGCAGCCATAGTATCCCTCAAATTCAGCGTGCTTTTTCCTTAGCTTATTTCGGAATTTAGAGCTTGATTTGAGTCCTAGTTAGTGTAGTGTTTTTTTCTCCAGACGTGGGAAATTTCAATCCCACGCGAGTGCAACCAGTCTTGTGACTCCTTTCAGTATCTCTAATTGGTTTGATCTGATTTCTAAGTCCTCCAAAAACTATATTGTTGCAATTCTTGCGCAATTTGGTGTGGATTTTGTGTTTTATTACATTTTTGGGTGATTTACTTCTTGAGAAGTTCTAGTTGCTTAAATATTGCAGTAGTAAGTAGCCTCTAGTCACTAGGTTTTTTGAACCCAAAATCCGACGGCATATATGTCTGATTTTTGACATCTTGTTGTCGACCATCCGACAAGCATATTCTTGTTTAAACATCGGTGGCACTTCATCGGATATCTGACAGTAAAATGAACATGTCGGATATCCGACATCTACCTTCTAGATATCTGACAAAGAATCTTTTAATATTTCTGTCGCATATCCAACAAATCTCACTTTATAGGCAGTCAGATACTCGACAGGTAGATGTCGGATGTCCGACTACCCCACTTTTAATATTTTCGTCGCATATTCGACTAATCTCACTTTATAGGAGGTCGGATATCTGACAACAGAGGCGTCAGATATCTGACACGATTGACATCAAACACTGATGCCTTTAGCCGTTGGTGGTATGCCATGAGCGTCGGATATCTTGGAAGTTGACGTTCAATATCCGACAGGATTTGCATTGTAAGATGTCCGATATCCGATGCTTTTAGCTGTCGTTGGTATGGCGACATCGTTGGATATCTCGGAAGTGGGGGTCGGATATCCCATGTTATTTGCATTGTAAGAAATCGGATATTTGACATTGTTAGTCATCGGTGGTATGGAAACTACGTCGGATATCTTGGAATGGGAAGTCAGATATCCGACGACTATGTGTAATTTAAAAAAAAAATACAAAGATCCCGATGATCTTATCTATGATCTAGAAATCATATTTAAATCATATTTGGGTGAACGATCTAGAAATCATATTTGGGTGAACGATCTAGAAATCATATTTGAATATTTTGAAACAAAATGTTATAAATCAAATTGATTTTTGACCAAATTTAGTTATGGGAGACCCCTTTCTTTTTTTAAAATCCAAATTACTTTCAAGCAAATTAAAGTTTATTTTTTTTTAAAACCTTGATACATATATCATTATCATTAGAGGGAACCCTATAACATCTAAGGCCAATTCCATTTTCAAAACTACTTTCCCTATCTCTCGCAAAGATGAGTTATGGTAAATTTCTTGGTAAATTGTCTGGGAACTTTTTAGAATATTTGTTTGGCAATGTTCAATGGCGTGGGAAAGAGTCTACAACCTCTAGATATAGAAGCAGTCATATGTGCAAATATGGAATCATGTGTAGTTCAATTGTCTATAGATGTAGTTAAAATGTAGAGTGGTATGTATGTATGCATTATGCAATCTACACAAGTGAAGGAAAAAATGCATGTAATATGTTTCCTCTTGTCCTTATCACTAGCAATTTCATTTGTCATGGAAAAAAAAGAGAAAATAATGTTGCATCACCTGTGCCTTTGCTTCAACCATAGGAAGCAAATACTGAATTACGGAATCATCATTTAAAGGGTCAATGAAAGTTGATTGTGATGTATTTATCATATGGCTTCCTTTTCCTCCATTCCTAACGATGTTCTCAAGTAGATAAAATAGTGGTTCATCGATTGCAAGTTGCTGCACTCGGAAAAAGAAGATTTTATATGCTTCATTCACTTGCAATTGCCAAAGAAATTGCAGTCAAGCATCAAACATGAGCATATGCATCATTTGCAAATGTAAGTAGAAAACCTCTTTTTTTTAATTCCTGTGTTGACGTTGACTTTTTTGTTCTTCTCTTTTACTTAGAAAGCAGGGAAAAAGGAAATGAATTTGAACAAGGTAAAATAAATTGGTAACAAATAACAAAAATGTGCAAGGAAAATGAATTTTACAGTTGCAAAACCATTTGGTGTTTTCCCATCTCTGATGAAGAAATTCAGTTGCTTGTTGTTGTATTGAAAACCGACGATAATCGCTGCAACATATCCAACAATGTATGATTCGTCAGATGTGAAAAGATCATTTATTGCCATATATGGTGGCAGAGAGCGAACTTTACATACTTGTTCAATTGGCTCTATTGGCCAATCCATAGCGTACTTTACATACTTTACATACAAGTATGTAAAGTACGCTCTATCAAAACTTAGCAGATTGGCCAAGTTTTTTTACATAATCTAAGAAGTGACGTGTGTGTTGAATATGCCACGGTTAGGATTTATGGGCTCAAATTGGTAGAATGTTGACAATTCTGGGCGAAGAAATTGACACGTTCAAACATGTCCATCTTTAGTTATATGCAGATTAATCGGAGTTTCATATTTTATATGTATTTAGTTTTGATTAAAGTTTAATCCTAATGAACATAAATTGAATGCATCTTATTAAATGAAGCGTTTTCTTTTACATATTTATTCTTTGAATACCATCAAGTGAAGATGGAAAAATAGGACAACCAAAATACCTCCTTTACCATTGAATGGAGTTTTTTTGCTTACAATGTTAGCCATTCATTGAGCTCCTCTCTGTTTCGAGAATAATTTAATATTCTCTACTGGACAGGGCCAACCACGTGAAGGTGGAAGCTCTTGTGGCCCCTCCCCCCCCTCACATCACTCTCAATTCCCCATACCCAATGCATATACTTGAAAAACAAATTACGTGAAAATTCATGTAGATTTCATCATAAACAAACATTTACCATTCATTCAATAAAAGATAACATTTATTAAACCATTCATTCATTTAGTCATCACATCCATTCAATAGAAGATAACATTCATTAAACTATTCATTCATTCATTAGGCCACAAATCATGCAGGACATAATATTATCAAAAATAATTACACAATATTTTTTCAATCACTTCTTTTCTAATTTTTCTTCTCTTTACATAATCAACAAGAAGCTCATCTTCTGGAACTTGTCCTCCAGTTCTTGGTGCTTCATCAACTTGTCGTGATGTCTTCCTCGTAGAGTGCTCGCGACAAGTATTTCATTTTAAAAAAATTACAAAGGTGTTTTTTTACCTATTGTGGCCACATTATATTCTTCGTATTCCTATCCAGGCTCAACCTGTATAGTGTGACCCTCTACATGCTATGTAGTTGAAATATGGAGAAGTACAATTAATGTTCACCATCTGCAATGGTATATATAAAATTGTAGCATATGAATAAATTCATTACCAGGCTTTGAAGCATGATCTTAGATTTGTTGTTGTCCCTTTTTGACATTAAGGGTATCATTGCTTTTCTACTCAAAACAGAATCAATATTTTATGTCAATTATTTATAACGAATAGATTGCACAAGTAATAAATCTTCATCAAACTATATAGATTTTATATACTTGTGCAACAGATGGATCAGTACCAAAAGGCTTTGTTTGCCCAAACAATCTTTTTCGGCGTTCAACAACAGCTCCAAATCCATGCTGGAAGCCAAGCTTCAAGTCTTCCTCTGTGGGCACTTCTTTGAATCGGTCGGCCTACATATTTGCATAACGTCATTAATTTACATTTTATGGTGCAATAAAACGAAAAATAATTTGCAATTTATTATTTGGATGCATTATTGGTTTTTTGAAACTTACAATTCGTGCCGCCAAATTTGAATAACCACCAGGCCCAAGCTTGTGTTGACCAATTTTTCCTTTGTGGCCTTTGATGTGTCTGACAGCCTATGCAAGTGTTGAAATACATTAGATGTTCCAAATTCTATATAAAAATCAATAATAATAAGGTTTAGAAACACATTGTGGAAAGTATTGCATACTTTTGTGTGCCTAGTGTTATCTTTCCTTCTTTTCTCAGAGCCCTCTCATTTCCATCTTCCACTAGAGCTTTCCACTCTGTTGTTGGAATCATCGAAGGGCGCTCATACCTAGGGCTACTTTCTAGGTGAACCCTATATTTGTCTTGGACAATCTTCATATGTTGTCCAGCCTTTTTCAGGACTGCGGCTCGATCGAAGGTCTCGTTTCCGAACAGGCCAACCAAGCGATTAGTGAACTCATCTTTTAAATTTTTTGTTTGTCTATCCCACCTTGTGCGGATGGTGGGCCCGAATATCTCAAAGGACAAATCATTCAGATGTTTATAAAAAACATCATTTCCTGCAAAACGATCATGCCATGATCATAATTAGTTGAAAAAAATGTTTTATCAGTATATTACAATCAAATTATAAACACTAACTTGATCAATGTATGATTACCCGAGATCTTATCTATCTTTATTGGAACGAGATCTTCATCCACCAAAAATGTTGTCTCAATTGTACTTGTTCTAGTGACATGGGAATATCCAAGAAATGTTGCTTCAACAATATCAATACTAGGAGGGTTGGTGTCGACCCCTTCTTCTGCACGATCTGGTGTGCGTCGGTCACTAGCGGCCGGTGCACTCACAGGTCGCATTTGGGGTATTGTGGAATGTGTTGCCAACTGTTCAGCCGACAACAATGGCGAATGATTTGATGCACATGGATTCGTTTCCTCATGATGCAACGTCTCTCCATGAGCATCAATTGGGCCAACATCGCCTTGATCACTAGTGTGTGGTCCCAAAAAATCCTGTAAATACAAACCACATTTTATAAGTTCACTATCATATAAAATTCAAACTTATAAAGTTATAAATGAATTTATAATATGATTCAAGATTCCACAACTTACTTGCAAGGCATGAGATCTCTTTGTCAACACTTCAATCCTGGCTTTAATCTCATCTGTCTGCAGAATAGTGAATAGCAGACAAAGGATATCCGCACTAATTTTTTTCAAGGTCTTCTCTATCAGCTTAACCGGGTTTAGAGAAGAACCAATGTCAGCATCGCCCAACAACTCATCCACTTCAAAAGCTATTGATTGTTGTGATGTTGTTTCATACACTGAATCATAGATCTGCACCAAAAATATATAAAACACTATTGAGTTCTATCATGATAGATTCCTAAAAGTATATTAACAAAACATATCTATCATGATATATTCCTAAAATTACAACTAGGTTTACCCGATGCCTGGATGATGGTGTCATCAGATCCACTGCTGGGGACTTGCCCCGATCATCCCCCTGCAAAAAAGAAGTAGAAAACATTATCATAATGAAACTAGTATACACACAAAAAATACATAACAAAATAAACATTATGCTACATATTATATTGGTACAATTCCAATGAATTATACCTACTGCCTTGAGGATCGTTATCTACTCATCGAATCAATGGTTATAGGTGACATTCCCCAATCTACTAATAGGGAGGTGCCCCTTACAGAACCCTGAATCAAAAACATAGAAAAAATCACCTAAACGAATCCAAAATACTCAATGAAACAATATAATAACAAAACTTTTTGATGTATTTAAATTGTACAATTACAATCAGTTTTACACGTTGCCCTGAGGCTGTTGTCGTCTGATCAATAGTGGGGTGGCTTCCCCAATCAACACTCTGCATAAAATATAGATAACATTATATAAACCAAATGAATATACTCATTAAAAAACACAGCAAAAAAAAACTATTCTTCATATTATATTTTTACTATTACAAAGATGTATACCTATTGCCTCGAGGCAGGTCTGGTATGATCTACTGCTAGGGAGGTGCCCCTTATAGAACCGGCCTACATCAAAAACATAGAAAAAATTACCTAAACGAAACCAAAATACTCATTTAAACATTAATATATAAGAAAACATTTTGACATATTTAAATTGTACAATTACAATCACATTTACCTGTTGCCCCGAGGCTGTTGTCATCTGATCAATAACCAGGTGGCTTCCCTGATCAATGTTCTGCATCAAATATAGATAACATTATATAAACCAAACTAATATACTAATGAAAAAACAAAACAAAACAAAAAATCTTTTTTCTTATTATATTTTTACTATTACAAAGATGTATAACTGCTCCCTCGAGGAATTTGTAGTCCTCTGACCATCTGTTGGACAGGATTTTCCCCAATCACTGGCTTGCAAATTAAATATAGAAAATTTAAACGGAATAAACTAACAAAAAATCCTTAATATGTTAAATTCATTAATAAAAGGTTGGGTAAATTATTAGATGTACCACTCCCATAGTAACCGTGTTTGTATCTACTCGATTCAAATTGTAATTAATAAGCAACTCTTCCCCTGCAGATATTGATTTAATGGCACATAGGAAAATAAGTTTTCCTTCACGCCCCTCAAATTCACAGTTGGGTTTCTTAATTGCAGACCCCAGTTGTGTAATGTTTATAAACCCCGCAATATTCCCTGTGGCCTTTGGCCTTCCATCAATGTACAATGTTGCTCCTTGATTTGATCTTTGTCTTTCAACTGTAAATAGTTTGCTAACAATCGATATCTATGCATACTTCATGTATATTGGACTAGGTGCATCCAATATTTGTAGTTGTAATAGGGTCCAACACACTCCATCAATTTTGTACATCTATCGTAACCGACCTCTATGCCATCCATGCAAAACAACCCCAAACCATGTAATGATGATGGTGCAATTCGATATATCCTCTCATTCACACAAAAATCTGTGTTTAGTTGAGGAAGATCCTTGGGTACCCATTGTTTCACTATATGTCTGTACCTCAAGGGCACCTCGATGTCGCCTATTGTCTCATCATCATAGGAACATGAACCCCCCTCCAGGGAGAAAAATTCCATGCATTTATGGAATTTTCTTCTGATCTTTTGACATCTAGTTGATAAAACTCTTGTAGACCTACTGGATGTCTCACTTTCCTCTAGCCTTTCTAAATTCCCCCCACTCGAGGAAGACATATTTGATAAATACCTATTTGGTTCTACCTGCACCATGGGAAAAAAGTTTAGACAGGACCTCAAGGCATAGCGCCTTTTAAAAGGTGACGTGTAGCACCTTTTATAAGGTGACTTGTAGAGCCTATGTGCAGGTGTCGTTTAAGGGCTGCGCATTAAGTTTATGGGATATTTGTTCAACCTCGGGTCCTGGGATTTTAGCTGTATTTTTTGGTAGTGAATATCAGTTTCGGGTTCATTTTTCTTTTTCTGTTTCTGTTTCATTTTTAGTCTCATTTTCATTTTTTGTTTCAGTTTCAGTTTCAATTTCATTTTTAGTCTGATTTTTTGTTTCTGCTACTGTGGGTGAAGAGAGCGAGTCAGGGAAAGGTTGGTCTTACAACCTTCTGCAACTGATAATAGTACGGCTCCGGAGTCGCTTCATGCCTCTTACAAAAGGCGCTACGCGGAATATGCATAGTTCAGTTTAGAAACTTGCAATGCATTAAGGCATGCATTTTCCACTATCATCATACGTAGTTAGCATGCCTCCACCAAATGTAAACTCCTTTCTTTTATTACATCTAATAAACAAGTACCACTAAAACTAAATAAAACAACAGTAACAAAACATAATTTTCATCTCTTTCGACTTTTCCACATTAACACTACCAATTGGCTCATTGTGTTAAAGTAATCTTTAGTAACATCTAATTTCTAACAATATTTAATCAACATTAAAATGAGTAAATAAGATAGGTACTTTAGGGTACTTACACCGTAATGTGGAACCTTCTTTTCAGATACTCATAATTAATACTTTAAGTGAAAACTGCACCTCTCAGAGGTAAGCCAACACTAGGAACCCATTGACCCTACTAAAGGGTAAGTACAAAACAGAGAGAGAGAGAGAGAGAGAGAGAGAGAGAGAGAGTGAGAGAGGTTGTATGCAACAGTAGTTATAAGAAAAATACAGTCACGACCCTTACTAAAACAACCAGCAGAGAAAAACTAGGGCTCACGGGTGAGTCTGAGTGTCACAACCTCCCCAATAGGCAGAAGGAGAGTAGATCGAAAAACACAGTATGCAAAAAGGTTACCAATCAGATCTCAATAAACTTCAAACTTCAAAAAAAGATCTGGAAAATAAAAGATAAAAAAAAAGTAAAGTAGAATTTCTTAGGTGGGTACCAGGGTTACACAATTAAATAGGTGAGGGTAAAAAGACCAACTAGTAAGGTACAAGTCAAAAGAAAAGAGTGGGTATAAAGACTCATGACCATTTGGACTAAGGGGGTGTATCTAAAATGTGGACAAACTGCCATAGTACCCATAAGACCAAAAACATAAAAGTTGGTACAAATCAAAAGATAACTCAAGATAAGTAAAAGACCCAAAAGGTAAAAGGCAAGGTACCACAAAAATATTATCAAGGAAATGAAAGGACCAAAAGTCAATCCACCAAGGTGGGGTACAACCAATCATCTCTCTCTCAAATGTACCAATGTTCTATATAACCTGAAAGTCCTTCATCACTGTAAAATGAAAAGTCCACACGGATGATGTGATCATGTGGTCCTCTAGACTACTCCTAAGGTCAAGTGTTAGTGGCTCCATCAAGGGGTGTCCAATCCCTTGAGAAGACCATCTAACTCAACCATCTTGAAGACCTAGGAGAAGAGGACATCACACATCATCATATTGGTAATTAACTGTGTAAGAACTCAAAAAACCTAAAGCAACTGAGCGTGCAGAAGGGGAGCCAGAAAAAAAAGAGGCGCACAGGCCAAAATCAAGCTCTACAACTATACCGAGACCGATGTCACAGCAAGGGAGCTACAACAAAAAGGATAGAATGCCAACAAGCATCACTATAAAGTAAAATACCATCTAAAAGGTATGATAGCAATTAATTTTCCTAACTAAGGTATGGAGGCCTCAACAGATCATATCCTTCGCAAGGTGATGAAATCCAAGTCAAACAATACGAAGTGAGAGACCAAAAGTGGAAGGATATCCCTCTACCGAAAGAGATCCTGGGTAAAATAATCCTAGAAGAAAAGCCACTAAGCTACCTCGTTCATGACACGTCCAAGAAGGTTAACCGGAGCTTCTTCCTTTGAGCCCTTGTATCACCTATACGGAAAATACAGGGAAGACAATGGAGAGGTGTCCTTAGGCGCTAAGTGGAGTGCGGCATTCCACAAATTCCATCTAGAACTAGTCCTCACTGCTTTCTCCCATGGAACAAGAGGCCCTCTCAACAAACTGGTCAATGACCGTGTCAACAAATACAAGAGGATTTTAGTACCCTAAAGGACAACAACTATGTCTCAGATTAAAAAAGACAAGGGGGGATTATTTGGATTCCTATCTTCGGTGTCCTACCTAACTAACAACTTATTTTGTATCCTCAAGTGAGGTTAAAATGTGTTGAGTTAGGGAGATAAATTTTAATGGTTTGTTGTCTTACTCAATCGGGTAGCGGAAGTGCAACTCAAGGGTGTTATGACTCGAATCAAACCATGCATAAGTGAATGAATCAATGCACTTTTCTTTTCGATGAAAAACTAGCTACAAGAAGGAGAGAGTTCTTCGATCCAAAAAGAAAAATAAACACAAGCACAAACTTTTCAAAGAGAAAAACTACACATTTTTGTATTTTTTCCTTTTATGCCAAACTAGAACTACTCTTTCAAATTAAATGAATCCAACAATAACTTTCTTCTAATTCTAATGAGTAAAATGCATGACAAGTAAATGGAAATATGGCTTCTATTTGCAATGAAACTTGTGAATTTTAAACGAAGGAGAGGATAGGGTTTGAAAAAAAATTATTAATCCAATTGTATGAATATGATAATTTGTTGAGCATGGATTTTCCTTGTGGTATGAGTTTAATGATAAATGAAACAGTAAACACAATGTGTATTCACATGAAATAAGTAAACACAATGTGTATTCACATGAAATAAATAGGAGAGCACGTAAAAAATTATGAGTATGAAAAGAAGCCTAAGTCTTACTACGAGAGCTATCAGCTTATATGTATATACAAGGTTATTAACATAACATAGGTATGAATCCCAACTTAGACAAAAATTCCTCTATTCATGATAAAACAATTTGTTTACTGGGGCCCTCTTATGCTAAAGCACGTTGCATGTATACTTTAGGTCACTCATTTGACATTGGACATTGGACTTTGATTTGTGCATTTATCTATCTACTATATAGTATTAATTTATTAACAATTTCATAGTTATTTAGGATATTTAGAATGAAGAGGAAGCTAGTGTGAAAAGACTTATGGCTTCAACTTCCAAAATTGTCCCTTGAGCTATTACCAATCATATTGAATAAGGCCTTTTAGTTGTACTAGTTTGAAGAACTTGCCCAAGCAAGTTATGTTTGGATTATATTGGGTATGAAGGCATTGTGTTTATATTTGGATGTATATACATCATGGCCATAATTTATTTGGCATTTTCATCACACATGTTAGAGCCATACAAGTTGGTTTGATGGAGCACTTAGCTTAGTAAGGGGCATACCACTTGTGTACACTATCCTCGGATGCCTCCCTTTTGAGAGTTGTATATGCTGAACACTTTGTGGGTGTTGAGGTGTTTTAGTAAGTATGGTTCACTATTATACATGTTCACTTTTGTGTTGACCCTTACAACACTTCATCTTGGAGATTATGCCATGTCTTTTTTATGGATTCTTCATCGTGATTCATGGCATATACATCAGAGAAGTCCTCATTACACACATTCCTAGATGGTCTATCCTTCCAATTTCTACATTTATTGACCTTCCATGTGATCTTTTCCTTGATGGATGAGTGCCCTAGTCAATTTTTATATTTTTAGCATGGGGTTGGTTTGTTGAGGTAGTTGACTCCTTCATTTGGTGGAAAAATCCCTTTATCATTACTCTTTGGCACATGTATTAAGGTATAACTAACCTACATGCACATTTATCTAGAATGATTACCTTATTTTGTGAATTTAGGAGTTGTTTTTATGCTTATGCACATGCATTTATGCACTTTTTTTAGGTTTCCTTCATCCATGGACATTTTTATAATAGCTAAGAGTACCTTATTTGTTGGCTTCTTGGAGAAAATTCCTAACTCATTGTACTATTTTAGTCATGTTTGTTGTGGACAAGTTTGTTGGATTCTTAGAGAAAACATCCTAACTCATTGTACTATTCTAGGCATGTTTTTGGTCTTCCAAAAGCATTGAGTCACAAATATAGGGGGGTGATCCCATAAGTATGGATTCTTTGCACTTTCTTGAGGTATTTTGGATGAGCACTCCATAAGTAGGGGCTACACAAGGCATCATGGATGAATTTGTATGGTCAAACAAGCCAAGTTCAAGGAGATACCTTACTTGGGAGAGGACAAGTGGCACATCCACTCATTTGTCCCTTTATTTTACTATCCATTTTTTACTTGTCTTTAGGAAGTTGTTAGGAGATATCATATTTTATGTTTCCCTAGAAGAAATCATGTTTCTAGAACTTGGATATTCTTATTTATGTCTGAGGGATGTGGGCTTAAATTCTAAATAAGAGAAGCTTCCTCAAATTGTAATAATTGTTGAAAGTTTGAGTCAAAAGACTTTAGAGCAGTTGTTAAACATTTTTTGAAGGCTTGGAAATTCAAGGGTCCTTTCTTGCTAATGTGTGGCTTATGTTTTCATCTAAAATCATTGAATGTTGATGTTGTTAATTGCTTGAAGGGATAATTGTAAGTTTGTAACACCCAATTCTACTCCATTAGAAGGGACTAAGTGTGGGTCTTCCCCTCTTATGTTGCTTTGTTGTTTTATTTCTGAATGTGTTAAATTTTGTAGGATTCATCTTAGTTAGAGTTCTTGTATTTTTATATTCCATTGTAAGGCATACCCTCAATGCAAGTTTTAAGAGGTGCACCTTGGGAATCCCAAGCCTCCCAGGAATATTTTGCATTATAAAACAACAAATTAGAGCTGGTTGTAGCATGCTTTTGCAACTTTGTTTTTCCTTAATCATTACTAGTAAATAAGTATGGGAGAATAAAATAGCCCTTTATTATTATAGGGAGTCTTATATGTACCTATAAACATAGACTCCTCGTATAATTAGCTTGAGTGGTATTTGCAACAAAACATCACTCCCAATTTTCTAAATTTGAAACAAAAACTTAGCATTGAGGCTCAATTCATCATGGAATCAATTAAAAAATGGAATCTTGTTATGTAGGAACTATGATGGAGTACTCCTACGGTGTCTTGAAAAATATAATGTTGATAAAGTCCTTACATAATTGCATGCTAGACTTGTCGAAGGTTCCACTAGTGATATTATTACAACACATAAGATCATGAAGGTTGGATACTACTGGCTGACCATTTTCAGAGACACACACACACACACATATGTTTGGATATGTCAAATATGTCATAAGTGTGTTAGATGCAAACAAAAACCAGCCATCCCACTACAACTTGTTACAATTGAGGAATCATTCAAGCAATGTGGTTTGAACATTATAGGGTGAATAAATCCTAACTCAACCAATCAACAGAAGTACACATTGAATGCTACATACTAATTCACATGATAAACTGATATTTTTCCTTTGATCAATATCAATGAAGTGATGATCATCCAATTTCTAGAGCAACATTTGATTACAAAATTTTTTTGTTCCATCAACACTCATTTTTATAATGCTACTTACTTTTCTTCTTTGAAGTTAATAAAGTTTTCTTTAGATAGAAATATCATTTGATGACACTCATCCAACTATTAACCTCAAAGAAATAGTGTAGATGAGTCTACCAACACAAATATTATTTGCATCATCAAGAAGACTATAGCTAACCATCAATAAAATTGGCAAAACACCCAATGGGATGACAGAGTGACCCCTAAAGATGCTTTATGAACATCCCCGTATTTCCTAGTGTACAGTAAAGAAGTTATCCTTCCTCCTAATATTTGCTTACCCTCACTCCATTTGTCTCAGTATTTACATGGATAAGCTTTCCCAAACATTTAAAGTCAAATCAGTACCTTATTAAAGTTATAAAATAAAGGGATATGACCAAGAAGAAGTTTGCAGTTCACCAACAAATTGTTAAAATATGGCTTGATAAAACATATGTAGGTGACAAATACTTTAAGGTGGTAGACTTGTTCCTGAAGTGGGATAAACTACCTGAATAGAAAGGAAAACATACAACATAATCTTGTAAGCTATTTAAAACACTGCTCACAAAACTATTTGATTAAAATATTTTGTGGGGCATCTAATATTTCAACATAATGGTGAAACACAAACTTGGTTAGGTGACTAGCCCATGAGTAGCTCAAATTTCAAGTTTTGAATAGCTTGTTGGTTATCTATAAGATCCCACCCACTCATATAATAGTGATTGATGTATTATTGAGATGAAAATATGGTACACAACGTTAAATATAAGGGATATATAAAACATCACTCAGGTAAACTTAATTGATTCTCAAATAATAGGTATCACCCATCATGTATTTAAAGGGTTACTGATCTGCCCCATTCACCTCTAGCTCAAAGTAAAATTAAAAGATAAAGGCTTGGGAATGAAGTTATGGATCATTTGGGATATCTAGTTATCTCCCCTAGGGCTATGGACGCTCATTGGTAGAAAATTAATTCCTATGATATTGGGGTGACTTTGTAGGAGCTATATATGTTCATTGTTAGCAAAGTGACACCAAGAAACATGAAAAAATAACCTAATAAAATATTTAACAAACTGGATCTACAAAAATTATGTGGTACTATTTTAACATCTAAGACTAAATTGAATTCAATGAATTAACTCCCATAATTTGACCCTCCAGGTTAGACTAGTAGGTTACTCAAACTTGAAAATCGGCACTTATACAACTGGTTCAAAGGTTAATTTCTAGTGGGAATACATTGATGAAACTAAGATTTTTCAAGGAAATATGATTGTTTTCTTTCCAAGGACTTTGTTATCCCAACAACTAATTTCCATAGATTCACGGTTTTGCCTAATGTGTCACCAATTATTGAGCTAGCGACAACTTTTGATTTTTTTTTTCTAGTTACAACTCAAGTAGACCCCCCCCCCTCCTTTCTTGATTTCAAGATGCCTGATATATCAATCTTAGTTGGATTTTTTTGTATTTTAAGAAACTGGGGATTGTTATTTAAAGGTGAATCAACTTAAATGGGCACATTCACTGTAACGTATTAATAATTAATACCGATTCAAAGAAAGTAAGCAATTGGGTGTTTTAGTTTGCTCTGTCTTTGCGAGTGTATGATTGCTAGTATATGATAGAAGGAATTTCTCTTATGCACATAATAATGATAATGAATTCGGCGCCGAGTTCCTTCTTTCTAACCCTAGTCTACACAGTGCATTTCCAAACCCTGGTCTATGCAGTGCATTTCCAAACCCCCAAATTGAAAAAATTGCTTCATGCCACTGGTCAATAGTTCATGTCACTTGGGTTGATGTTCAGACTTACTAAAGACATCTTAGCCTCCTCTGCAATGGTATCAATCTCCTCCATAAACAAAATTCTGTGGGTCTCCTTTGTGCGCAGAAGTCTATGGGTCTCTTTTGGGCGCGTGGTCTCGATCTCCTCCGGATGCAGAAGTGCTTTTCCCTTGCGATTACATGATATTCAAGACTGTAAGCAGGTCGAAAGCAGGGCAGGGTGATAGCAGGGTTCATGCGATTCCGTGAGCTCCAAATCGACAGACATTGCGATTCTGTGAGCTCCAAATCAAACTCGAGAGCCCTTGCGATTCATGCGATATAATGTTCGTTTTTTTTCTTCTAATATATATATTACATATAATAATGTTTATTTTTTATTTTTTATATAATGTTTTATTTTTTGCTTTTTTAGGTTATATATATATTACATATAATGTTTGTAAACTAGGAGACCTTTGGCATGTCCAATGATGGAATAACAATTGTGTTCACAAGTATCTCTTCACCACTAATGATGGTTGTTTCCAAAGCCCTTTTTTCCTTCATATAGCCCAATGGATTATAAACTTCTATGTTCTCATGATGGTTTAATTTTTTTTTCATTTCAACCTTCCCCTACAAATTACTACAACCATTAGACCTCCTTCCAATCTTTCAATCCAACTATTTCCTCATCCTTTCTTATTCACTCTCCCTTATAAAATTTAACAAGACATTCAATAGCTAAATGCCCATAAATATGGAATCTTACAGTCTAAAAGGTATTCATACATATTTCAAGTGATTATGTAGATAACATCGGCTTCCCATCTCTATTTCCATACCTCTACCAAATTGTCCTTTAAGTCAATCTCAACTAGGATATGAGCCACTGAGTGTGAGGTATCCACTTTAAAATGCTTATCATCTTCTATGAAAGTCCCCATGTTATTCCCAATATCCCTAAAGACTTCCATAGTGTGGAGGTCTAGCACTAAACTAACAAGCTTTACACGCATAGGATATGTGGTTTGCTCTTTGAGCTAGGTTCAAAACTAGGCATCCATTTCTTTAGGGTAAAATTATGTCCACGGAAAATTTTAGGGGTGAAATTTATCCCATGGGATAATTTTTTACATTTTTCTCGCAAAACAATTTCGTCAATTTGCCTTTCTTTCATTTATGATTCACCCAAAATTGATAGATACATTTTTTTACTCTAAAAATGGCCAAAATGGTGCAAAAAATATATAAGGTCCTTAGACATTTGAATATTTTTACAAAACATTCACCAGACATTTTATAGTTGCAACCTTAAGAGTTAGTAAGATTAGCCAAGGTTTATACACTTTGAGAAAATTATGGATCCTTAATATTTTCCCTAATTATGTTGACTCTAGAACCATCTAGACACTAGGTTTTTTGGACCCAAAATCCGATGGCCTAAAAGTCAAATTTTCTACATCTTGTGGTCGACTATCCGACAACCTCAGGTTTTTTTTAACGTCGGTCCAAATTCAGATGCAATCCGACGGCTCATACGTCATCGGTTAACCGACGCCAGCCAAGGTCGAAACGCCGATGCTGAGCACAACTGGGCAGGGCTTCAATCTGACGTCTTTTGCCGTCGGACCTATAGAAAACTCGTCGAATATCTAAGTTGTTGCCGTCGATTATCTGATCACTTGCCAGCTTGAAAAAGGTTGAGATCCAACGTATTTTGCCATCGAAGCTATGGCATGGATGTCAGGTATCTTCATATTCAGAGTCGGATATCCGACGACGTTAGGTAATTTAAAAAAAAAAATACACTATTAATTTGTCATTGTTTCTCCATATTGTGTGCCTAGTGCCACCTCTCTATATCAATGCATAAATCAACCTTTGTATGGTTTATGGTTCTAGATGCATGCCATTGAGTGTTGTTTAGAAATGAAGTCTTGTAGAGGAGGACTAGTATGTGGAAAATATATATTGATTCTTGATGGTTATCTCATTCACTACTCGGTGGTCAATACACATTCACAAACATTCTGCATCCTGCTTAAGCAC
Source organism: Larix kaempferi (assembly GCA_027924585.1). Lineage (NCBI taxonomy): Eukaryota > Viridiplantae > Streptophyta > Pinopsida > Pinales > Pinaceae > Larix > Larix kaempferi. The sequence goes on along the minus strand of BSBM01000155.1, from coordinate 19,533,854 downwards.
TATGATGACAGGCAACCCATAAGGTGAAACACTGGGTTATATATATGACTTCTTTCTCCAAGAGCTATTATAGTTGCTTCTTCACATCATTGACTTCCAATAAAAATTGTTGATACAATCCAATATAGGGAAATGGAGATTCTGAAAACTGTTTGGTGGAAACTACAAAAGATTTGTAAAATGCTACTAATTGCACATGACATATCTTATTCAAATATATCTATAGGATTTGATACATATCTCATTGAAATATTCTCAAGGAGATTCCAAGGAATTTAAAGAGAAGGTTAAAGATATTGGTTCCAGTGCATCATTTACTCAACCTTTCAAGTTGTGGGAACTCGAAATTGGTTATGATCAGGAGCAACCAAACATCACAACAAGCTCCAAGAAATTGTCAAAATTTAGATGACACGAGAGTGGGTTGTATAAAGGCGGCATCGTTGCCATTCATTGACCTCCTCTCCGTTTTGAGAATAATTTAATATTCTCTACCGAACAGGGCCAACCCCGTGAAGGTGGAAGATCTTATGCCCCCCCCCCCCCGCACATCACTCTCAATTCCCCATACCCAATGCATGTACTTGAAAAAAAAATTACGTGCAAATTCATGCATATTTCATCATAAACAAACATCTACCATTCATTCAATAAAGGCTAAAATCCATTAAACCAATGTTTCATTCTATCAACACATTCATTCAATAAAAGATAACATTCAATAAACCATCCATTCATTCAATGAACACATTCATTCAATAAAAACTAGCATTCAATAAAGATAATTGTTTACTACACTGAATCATTAAACCATTTCTTACCTTGATTTCAAGAGGCGGCTGTGAAGACGAACAGTCATAAAGCATCGTTTCATATATCTCTGATTTTCTCAAAACTTGAGAATGAAGATAAAGAGGATTTCCATGGTAATTTGTTCCAGCCAAACCTATCAAATGTACTTTTAGGTCAGCAGTAGTCTTGTCTTCGAACTGTAGCAGTTGTTTGGCCATTTTCACCCTGTAACATATTAGAAGAAAATGTAACAAAGCCCTCAAAGAAGTTCACGTAACATAGTGGTTTGGGTTTGCAGGAATCCTTCAATTTACAGAGTGAAAATGGCCAAATAGCTGCTACAGTTCGGAGACAAGAATACTGCTGACCTAAAAGTACACTTGATAGGTTTGGATGGAACCATTTTCAATGTTGATGCCACTACTGACCTAAAAGTACACTTGCTGTCTCTTAGTACTCTTTGAATCTTGACACATATGATATTTAATGGTTGTCTCTACGTCCTGACAAAGGAAATTAAAGAAAACATATAATTTGCATCGAAAAAATAACAGGGTACGAACTAAACTGAGGATATTCAAACCTGAAACCTATGTCTAGTCCCAAGGATACCACCTTCAATCTTGAAGTACAGCTGACAATGGAAGACACAAGTGTATTTTATTACTACCGTGAGGATTTAATTTGACCTTATCAATCAATTCCCATCGCCATTTCCTCTCATACGACGTCCCACAACCATTTCTCTCGACACCCACTCTTGATTCATTCTGCATGCATTTCACTATGCAACCATCTCAGATTCTCACTGCGTTTTCCCTCAATTAGTTTCTCAATTCAGTATGACCCACGCCCGACGTCCGAGGAGTGTTTCCAGCGGTCCCGAGTTTCATCCTGGCAACGGTGGGGATTCATGGTATTATGTTTCCCTTCGGCTGCAATATGGAAAACTCATAGTTCACTACGAAGGTTTGTATCCTTACAAACCTTCGTAGTGAACTATGAGTTTTCCATATTGCAGCCGAAGGGAAACATAATACCATGAATCCCCACCGTTGCCAGGATGAAACTCGGGACCGCTGGCAACACTCCTCGGACGTCGGGCGTGGGTCATACTGAATTGAGAAACTAATTGAGGGAAAACGCAGTGAGAATCTGAGACAGTTGCATAGTGAAATTCATGCAAAATTAATCAAGAGTGGGTGGCGAAAGAAATGGCGGTGGGACGTCAACTTTACGTATCCATTTATATGTTTTCTACAAAACATAAGAAAAATGTGGAGTAAGTGAGAGACATGTAAAATCATAATTACTATGCAAAACATATGAAAAATGTGGAGTAAGTGAAAGACACCTAAAATCATAATTACTATGCAAAACATATGAAAAAAGTGAAGTGAAAGACACCTAAAATCATAATTACTATGCAAAACATATGAAAAAAGTGGAGTAACATCACACTTGAGAACATCACACTTGTCCTTGGTATCATATTGAGGTTCATCTACTCATGAATCCAACTTAGGGAGCAATACCAGTTCCTCCCTCCTAGGTAGCTCTTTCTCGACATCAAGAATGATAACATTCATATTGTTAGTGGACACTTCAATAACCATTAATGACGCAAGAGCATGTTAAGAATTCCAACAATGTATTTGAGCCCTCTCAGAGCCAAGTAAACTGTACCCACTTCTTAATCACTGAGTATTAAATTATTAATACAATACTTTTCATTTGTGATCTTCGTGCGTGTGTATCTAGCAAGAAACCTTTTGAGAGCATACATGCAATCAAATTGTCCTACAAATTTGTCTTTAAACTCATCATGAGGAACATGAGAGGTGAACAAGATGACACAATAATTAAGACAAGTTTGAGGACAAGGTCATGGATGGACAAGGTCATGATTTGAGTCAACTTTGGTGCTAGAGGTGCCTCCTTCAACAGAGTTTTTTTTTAATCTAGGAGTCCCAAATCTACAAGGTGCTCATGTATGAGTTGTAGTATTTCCCTGGAAATACAGAAGGCATTTCACCAATATATAATGAGTGGTAGATAAGCAAAACAAGCTAAGCTACAAAGGCTGCTAAAATTCTATCATAATGTTCTGTTGAAAAAATAATAAAGTACTTTGAATGATAAGTTAGGGCACACAAAAATAGGGCACACAAAAATATGAACAGTTATAGTGCTGCAAACCAGTGCATACAAGTTGGTTTCTACAAACAAAATAACAAAAGAGTTTGGTAAGGGTGAACAATGTTTCATTCCCCGATGTGATTCGATGGAGGGATTGAACATGCATGCGTAGAGGCACAGAAACCAACAACAACATAGTGTTGTAGTTCATTTGATTAATTTCCAGATTTCTTTCAGGATCTACCGCATGAATTTCCAATTTGACAAGGCCAATCATGCTCAATCTTCATGTGTGTCAAAGTTGTATGTTTGGCTTTCAGTGATATTCTCTATTATCCAGTTTCAAGTGCATTTGCATTGTGGTATTGTTGGTACTTGATGTATACTTTTGGGGCATTGTTTAATAATTGTTATCAATATGGTGTGCATCAAAGCAACGTTTTGGTGGCCCTGTGCTCTTGATAGACTACCTAGAGATCTTGATGCTTTGAAGACATGTATGGGTGGAAAATATGATTCCATGCTAATTTCCAACTCATCATACTTATCAAATAATCACCAGTTATAAAACAAATCCTAATGTGAGTCACTCCATCAATATCACATATAGTCATCCACAAAACTATCCTGAGGACACACATTGTAATATATGGGATACATCATAGGAAAATACTATGAGGCACTATAAGTCAAGATCCAAACCTTTTTACAATACTAGAGAAATCCAATGTATGCTTGGTTCTAAATTGTTTAGCAAGGGATACCAAAATCAGTTAGTAGATGACCTGGGGCCCTACTTTGAAACTATGCCCACTGAACTGTGCCAGCTATAATCTATAAAATGAATGCCATCTATCCATAACTGATGATCTACCTCTGGTGCTCAATGTCATGGACTGCAACAATCTACTAAAAAATCGAGTCTGCTCTAGCAAAAATGAGAGGTAAATCCCCCCGACATAATCTGTGATAACAATCTCATCTCAAGCATTTGAAAGATGATTGAATTTTGAGAAATAATAAACCCACATGTACAACATGGAAATTCCATAGCAAAATGGGTTCACAACATTGTACATTGGGACAAGAACTATAATCGAATGCATGTACATGCAACAAAAAATGAGAAGAAATCACAAGAGACCAAGAGCACATACAAGTTCCATTGTACATACATTGTACATATATACCCAATGGCCAAAAATAGAAAGGATAATTTGTCAAGATTAGGCCTTTGAGACACTAGATCTCTCTTTGCTTGAGGAAATTTTTCCTGATTTTGTAAATATGGAAACTTTTCATCATGAGAGCTATACGGTTTTCAAAGACAAAGTGTATTGGCATCCTACCAAATAGAGAGTATTTTACTCTCGTTGTGTAGTTTTGATGTTGACATCAAACAAAGTATCTCTCAAGCAAAAGTTGATATTTTGGTATGGTTTCAAAAAGTTGATATTTCTATATGGCATTATAAGGATGGAGAGCATGTACCTCCTAATCGTGGTTCATAGTGCTTGAATTGTTTGACATTCACCAAAATATTTATACTAAGATGAGCTGGAATATCAAAGTGAAAAGAATTAGATATAATAACTTGAGTGATGTTAAAGGATTGTATCAAATGGGATTTAACTTGTTATGTCAATGGTGCTTGAAGCATTCCCTATCTAAGTGTAACCATACTCTATTACCAACTTGGAAGGTATGTTTGTCATACAATTATTTGTGAATAGAACTATGTTTTCATAAGAATGTCTCTATTTTTGGTGTGTACTTTCGTGATATGCTCCAAAAAAGAAGTAGCTTTGCCTTGCACTTTCAAGGATCAGGTGTTTGACATCCAGAAATAATCACAAGAGATTTTGCATCAAGTTAGTGAAAAAATCCAAGTCTGATTTGTGACAGTAGTGGGCCCTTTCATTGTCAATCTCGTGCAATCCAACAGTAATGAATATGACCATACATTAAATCTGGGCATACTAGAAGGCATTCTAGAAAATTATAGTGAGGATAAATGTCATATGTGAGCATATTTGTATTCATTTGGAGTTGGTTGTGGCAATATTATCCCCAAGGAAGCCATTAAAGCATCAATTTTTAGGCCTGTAGTTGAAAGGGTATGTACAACATGTATGAGAACATTATGTGCACTGTATTAGACCTAAATAGGGGCCCTAACCATTCAACAGTAAGGTCACCTAGTACAACACCCAGACTTGGATCAGCAGTCTACAATTGCATAGTAGTCCTGTAACAACACATAGTGAGGTTTGAGCGCATCTTCTAGGAGTCAGATTTAAGATATGATCACACAATAGAGGGAGTTATCTCAATTTTTTGGAAGGTGCCAAATATTAGCAGTTACCCCTTATGCCAGCCCAACCCAACCTTGTTTTAGAACAATCATCATTTGAGGTCTTTACAACTAATTTTGAGTGAAAGTTTGATAATGATCAGCCTGTGGGGGTAGTTTAGAGAAAATAGCATAATGATGACTATCAATAGTGCTGGTATAACAATCCTCATGACTAGCAATGCTAGGAATTTCCCTGGGGATTGTTTAGAGAAAATAGCATGATGCTTGTTAAAATACAATCCTCAATACATACCTTAAATATCATGTGTATTCCTAGGGGTTTGGGAAAACCACCCCACTTATCCAAGAGGATCCAGGATCACTCAATTTTTCAAACTCTCAAATGATGCAACATAAGGGTACCATTGTGAAGGGAGTGACGAGAGATTGTAGCGACATTCGTTTCGCCTCAATGAGTTGGAATTTTGGCAGGTGATGTGGACTAGACATATAGTGAACCATGGTACAACTTCGTGTACCTTCAGGTGAGCATCGAAAGAAGCTTATCTGGGATGCACACTACAACAAAATAGCAAGACACTTTGTAGTGTAAAATACACTTGTTGTGCTCCAGAAGTATTTCTACTAGCCTTCACTCAAAAACAGATGTCGACAAGTACATCATGTCATACATAGCTTGGGCCATTTCCAAGCCACCAAATCAATGACAGGGTTTGTATACACCCTTTCTTATTTAGCCGACCAACTTGCTCGGTGGACATCGACCATGTATAGTGATAAATCGATAAGGAACTCAAGTTCAAGGATTAGGTTCACCTTAGAGGAAACTAGAATTAACGTATTGGATCCAGGTCCTGATTCAACAGGATCGACATATAGAAGCAAATCCTAAATTTGGAAATGGATAGGATCTTCCTGGGAAACATATCCCACAGAATTGAAGCATAAAGTACACATGGAAACAAAATTGTTGTTGATTGTTGAAACCTTGAAAACATCAATGCCCTAATCCTCATTCCAAATCCCATAAAAATCGAAGTTGCACAGACACACATATAGATACAATATCCATGAAAAACATGGTAACTATGATGGATACAACTATT